>OY744498.1:1751743-2049551 GCA_963556185.1 Pseudopediastrum boryanum | reverse complement strand
CCTTCCCCCCCCCTCACCAATGCAGTTGACCGTCCTGCCATCCCTCCATATGTTCCTCTTCCACAGCTCCGTCAGCACTGCCAGTGCCTTCTTAGCAGCTAGTTCATTATCATCCTGAAGCACTGTGTACAAGTAGCTCTGCACAGTGCGGTTCAGACGCTCATTACGAGCCTTCTGGTTGCTGGACTTCAAATCTGAGACACACCACACAAAAACACAAAAAGACAAAAACTCAGGATCTTAGCTCATAGAGAGATACATTGCTCAAGCACAGAATGCTATCAGTATCAATACCGAAATGAATTTAGGCCATGCCCAGCTCGGCCAACAGCACTCAGAACAAAAGCCAGGTTATAAGGTGGTGGTAGCAACTTGCTTTGCTCGTGAGATCCTGGTATCTATGCACTTCAGCATAACAAGACCCTGCTTTCTTCGTCTCCCCACTCTCCCAGCGATTTGAAGTACCCAACCTCCATGATTACAGTTAATCCTGCTATGTCTGCACATGATTGGGGCGAGGAACATGCTGTATCTGCAAAGATCATGAGGACGCCGCTCAAAGAAAGAATAGTATAGACAGCACTAATCAGAAGAATCTGAAGGTACTGGGGTCCAAATCTCCTCAACCCCAAAGCTAAGCCCACAACCACATTCATTTGCGGGTGTGCACCATGTATCAAACATATGGCGTCACCCATTTTGCCCTACTTCAAATTTGAGTACAGCTGTACAGGTGATGAAAGCAGGGGAGAGTGATGCAACAAAAGATAAGAAAAGCATAGGTAAGAAGATGTGAGTGGCCCCTTCGTCTCACCTGACACGAGATGTTTGAACAGGAGCTGACGCAGCTGCTTGTCCTTCACACGGAACAGACGGAATAGCAGTGGCAGCAGCAGCGTGGGGTCCAGCTACACAGAAACAACAAGCGAAACAGAAACAGCAGAAGAAACACACAATTACGTCAGAGAGCAATAAATTAAGGTGCAATGTATGAAAAAGTACAGAGAGACACTGTTCCACACCCATTGCGACTCCTATGCTGCATCAGTATTAATTGAGGTCTGGCAGCAGCCATATCATGCTTGAGGGCAGGAACGAGGTGTTTCCTGCACCAGTGTGTGAGC
The DNA here is from genome assembly GCA_963556185.1 of Pseudopediastrum boryanum. Classification (NCBI taxonomy): domain Eukaryota; kingdom Viridiplantae; phylum Chlorophyta; class Chlorophyceae; order Sphaeropleales; family Hydrodictyaceae; genus Pseudopediastrum; species Pseudopediastrum boryanum. The sequence goes on along the minus strand of OY744498.1, from coordinate 2,048,427 downwards.
GTCACTAGATCTGCTTAGGCACACCAGCTGGATCAGCTCACTACCAAATGATATCTCTGGCTAATATGGCCCTAAAAAGAATGACTTACCACGACCTGCAGGAGGCCTGTTTTCATTACATGCCATGATATGCCATAGCGAAGGTGCCGTAAGCCCCACATCTCAAGCTGTTACAAAAAGCAGCAGCTTGGACATTGACGTACAGATGCCTGCCGACCACGCCATCCATCAAACCGCTCCCAGGTAATGGGATCCTGGGGCACTTCAGGCCCTCCAAGCTCCAGTGATCTATAACAATTAGGAAACCCTCCCAACCCCCTGAACCCTAAACTCATGCAATCTGTGCCATCCAAAACCCTTGTTCCACTCCCCTTGCGCCATGAGCCCTATACCCCATGTCACATGAGATCTTACACCTCTCAAAACAACCCCATCGACCCTAAACCGCAGACCCTAGGGGCAGCACCCCCCCACCTGGTGTTTGTTGCGCATGAGTATGAGAGCTTGCACCATGACCTTCCGAAGGTGACCATCTAATATGGCATACTGTGCATCCAGCAGAGCCATCAGCTCAGGAGCAAAGGAGCTGGTCTCAGCGGGATAACACTTGGACACCTGCAAGAAATACAAACCAATCTGGTTAGAAGGCCTATTGGGTAATGTTGCCTCGTTCAATCAAATGCTTGTGATCATGGGTGTTGACCACCCAACAGCCTTAGGGGGGGGCGGATCAGGTTTCTTCATTCAGAAACCCTCTAGTCAGCAAACGATGTGCAGGAGTGCCTTACTACATCTGAAGATTGCTGTTGCTGTCAACCCTGCTGCTGCTGCTGCTGCTGCTGCTGGACCTGAAGCCAGCAATTGAAAACGCATGCCACAGAACAAAGTGCTCTTCCAAAGCTGTGCTGGTCCTAACCATTCCAGCACTGCTACTATACCAGTCCCGTAACCATAACAAGATCGTTAACAAGTGTCCTGGCACGCCTTGCCTCTTCCAAGAGCATAGCAGCATACCGCCCCATTTCATCCCCTCCTGCTAAACCTTGAAATGCACAGTAAACACTAGACGCACTAAGCAGCTTGGGCGGCGGCCGCTGTGCGCTGCTTCTTACAACAATCCCCTGTCAATTGTGCTTGCTGGGGAACTACTGCAGTTGAAATCAACCCCTCAGACCTAGCTGGGCTGATACCTGATCACCTCATGTTGTAGGAGCTATAGCTACATCTGCCGGGAAGGAAGCCTTCCTTTTGCATGCCTCATCCACTACGGGCTGCACGTAGTTGCCGGCGATGCAGGCGGGAGTGCGCCCCCCGCCCCCGCCTCTCACGTTTTTCCCGGGGGGAGGGGCGGGGGGGTGCAAGAACACATCATTCAGGCCAGTTGTATGCTACTCTGGTTGAGCTACTTTGTTTCTTGCAGGTGGCTTCTGCTGCTTGGACCATGCTGCTGAAGCCCCTGCTGCTGGACTTCCCCGGTAGCTTCAACCCTTGCAATATACAGCTGCTGCTTGGCAGAAGATGTTACGGCATCCCTGCTGCTGCCTTGAGCGCTTTGTCATCCCAAAATGGACATTGCAGTGTGTAGCTAATATGCTGCTGCTACGTCTGCTGCTGCTGGTACTGTATTGAGCTGCTATAGCTGTAGCTGCTGATGCTGTAATGAGCTGGTGCAGCTGTAGCTGCTGATGCTGTATGCCAGGTGCTGCAGCTGCGGGCACCTGCACTCACCTGGGCGACAAAGCTGACCAGCTCCGCAAACTCCCTGGAGTCCTGGCTGGGCTTCAGGTTGAAGATGTCCAGGCACGCCTTGTAGTGCTGGTACTGCATACAGCAACAGCAGGGCACAACTGAACCATTATACTACTGTATCTGTTGTAGAGGCCGCTGCCTCTGCCTGCGGTGGCCATTGCGCTGCTTTTGCACCATAGGGTATCTTTACGAGGCAACAGGAGGCGCATATTTTGCTGCATTCGCATGGATAGCACGATGCTGCTCTTGGAGGACAAAGCTCGCTACCGTCCGTGGAATGCACCCGCAGCTGCACCGACCTGAAGCATGAACTCGTCCTTGTAGCCATCGGGATCACGTTTAATGTTTCCCTGTGGTGTGCGAAGGTTTTAAGCACAAACTTCCTCCGTGTTGCAGTATAACGAGAGACGCACGACGCAAGGGCCTGCCACATGGGGTCCGAGCAGTCCGATATTCGGCCATACTCGGTTACCTGTAACGTCAGGAGCTGGGACGCTGTATACGCCATTGTTTGGCATGCACGTAAAAGCGTGCACCAGCTTTAATGCACGGGATTTGCAAACACCACCAAGCCGTCAGACCGCATGCAAGCACTCACACCACAAGTATCCGCTACAGAGCGGGGACTACGTGTAGTAAGGAGACCGCCGCTCTACTGTTGATGCCACCGTCCGTTGCCAGACGCTCCTATTGCAGGAGGGAGAGACGGAAGTCTCACTCAGTCACCAGGCAGCGGAGCACTTTTATGACCAGCTTGGCACCTGCCTTTCAGGGGTCGCTTAAACTGAGCTCTCTGCAGCGTGCTGCAGGAAATAGATAGGTGGAAGAGCGTGTAAATGACACAGACCATTCTGCGCCAATCGCGCCCACAGGTAGGTCTTGTCACAGTCCCGCTTTTGCCTCATTCCTCGCGTCCAAGAAGGCGCGAATACATAGGGTTTGCTCTAAGAACGCTTCGAAGCTGTGCCGCATAACAAGCAAAAACTTATGAGCTCTTGAACGTCGCATACCAGAGTCCCTTAAGCTGCGTACTTGTGAGACCTCTGTTACGACTGGCACGTACTACACTTCAGCGAGCTATGGAATACGGCACCAATGAGTTCCGCCAGGCGATGTCAGCTTCCTTGAGGCGCCGACATTCTTCTGGCAGGGGAGGAGTACCGAGCTTTGACGGCTTTCTGGCAGAAGAGTCCCGGAAGCGGGCATCTGGGTCTCTTGCACGTAAGGTATGGTCCTTAGATCAGTAACCACGTGCTTATGCATAGCTGCTTTGTATCGGGCGTTACATCTCAGGGGTGTAGGCACGCATAACTGCATAAAGATCTCGCTCACTACTTTCTTGACACGCAGGACGTAGGTGTAGCAAGTGCTAAATCATGCAGCAGCAGCAGCAGCAGCAGCAGTAGCAGCAACCCTTCCAAGCAGGATTCAAAAGCTGGGTCTGGTCTTCAACGTTCCCAGTGCCCCAATGCGTCAGGTGGAGTGCACCAGATTGTGCACAACGGGCTAAGGTAACAAACGCTGCAGCAGGCACAGCCATCGCCATATAATTGTGATCCATACTCAGCTCTTCCAGGCTACTAACAGCTCACGTCAGACATCTTATTCGACTATGAGGCTTAAGGAACACGCTTGCACCCTTTGCAGACATGCTTTGCAGCTCAAGCCCGGATGCATGGCAGAGGACCCTACAGCGCCTCCTGGTTCTGCAGGCAGCTACGGGCAACCCTTACTGAATCAAATTCCTTCTTGCAGGCAGCTAAGTGCAACCTGGAGGCGCGTGGATGTATCCCTGCCAGACATGAAGTGGAACAACCTGACAGCTGCTCGTGCCTGTGAAGCATTGGGAGCTGCACCCCTCAGAGCAATGAGCTCAGCCAAGCCCAAGGTAAGCCTGGATTGAAAGCACATGTCCAGCATACTTCCAGCACTGCAGCAATCCCAGAGCATGCAAGTCAATCTTTAGCTATTTGTACTTCTCTCCTCACATGAGACGCATCAATGTGCTGCTATTGTTTGTTTCTGACTCACATCACTCTGGTGAAATGTCTGATGCGGAGTTGAATACAAGTTTGGGTATGCATGCTGTTTGCTGGTCTGGAAGCCATTGTCATTGCATCCATCAGAGGGTGTGTATGGTCGATTCAGCCTAGCAGCTCTCTTGCAATTGCCACACCTTGAAGGTTTGTCGTATCATTGCTGCATGGCTATGGGTCTGCACCAACAGCAAAGCCACATCCAGGCAGGGGCAAACTCATGTCGACTGCTACTGTGCTGCACCCCTGCAGGCTCGCCAGATTGTCAATGGCAAGCAGGACTGAACTGGCTTTAAATATGCTCATATCCATCTGAGCGCCAAGCAGCTGATGGATGGATGTCCACGCTGTGGGAGTCTCTTTTTGCTCATCGCGCCAAACTTCTTCTTGTCCACTGGTACCTGTTTGGCACCTTGAAGACATGCACCCAAGAGGCGCGAGCACTGCCCTAGCGCACCGCAACCAATGTGCAGCACTTGAATGGTTCAGGCACAGCTGTGATGTCCAGCTGGCTCCATGTGAGCACCTTCCCAGAGTGTCTTGCAGGGTACAATAAGCACAGTGGGTTCAGCAGGGAGAGCTTGTGAGGCAGTACCAGAACTGGTGTGTTCAAGCTCCACATTCCTATCGGGACTTGGTTTTTAAGCATGGATGGTGGTGAGATATGCCCTGACAGGCTGTCCTGCTGAATGAGATAATAAAATGGGTAAAGGCCTCTGCTGGTTGGGTGTCGGCCTGGAGTCTTGCATGAAGCTTCCTGAAAGTGTTTTGAATGAGGGTTTTATGAGGGGGCCTGCCTTCAGAAGTGCATGATGATTTCTAAGTGCGTGTGCACTCACATAATGCAAAAATGGGGTGTTTCAGGCTTTTGGCTAATTCCTGATTGGAGGTCTGTGGCAATGCAGCCATGTTTGTTTAAGCATAGTCATTATGACATCATGCCACCCCTGAGTCCTTGCTAAATATGATGCTTGCCTTTCTTGAGCTGCTACAGGGGGGCACTTGGCCCATTTGGGACCAAAGATTCTTTCTGGGATGTGTCTGTGATTATACTGTATATTTCGAATTTCCTGTTCTCACGGATTTTGTACAAGTGCAGCATTCTGCAGTGTGCCATTCACTTAGGAGCGCTTTTCTTGTAAGCCCATCTGCTGTGGTGGGTACCAAGATCTGGGAGGAGGGAGAAGAGGATGAGATACCGATCAAATCATTGACTAATGAAGGTATAGGATGTTTGTAATGATTGTTAGTGTAGATATTCGTTGGAGGTTTTCTTACTGGTGCTGTCTCTTTATTCCTCGGTATATTTGCTTGGCAGCTTGTGTCGCACGCTCGGGAGACTGGGAAGAAAACGTATGCATTGCCTACTTACCAAGGCAGGCTGTTTATAGTGGGTGGTCGGCTAGTGAAGGTGGTAAGCAGCTTGCTTGATTCCACAGTGACACAACGTCTCCAATCAAGGGACAAAGGATAGTGTCTTGCCTGAAGTGAGGGTCAAGGGCAAACACTCTGACAGCTTTGTTCTGGATGTCAGTTCCTGCTGCGTCCTTTTGAGATTTCCAGCTTCTTTGTGCACGTGGCAGGCTTCTGGTGGTTTGAAGTAGAGGCTGTTTAAGGGGTGATGGGACCCTGATATCAATCAGGTGTTGAGGGAATGAGGGCTGTATGCCTCAGCGCGTGGCTGCTTGTGATGTAAATTCTGGAGGAATTTTGCTATCGGGTATGATATATCTGTCCATGTGGGAAGACCTGTCACAGCTGCCATGCGAAGCGAATGGTGGGAACTGTTGCAGGACAGCAGTTCGGTATCATCAGACTCTGTGATAACATATATACCCTTCGTTTAGTCATTCTAGTACAATAATGTCTTGGTGTCGTATCGCATCCTGGACATCGCAGTACTCGCGTGGATGGTCAGATAAGGAGTCGTCACTGTTTCCTATGATAGGGCAAATGATGGGCAGCAGCATTGCTGAACGCCATCAGGGAGTGCACTAACCATGTCAGTCGGGGAGTACTAGTTATAGCTAGCTCTATGCAGGGCCGATTCCATTGCAGGAAGTAGTTCTTCCACAAGAGCTAATGAGTCCTGTGCAAGCAGGGGGTTACCGCCGGTGGTTTGCTATATAACTGTGGGCTTGAAGAGTTGCTCTCAGCTGGTGACTACACCCGAGAGCCCGCGGCAGTAGCACAGCAATTTGGCCGGAGGTCTCATGGGTCCTGCTTTATCTCTCGCCAAGATCTGCCCATGTCACTGAATGTGAATCCTCCTAACGGGGTAATTACATCACAGGCGCACGCCAAATGTGTCTCCGCCAAACACTGTCGCCCGGGCATGCCCATGGACGGAGGTCCCACAGTCATTTATTCGTGACAACTAGCATAGATTACAGGGCCTACCTGACCACACACACTCAAATTTAGAGCAGCATCACCGCGTAATGCACTGTGGCTTTGAAGTACGATAGAGACCAAGCTTGAGCGAGTATAAGGACTTCGCAGTGTTGTTTAAACATTGCTTCCTGCTGGACCTTCGCAGCCTCACTCACATTGCTTCAAAGGCAAGCGACAATATGCATTTGTGGATAAGAGGAAGCTCCTTGTCTAATAGGAGTACCAGGCCCTTGCAGTAGAGTGTGTCGGCCACATGCTCGATGCTAGAAGTGCTCGATTCATCATGTCGTGTTCAACGCACCAGTTCATATCAACAAGCAGCCCTCAGGGGTTTATATATATTGTTATTCCTCGAGTGCATAATCAGGATGTAACAATGCTCGCTGCTTGACCCAGAAAAGTGTCATTCAATGTCTTGCCTGGCTGGATCCCAACCACTCATGTCTGCGACCTTTTGCTGTCCATGCAGGTGGTTCCTTGCAGCTTCCTCTGCAGCTTGTCATTAGCACATCTGTATCTATAGCCAGCCCTGCACCCACTGGCCAGCCACAACCAGGTCGCAGCAACAGCTGCACTGTACCATCAGTAGCAGCGGCACTAGTACCTATTGTGCAGTGACAGCAGAACCCAACTGTGGCAGCCCTATGATGCCCAAAGAACTAGGATTTAAAGGTAGGGTTTAAACGTAAGGTTTAGACTTTTTGAACCTACCGGGGGCCCTGCCATGGCTCCTCAGGGGCCCCCAAGGCCCCCTTCCCTCCATGAACCCAGATCCACCAGCAACAGTACCAGCAACAGCACAACCAACAGCCCCCCTGGAAACCACTGCAGTACCAGCACTACACCGGCCTCCACCCGCACCAGCACAGCCCATGACCACCTCCAGCAGCAGTACTTAGAAACAGCTCGCAGACTCAGCCAGCTTTCAGGTTCAGGGGGCCAACCAGCCACCCAAAACCCTGACCACCGCCCTTCCCTGACTCCGCACAGTGTGACCAGCAGCAGCCAGTACACTAGCGGAGTGCACATGTCAGTTCTAGGCTTTAGCCCAGAGCCCTCATGGACCCCTCGTAGGAGCAGGAGCAACAGCCCAGTTCCCGAGGACATGCTCCTGGCTGCAGCATGCAGGGTCACTGCTACAGCCGGGTTACACCCTAGTGACACCCATAACCACGGCAGTAGCACCAGCCGTGGAAGTTCCCCTTGCGCTAGCCTTCTGCTGTTGCCACCTAGAGGCCCTTCAGCTGGACCAGACAGCAGACCGCACAGCCGCAGCAGCAGCAATATGGCAGTAGCAAGCCCTGTGGACTTAGCTACTGCTGGCTGTAGTGGCCGTAGCAGTTTCACTTGGGGTGCTACAGCTGCAGCAGAGGGGGAGTGTCCCATGGGGTTTAGCCCGCAGAGGCTCAGCATGGTTTCTGCTACAGCTGTGCCACCTAAGGGGATAGACCCTTATGTATCAGATCAAGCTGTTGCCCATATGTGCAGCAGCCATACGAGTGAAAAAGCCAAATTGCTATCTTATCTTGAGCAGCACTCAGCGAGCATGGAGCGGATGCTCTCAGGTGGTGCGTCGTCACCAGGACCAAGGACATCGTCACTACCGAGTCACTCCCCAAGTTACATTGGGGAACCCGGAGGCATGAGCAGCAGTAGCAGCAGAGATGTACCATCACAACAACAGGAGGCAGTAGCAGCACCAAAAGCTGCAGATGCGAGGAGTTCATCAGTAGCAGCATATCTGCAGGGGGTTGAGATGCTGGAGGCTGCTGTCTTTGAAGGCATGCCTTATATGGATCAGGCTGTAGCGAGGAGAAGCATTGCTGGCAACAGCAACATGCTACAGCCGGGGCATGCTCAAATACAGCAGATGGGAGGGGCAGAGGCAGCTGTGGGGGGATGGGATGGTGGCAGGCAAGTGGGAAACCACCAGCAGCAGCAGCAGCAGCAAAGGAGTAGCTGCAGCAGCAGCCAGACTTTTGAATGCCAGGAATGGCAGCAGCAGCAGCAGCAGCTGGCACAGCAGCAAGTGCAGGTTAGCAGTACATCAGTTTCTGGTGGAGGAGGTAAAGGAATGGACAGGCACTCTATCGTCCATCAAGTGATCAACAACAGGCTGTCTAGCATAGCAGGTAAGCAGGCAGAAAGGGATGGGATTTTCCCTTTTGGCAGCCCTTCTTTGCACCGTCTGCTATCTTGAGCCACGAAGTCCCAGGAAAGCCGAGGCTCTAGATAAGCAGCACTGTCAGCTTGGTGTTGCTGCAAGTAGTAAGCACATATTTCTGCAGTGTTTGCTGTCCTGAGGGCATGCAGGCACATGATAGTTGGCATGGATTCTTTTTAGTGCTTAATCCTGCGCAACACCAGGTTGGAGCTATTTACATGCCTGGGTATTGCCTGATATCATCCCACATACTCCATCTATACAATCAAAATTTCAGAGCTTCCTAACACGGACCTTGCAGCTGTTGAGCCAGAACATATGCGTCACCTCATTTATGTTTTATTCATCATTTAACTGTTGCCGGGGTTCACATTGCTGTCCCTGCCACCATGTACTGCTGCTAGCAGGCGCCAGTTAAGGCCTTTATGAATCTCTTGCAATCCCCCTTGTATCTTGATCCACTGCCATTCATGCCTGATTGTGATTGATTACTTGCGATTGTTACCTGTCAGGCGCTGATCAAGCATGGCACAAACCCTTTACAGCCCTCCCTGGCATCCATATGCACTGTTTAAATGCCTCATTGTGATTGCAATCGTTACTTGCCAGGCGCTAATCAAGCATTTCACAAACCTTTTACCGCCCTCCCTGGCATCCTTTATCCATTGTAAGTATACATGCCTCATTGTGATTGCGATTGTTACCTGCCAGGCTCCAATGAAGCTTCTAACCTCCATAACGAAGTGTCAGACATCAGAGGATTGCTGGTTATGGAAGCCAGAACAAGGAAGGCATCTGCTGCTGCTATATCACACCCACCACAGCAGTTTCCTACTACAAATGATGCTGATGCTGATGGTCGAGTCAGCACCCGCAGCAGCAGTAGCAGTAGTGGGGGTAGCAGTGGTTCTGATGAAGAGGAAGGGCCTGGTGCAAGTGATAGGAGGCATGCAGCAGTGTTAAGGAGCTTGCAGATGAAGCAGAAGGCGGATAGGAAGAAGAGAAACACTGGCCAGCAGCAGCAGCAGAGTAGGGAGGGTAATGGCGGTGGTAATGAGAATACCGATGATAGTAGCAATGATAGCGACGATGGCGTATGGGTGGGGAAGCCCCATGGGGGTGCTGGGCAATCCAGAGGTAAAGCTACTCCAGCAGCAGCAGCACAGGGTAGAAGAGGCAGGGATGGCAGGCCTGGGGTTGCTGCCAAATCAGGTTCGTCAGTTTATCGTAGAGGCAGTACCAGCAGCAGCAGCAGCAGTGATGGCAGTGATTATTATCACAGCAGCCACTTTGCAACACCTACTTCTGTTGTAGGGCGGCTAGCTGCGAGAAAAAGGGGGAGTGGGGGCGCAATGTTGCTGATGAACTCTGCACCTGGTGCTGTCACTAGTGCTACTACTGCTGCTGCTGCTGGTAATGGTGGTGGTGGTTGTAGTAGTGATAGTGAAAGCAGCGATGGGGGTGGAAGGGGAAGTAGGCAGTGGAGGACGACTTTGAGTTTATCAGCATGGTCTGCTCCGGGAGCTTTAGGGGCTGGTAGCAAGGGGGGTGGCCCACGGAAACAGCAGCAGCAGCAGCAGGAGCAATGGGGGAGAGGGAGGGGTGGTGGGGTGGTGAGGTGTAATGTGGGAGCCCGCAGTGGTGGTAGCAGCAGTAGCAGTGGGGATGAGGGGGTGTGGCAGAAGGTGTATCAGGGGAGGCTCCCCCAGTGCAACAGGGGGAGTGCAGCTGGTCAAGGTAGGTGGGGAAGTGGGGAGAAGGGAAGGGGGGTATGAGGGAAGGGGAGTTAGAGCTGACAAGGTGAGTAGGAGGGAGTAGGATAGGAAGAAGGGGATTAGGAGAGGAAGAGGGGAGGGAGGGGAGTAGGAGGGAAGGGGAGGCGGATGAGAGAGGAGGGATATGGAGAGAAGGGAGGGGAGGGGGAGAGGAGGGGGCAAAGGGGAGTAAGAGGGAGGGGGAGATGATTGAGAGGGGATAACGGGAGTAGGAAATCTTTGGAGGGAAGTAGGAGGTGAGGGCAGGGGCGTCAGAGGTGGCAGGAAGGATTGCGGCAGGGAGGTGGATAAGGTTCGAAGGCCTGAGATCAGATAGGCACAGATCCCCTGCTGACTACGTGTAGGGCTTTGGTTAGGTAGCGAATCAGTGTCGTCCTTTGCGCCATTGCCAAGTGTGAGTGGTTCAATAAGGAAGTACATCAGGCAGGTGTTGCGCTGTGGTTCTGCTGAGTGATAACCACAATGCTACAACTGCTACGACTGCTTTCGCACATTAGTTGCTGCACTTGCTGAGTATTCCTGTTTACATGAAGTCTCCCTCTTTTGATGCATGGCATGTTTGCTTTTTCCACATTAGTAAGCTCACAGGGCCCCTAGTCCCCATCATTCAGTTTAATCCTCCCATGTCCCCATGTGATCAGGAGCCTTGTGTTTATGGCCTAGGTTTGTTTGGCCATTGGCATAGCTGGTCTTGCGTTTTGATTGATTGATTGATGTTGCCATTGCAGGTGCCATGCAGACAAGCTCATCACCCCAGCAGCAGCAGAGGCGCAGCAGCAGCAGCAGCAGCAGCTTACATCCATCAGGCCTCATGACCAAGTACAACGGAACCATACACGTCAGGAGCACTGGCAGCAGTAGCAGTAGCAGTGACGGTGATGTTCGTGTGGTGGCTTCAGCTAACAGGAACAGAGGGAGTGTCAGTGGCAATGGTGGTGGGCAGGGGGTGCGGAGGAGCAGCACTTCAGCGCCAGCAGCAGACAGGGCTTTGAGGGCACAAGCCACAGTCAAGGCTGTCCAGGTGAGCGGATGTGCTTTTAGGGCTGTTGTCTACTGTTTTGTCCATGGTTTGTGTTTGTGGCAGATCCCCTTAACTATAGGACTTTTGCTTGAGCGGCAGACAGCACTGGGTTTCGGAGCATCTCTGAAGACCATGCGGACGATCACCATACAATGATAAGCAGCAGACACTCTGTTATGTCTTAGCTGCCAACGTTCACCATACAAAGTTATTATGTTTCATATCAAAAAGTGCCGTAGGCCTTGGATCTCAAGCTGTTAATAGAAGTGGTGAAACAGAATTGCCTTCGGCATGTAACCAGAATAGTGACAGCATACCGTATGCCTAGACATGCGATCCAGCATATGATGTGTTTGATGTTTAACTAAGCCTATCTCGATGCCTATGGTCAGAGGGGGGGAGGGACTGTCCCCCCATTCTGATCTTATGCTGGTGATAATTGAGCTTTAGAACCTACCTTTTTTGCTTATTCTGAGGATATCGTCATCTCCCTTGCTGCTCTTACATGCTACAGCCTGACTCCCATATCCTCCACCATCATCCTGGGCTCAGGAAGTCCTGGACCAGTGTGTACCGCCACATGGAGGGGCAGGCAGGCAGTACAAAAAAGCAGCAGCAGCAGTACAACAGCAGCACTGGCTTCAAGTCGTCACCAGGTGCAGTTGGCAGAAACAGCAGCAGCAGCAGCAGCAGCAGCGACGGTTCTGATGATGGGTACCATCACCACCACAAGTACCAGCAGCAGCAGCAGCAAGGTGGTCGTAAAGCAAAGCTAGTAGGTGGTGCAGGTGTAGGGTATAGCAAGGGTGCAGTACACAGTGCTCCTGGGATGCTGCAGAAGCGGGGGCAGGGGGAGAGGAGATCTAGTAGTTCCACTGGTGATGGAAGTGGGATTGCGCCACGGAGGCTCTTCCAGGACGAGTGGCAAGATCATAACCAGCAGCAACAGCACAGGCAAAGGTATCAAAGGAGTAGCAGCAGCAATAGCGGTAGCTGGTCGGGGAGCACCGGGAAAGCAGCAGTTGGGAAACCGCTTGTGAATGGTGATAGAGGTGATGGTGGTGCTGCTGGTAGAAGGTCTACTGGAGAACAGTCTGTTTTAGCTGGAGCACCAGTGGGTAGGCGGCCAACTGGCGAGCTTTCGAGATCTGGCAATGCTAAGGCTCGGTTGGAGCATTTGAAGCAGGTGCAGAGGAGGATTAGTACTGAGAGGGAGGGCAGGGCATTGCACAAGGGTCTGAGTAAGGACAGTAACAGCAGTGGTGGTGGTGGTCAGGGGGACAGCAGAAGGGTTAGCAGCAGTAGCAACAGCAGTGGGTGTTCAGTGCAGGCTGCTTTGGATGAGTTGCCTGCAAACATACGTAGGGCTATGAAGAGGGTGTCTCTCAACTGATACGGAGCATCTTGCTTGGGTTTGTGTCGAGGTAGAGTCTGGTCATCAGGTGGTTTCTGTGGGGCTGCTGAATATGGTATTGGACGACAGCTAATTGACAGTTTTAAAGCGTAAAGGCGAGTGGTGTTAAGCAATCAGTAGTTGGAAAAGGTATCAGGAAGCTACGCTTATTTCTTGTGAACTCTGCATATTTAAGGGTTGTTGAGATGGCTTGTATGTATGGATGGACTTTATGGATCGACGCTCTGATTTTGTGATATGGGGGATCCGATGGAATTTGTAGGTATATGCAAGTGCCTTTGTGCTTATCATTTCACAGGCCGTGCACGCTCAAAGCGTTTAACCACCATGTACATCTGGTGCCGGTTGTCACCAAGCATTGGGCGAGAAAGGTCGCCTTGAAGGTTGTCAAGGCAAAACACAGGTCGCCTTACAGGCAGATGATGCGATTCACTTCTCATTGGCATGATAAAACCGTTGTATTGTGTATAGAGGAAGGGGTAACCGGCGTGACGGCGAGTCAAACTCGTTTTGATGAGCCGGCATGACTGAGTGCGGAAGTCGGATGCGCGAACCGAGCACCATGTAAAGTCGGACAAGCCGGTGCGGGTGCCCATTATTAACTCTTATTCCGTTATTCGAAAGAGGATTATTCTGGTCCCCATATCACACCTACTGTGAATGGAACTGGACCAGCTTGCACGGGAGGCCTGCATGGAGCACAGCGGAAGGCGGAGTAAGTGCAAGAGCTTAACCATGATACCGGTACACAGGCGATAGCGAATCGTCGTGGAGGCCGCTCGCGAAAGTGCACGCCCCGGGCGCTCAGGCATTCAGGCACGGGAGGTTCTGTGACAATGGTTCAGCCACCCGGAGGTTCTGTGACAATGGTTCAGGCACCCGGAGGTTCTGTGACAATGGTTCAGGCACGGGAGGTTCTGTGACAATGGGGTCTGGAGCCGCCGAGCCCTCGCTCGGCCGCCCCACCGCCCCGCCGACTGACCGCGGACCACCACTGCAGTGCCGCACCTGCCCTCAACTTCTATCGACTGCACGCATCCTGCACTTAGGACCTGCACTGGACCTGCACGGAGGTTCAAATCATTTAGGCTGCGTTCCAGTGATCAACTCCGCCCCGCTCAGAATGAGGTGCCTCTTTAGTAGTACACCCACTGGTCAAACCATCAGTGGTTGCTGTTGACAACATTCATTCCCTAGAACAGCACCTTCACGAAAAGCTCTAGTAGTAAGCAGCTATCTTACATACATTGCTGGGCTCACACCACACTAACAAACCCGGTTAGTGGCGCCCATAAGCTCATCGCTGTTTCGTCCCTGCAGCTGCATTACCCCCAGCTGTCTAATGTCGGCAGCAAGCGGGACCTCTAGTCCACCACCGGCCGGCTCGTCAACAACACACGGAGTCCTTCCCTTCGGAATCGTCGTTTTCTACATGCTACTCCTTCTTGAGCTTGCGTTACTCACGTGCACCTCGTGGATCCAGGTTGCCCACATTCTACTCGAACATCGCATCAAGGACAGTGGCCCCACGGCAGGGGTTGGGTCACAAAGTAACTACGGAGGAGGTCCCCAGCTCCACTAATGGGCTTACAAGGGTTTCCACTACAAGGCAACAGGGCCAGCAGCAACAGGGTCGACTACACTAGCAGCATTCTTACCAGAGTGGTACACTACTACAAACGCAACAAGCAGCCCAGCAGCAGCAGCGGATCCCACTGGCTCAGGCAGATCAGACAAGGCATGGTCAACAAGAGCAGCAGCAGCCGTTTTCACACCAGCAGCAGGATCAATGTCCAATTCAACAGCAGCAGCAGTATGGTCAGAAGGGGAAGCCGAGTTGCTTACAGCAGCAAGTCCACGAGGCTCGGCAGCAACTACTCCTACAGCAGCAGCAGCGGGCTGGATTGGCTCAGACAGTTCAGACAAGGCCTGGTCACCAACAGCAGCAACCACCTTTTCACCACCAGCAGCAGCAACAATGTCAAGCCAAACAGCAGCACCAAAGCAGCACAAGCAGTATGATCTGAAGGGGAAGCAATCTCTATGCTTGGCAACAACACCAACAACAGTCTGGTCATTCACAGCACGTCACAGCCCGCGTTTGTGCTTGACGCTATGAAGTTGTCTCTGCATCCTTGCGTTCTTCACCATCCAGTATTTCAATTTTCAGTTTTCCTTGGCATCATTTTCATTCACTGTGACTCAATGCTTTCTGTTATGGTGGGGAGCATGTAGTGTGCCCGCCTTGGTTGTGCTTGAGTGGAGGACAGTCCAGCTGGCCATCAGTGCTGAGTGGTATTCCTCGGTGGCTTTCGTGTGGTTTCCGTCTTGTTTCGTGTCTTTTCAAGGCCTGAGTGGCAGTTGGAGCACTTGGCAGTAGCACCCTTCAGTGACGAACAGTGTCGGTTCTTTGGCGGCTCTCATATATATGGCGGTGGAGCTTCGACGAAGCATGCATTTTGGTTGTCAGCAAGGACCTCTGTGGCATAGGCATCTTCTGCTTGGGCGTCATTCACTTGCATACGTGGTCTTCTGGTCTGGATCTTTGCTTACGTGCATCGTGTGGCACCGTGCAGGTGTGTGTGCCGATTGGTTTTTCTATGGATGGCTGGCCTAGTGGGAGGAGGGGAGTGCTGGACACGCTTTCAGGAGGAGGAACAGCAGCAGCCACAATTTACAGGGAAGATTCCAGCTCTCTGTCGCGTTCTAGGTGCATTTTTGCTCGTATGACCTGTATTACTCGCTTGTTTTGTCTGTATTTTCGCGAGTATGCCTGCTTGTCGCTTAGGTCCTTTGCATTCCTTCGTATAGTCCAGCGTATTCAGCGTTAGCCTGCATTCGGACTCGTTTAGGTCAGGGGGGAGGCAGGGAAGGGGATGTTGGCCAGTCACAACGCATCTGACTCGGATTGGCAGTGCTTTCTGAATTAGCAATGTAAGATGTGTATCATGTTCCGCTTACGGTCTGCTTGGCTCAGTCGCGCGTCAATACCGCTCTCTATTCTCTCACTTACTCACCACCCCACAACCCTAACAAACTGGTTGGCGTCATGCTTGGGTGCTGCATGGCCCGGAGGGCTGTGCAGTGGTCTCTCTCAACTAACAAACCCGGTTGGAGTCATGCTTGGGTGCTGCACGGCCCAGAGGGCAGTGCCGGTGGTCTCTCTTAACATTGCTGGGCTCACATTTGCACATTCATGTCCTGTAGCTGGCATACCCTGTACCCATACCCTAAACTTACATTTTTAGTCTCATCTCTTCATCTATCTATCCTTCATGTTAAGAGAGACCACTGCACAGTCCTCCGGGCCGTGCAGCATCCAAACATGATGCCAACCAGTTTGTTAGGGTTGTGGGGTGAGTAAGTGCGGGCGATAGAGAGCCAGAACTATATCAAACATACCCTTTCACCCCTGCTCACATTCAATCCCCAGGCCATGCTTTAAAATCTAGATAGGTTAGAACAGAGAGAGACTTGCATACTACAGAAATTGCCGAGCTTTGCTCAGAGCCACCTGACCTCCGCCATACAACGAAGCCATAACTCAATTCAAAAACCCACACGTTTCATTGCAATAGTGACAATGTCGCTATACCCGAGCTCATGCCATCGCCGCAACAGGACATTGAAGCAGTGCATCAAAATGTGAGTCTTTATGCCTTGCACACTCTGTCTTGGTATGCTTACAGTCCCTCCCTGTCTTCACAGGGTAACCAAAATGCCCATTCACCCCCAGTGTCTTGCAATAACTTCCTACACATCCTGGCCTAAGTTCACCACGCACATTCACATCCACTGTACCCTAAGTAAATGGCATACATGGACGGCAAACACAATTACAGCACAGCAAGAGGTGTGCAGAGTAACAGGTAACTCCATGCCCACAGCCAGCATTTATTCATTGCCCGTTTTAATGTGCTAAAGCCATTGAATATCAAGTTGAACAAGCCCCAGGGTTGAAACCAGTGTCCACCCAGGTAGTACCCAAAGCACTCTGGCCACACACCTTTAAAGTGTCATGCGATGGGTGACCAGTTGAAGCATTGCATCTATACAGTTCAACACCTTTGGGTATGAACCAAGCCATGCCGCGAAATAACAAACAGCGTACCTCCCTTTGAAAATTGGGCTCTGTGAGAGTGATTGACCTCCATCCTTAGCAGTCTCTGAACAACTTACATGTCGACTAGTGGATCTATCATACGTTGTGATCTCCCTCCACACCCTCTGGGGTATGATGCCCTCTCTGCATGCTTTGGGCAGTAGAATTGCAAAGAGACCGGTGTTTGGAAAGCACTGGAAGATAGAAGCAAGCAATATAGTATGACCAGTACAAGTTACATGCGGGGGCAGAGATTGAGCACATCCCCTTGCTCACAGAATACGCAGGATCCAAAAGTGCAGCCGTGCAGGCGAGTGCCCTCCATGCCTAGATACCTGTGGGTAAACTGTTGACACTCTGTGAGGTGGAGTATGAAGTTCTCCAAGGATCCAGAAACCATGAATTGCAAGTAGGGCACCAACCTGCATTCAGCTAACTATGTTTACATAGCTGGCCAGTCGGCAGGCTGTGAGATCTCCTATACAGACTCGTTCCCACCCATACGTCCAGGGTGCCTTAATGCAGCCCATGCAAGACATGCCTTCACTTGCTACCCGCATGTGCAGACCTATACCCACATGCAAACATGCATTCCTGCGCATGCTGTGATCTCCCTCTAGAAGATTACACCCAAGTGCCTTCTCAAAACGCACTTACAGAATTGGTTCCAGAATCCATACAACCCAACCCTCTGACAGCAGCTGGCTCAGACCACACCCAACTCCTGCTCTTCATTCCTGAACGGATGCTGCCACATCCTCTGCTGCTGAGCCAACGAGCAGAGGGTCTACTAGCAGTGTATCCAAGTTGCACACCTGCACCAGCACCTCAGCAAGCAGGCCAGAAGCAGGCGCAATGCAGCTTGCTTTCTTGCTACCGCCCGGTCCCCCCAACTGCAGGCGGCCAGATAATATGCTGGGCAGAACTTGGACAACTTGGTGGCTGCCATTGATGCCCTTGAAGGTCCAGGTGCCTAAGTCGTGGACCTGGAGCTGCAAGGGGAGGCGCTCCAAGCACTGGACCTACAGGTAACAACGCCACAACTTGAGTTATTACAGCTACACAATTAGATCTGATTCAGAATCTGAGGATGCATCCGATTGTGAAGAGTTTATAGAAGTGCAAGCGAATGGGTTATCCCTAACGGCTTGAAGTCTTGATAGGTGTGTGTAGGTACTTATTATATGTTGGTCCTTTTTCCATTTCTGTGGTGTTTCCTGTTCCGTTGAGTAGGGAAATGGGGTTTGACCCCAATGTGTCTGGTCGTTTCGACCTAGCTGCCTTTATGCAGCCACACCTTCAAATTCTGTTTGTTTGTTTGTAAGCAGGTGGAGCTAGGACAAAAGCGAGCCCTATAGGATCAAGACACATTTGATGGCATAAAAAGTCTTGTGCTCTGGCCAACCAGCAATCAACAGCAGACAAGAAAGGAGCAATCAGCCACTTACTGATATGTGCAAGAGGCTGCAGAGGGCCTTGTGAAAGCAGAACGTCATGCCCATGCCATCATATCTGCATGTTCCAATTCTAATCGCCGCAACTACGAGCAGGCACTTACCGATGCACGCATTTCAATCAAGCACCCATTCCTCACCACTTGACTACAAATGCAGGGAGGACACTGTGAGCAACTCTGCATATAGGCTCTGTGGATACAAACAGTGGAGCACCCCTGATTGCCTTCTTGTTTGCTTATCCCTCCCCCCTCACCTGTTGATTCATAACTGCCAGCAGGTAATAGTTGAGCCTGGCATTGCTCAGCCGCAGCCCAGCTATAGCTTCCAGCGGCAGAGCTCCCTGCATACCCTCTTCTGACCATGATGGTGCTCGCGCCAGGGGCTGTTTGCTCACCACCCTCACCAACTTGCTCCTTAGAGGACCGCTATCTCCCATGTTCACTATTTCGGAATAGTTGCCCCTCTCTGCCAGCACGGCTAGCTTGCTCGCTTCGCCGAAGGAGCCGGTGCCGATTGCTATTGAAGCGGCAGCGGCAAGAGCAGCAGCCTCTCGTAACCCCAACCCACCGCTGCCTGACGAACCTCCAGGGAACGCACGAGAAGCAGAGCGGGACAACACGTCTGGAGTGCTACTGCTGCTGCTGAACCTGCTCCTGCCGGGGGGGCCATCTCTTTGCTCCCTTTTATCCCGCTGCTGCTGTGCATTACAATTAGGCCCTTGCTGCTTCAGGGGCTCATCTGATGGTGCAGGTCCAGCTGCCATCTCAAAACCAGGAATTACAACGGCTGGGGGACGTATAAGGCCCTGAGCTGAAGTCCGAGCACCGGAACCCCCACCATCACCAGCACCACCAGTGAGAACGCCGCCCTGAATGACCTTGGTCTCTGCAGTGAACGTCAAGTAAGTGTTATCATCAACTGCCCCTGCCCACGTCAAGCTTTTCGTCCGGGCCGCACTGCTGCTGAGAGAGGTGCTACCCGAGCTGGTTGGTACACCATCCTCATCCCCTGTTGCCCCTGCTGCTAGATCAAGGTGCCCCTGTGTCCAGACATACCCTGCTGCTGCTGCTGCTGCACTTCCCGCTTGTGCTGACAGCGCACCTCCCGCATAGGCAGTCTCTGCTTCTGCAGCATGAGCAGCAGACCGTCTCTGATTATGATCGCCTAGCTGGCCATGGTCACAGCCCAGAGCTTTGCCACCCTCTGCCCCTAACTTCAGAAGCCTCTTCTCTTGCACCTGGAGAAGCCGCACCTCTTGCTCCCCTTCCTTCAGCCGCTGATAACTGCTCTGCAGTCCATCAGAGAAGCTGATGCTGCTTCGAGCAACTGTTTGCAAATGCCCACTTGCGGCCCTGTCAAACCTACGAACGCGACCAACCAACCCCGCCATAGCTGAACCTCCAGGCTCACTTGACCTGTTTCCCTCTGGTCTCCCTGCCACCCTGGCTGCTCCCAAGCTTTTGTTTTCCATTCCACTAAACTGCTGTGAACCCCCTGAACTATGGCCTCGTCCTCCAGAACCATCAACAACCCCATCAGCACTACCAGAAGCAGCAGCTTCTCCATGAACGCCATCAATAACTAAAAGCGAAGGAAGCACTGCTGCTGGGCTGACAATGCGGTTGCTAGCGCGCCTGCTTCTGCTACCTCCAGTGCGAGCTGCTGGGGTTGCTGAAGCAGCAGCACGCCGCCGAGCAGATTGAACCCTTATCATGGGCAATAGGCTGGACTCATCCAAGACACTGGGGTCAGTCACCTCATCAAAGCCGGTCAGCGCCTCTACTACAGGCTCTCTGCAGATGTGGGCACGAAACACACAGATCTGGTAAGTATACTGATCCATGTTGCTGGCTTTTTTGACGGCTTAAGGTGCAGGGCCTGTGCCACTTTTGCTATGTCATGTAATGAAATCTACCCCTATGGAGATTTGCATTTGTAGTATTGCCAAGCGCATAATGGGCACTTAGGAACCCATGTCCTTCTGACAACAAAAACATGCAGTGCCTCTTTCACAATTATTTCTGAATATCAATAAGATGACCTATGCTGAGCTGCTTGAGCGAGTGCAGGGGGCAGAACCTCAGCTGCAGTCACAGCCCGTGCAACAGCTGCAGTCACAGCCCGTGCAAGCGCTTGAGCAAATACAGGGGGCAGGACCTCCGCTGCAGTCACAGCCCGTGTAAGGGAGAGGCAACTGAGGCTAGGATGCCATACCATACATCATGTCCCCTACCATAGTCATGCTGTTGTTAATAATCCTTGACGTCACCAGCCATGCATATGGGTGATTATTCACGATCCCTGTGCATTGTCATTTGACGCACCTTGTGCAATGGATGCCAATCAACCCTGCCCAGGACGGCAAGACAAGCTGCACTCATCAACTGCCTGTGAATTCATGTAAAATAATGCACTGGCTATTCGTTTCTTATCTGTGCCATAGTTTTGGTTTTTTATCCAATCCATGGAATGGAAGCATCTGTGTCAGGTAACGAGTCTGATGTGATGGCTCTGATGGCTCTGGTGGCTCTGGATGTGATGGCTCTCAGGAATAAACAGGAGAGAGGAAATTACATCATTTACTGATGTTCTGTATGATATGGTGTGATATCTGGGGCATGTTCCTGTTCTCTACTCTCCTTCACCTTTGAGGTGGCAGACGCCTGCATGGTCCATGTTACTTGTAAATGCCCAATCACACTACTGGTCTCTGGGAACACATTGCTGTTGTGCATTGTAAAGAGCTGACGTAGTAGCCGCCTCCGCGGAAAATGCACAAATATAACCTACCCTATCCATCCATCATTGGACTTACCGGGCTACAAGCTTCTCCCTCTGGCTGTCTCTGGACGCAAGCATCTCCTGCAGATACCCAGCCCAGCTCCCCCGCCTTCGCTTCTCTGTGCCTGTGCTCCCTCTCCTCTCAACCCCTGCATCGTGCTGCTCTATACGTGCACTCTGCTGCTTGACTGCCTGCTTCTCCCCAAGTTGCTGCTGCTGCTCTTGGTGTTGTAATTCGCCCTGACCACACATCACATCTGTGGCTGCTGCAAGCTTAGACTCCTGGATGGAGCTAGATTCCACTCCCCCTCGGGTCGCCCCTGCAGCTTTAGCTGGGCCAGATCTTACTACCCGCAATGCCCCTGTTGTTTCGCCACCCACTGTCGCATGTTTGCCTTCTCCTTCATTTGTCCCTTTAGTCGCTGCTGCTGCACTATTCTGCCTTCCCATATTCCCAGACCATCCCGCTGCTGTTGCTTCTTGTGCTTGGAGAGCGGTCTCATCACCTTCTGCCCACCCAGGAAGATGTGGCATGTCACGATTGCGCTGAGCGGGTGGAGACGTGATGGTTGGTGGCCCATTGATGAAGGGAGAGTCACACAAAGCGACCCTACCATCCTGCTCTGGTTGCTGTTGATTGCTGATAGCTTCAACAGGCAAAGCTCCTGTGTGGGAGCTATCACGGCTCTCCAGAAAGCCAGCTAAGGTGGGCAGCCGGTCCATAGGCTGCCTGCAGCCATATCCTGCTGAAGCGACTCCTGCCAGAGCGGTATCACCTGGTGCACCATCACCCTGTCCATCTCCCCGAGACCACCCCCCCTGCTGCCACTGCTCTTGTTGCTGTTCAGTGTGCTGCCCCCATAATTGCTGCTGTTGTTGCTGCAGCTGCTGCTCCCTTGGGTGCCCCAGGGTGCCTCTGCTGCTGCTGTCCCTTTCAGTAGCTACTGGACTATTCACTCCTGCTGCAAAGTCAGTGGTGCCTGGCTGCTCAAAGCTGAAGGTTTTCTTTCGCATTTGCCCCCCCGGGTCTGAAGCCACGCTCTGAAACACCCTCCCTCCTTGCCCTCCCCTCTCAATACCATCCCCACTATTGACGGCCCCTGCATACCTCCCGCTTGTGCTGCAACTACCACCACCACCACCTCGGGGCTGCAGTTCGATCCTAGGCCCAGCACTGGCCCTCCTGGCCCTTGAACTGCCACCACCTGGGCTCATGGAATGCCCAGAATTGAAGGCTGCTGCTGCTCCAGTTGCGGCTGCTGGCGGTGCTGATACCTCCATGGGGCGCTGACTGCCCTTAGACCTACCGTGGAGGCTGCCAGAGAACGTTCTGCTGTAGGTCCTGCTGCTAAGTACAGAGCAGTGCTTCAAAGCTTGGACGGCTGCCTGCATGTGGAACAGCAACAGTGGCGTTTGATGTGAAAGCAGTGACACAACTTGCCACTGCTGCCTACTGCTATTCCCAAACATGTCCATGTTATTGATATGCCGAGATCCAAGCGCGCATCCGCGTGTTTAGGGTAAAGAGGAGGCAGTATGCAAACACCCGCACCAAAGAGAAGAGCAGAACATGCAAAAAGATGCCATATTGGGCAGCATGCTATACAAAGGCAAAAATCTTATGTAGTAAGCATATCCATGAGTACTGCAGCCAGTACCCTACCGTCATGTTGTGGTCATATGCCGCAACGCAACCTAACCACGTCTTGGGGCCTCCTCCAGCTAGGTAAGGAAGCTGTAGAACAATAGCCCAAGCAACGCATTGCTGGGGCACAGCGCAAGCTGACAAAAATCCGCCCGTTCCCGTATGCCTGCCCAAGAACACGCCTGCGCACCTGCTCTTCCTCTCTCCATCTTGCCACCACTTCCTCCACCATGCTCCGCTCAGCAAGAATCTGACCAGGGGCAGCCCCACTCAGAAAACGTGCTGCACGGTTGACTGGAAGGCCAAAATAGTCTGCTCTACCCGTGGTCCTGTGGCACAGACACAAATCGGAACCCAATTGATTTGATGTGTCAAGGGTTGGACCAGTCGAGATACCACGACACATTAACAACACAACAGAGATGGAAAACAACTACATCACATGGCAACGCCCATAAAAGGGAGTCACGCATATCAAATCAGCTATTTTGTTGCAGCTCCCTCTGCTAGCTGGATAGCCACCAGCATGCAAAATCATGAGGGCCGTTGCGAGGCCAGGAAGTGGCATTAGAGACAAGGTCGTAATGCCCCAAGAAGAAACTGCCAGCCATTGCAACAATTTTTCAGATTTCACTGCAACAAGCTCTTGCAAGGCTTCCCCTACTGCTCGATTGCCCAGCAAATTCAAAGCAAGGCATATGAACCAGCAACCGCAGAGCCATGAATATGAACTTTCAAGATCTTCCCTGGCCCCTATAGCCTGCTTGCCTTGATGCAACCAATTCAGCCTCCATCAGGCTGCTCGTCGAGACCCTTTGCTAACCGAGCCCCGAGCCTGTCTTACCTGTGGGGTATGATGCGCGTCATGGTGCCCCTGTACACACCAATACGTGCACGGACACCACAATACAGTAGATCCCCACCTGGCCCGTACTGGAGAGCTGCCGCAGGGGAATCCATGACCTCTGGAGCCCAGTGCACATACATTAAAGCCAGCTGCAGCACACATGCCCACTCTAGGGCATCACCTGCACAAAGGACATGAAATCACCAGACGGAAATCAAGTAATGAGTTTACATCAGCCTTTCACCAATGCACCAAGCAAAACTGCCACAGAGAGGGTGTCCTGTTTCCATGGTATAACAGTTGCACATGCATGCACTCAGCAGGAATCACCCAAATGACACTTCAAGCCATACTGCCAACTTTTGCTCTGCAGTCAGGCCCAGCAGCTCACCCTCTGCAAAAAGGTCTGCTGCTGCACCATTTCCCACTCTTGCAAGCATCCTGCATATTGTGCTGCTGCTACGGAGTCAGCCCTCCCACTTCTCTGGCCATACATCCGTTGACAAGCAGTCAGCGCTTCTCTCCTCACCTGGATCGGCAAAGGCCAGCATGAAGATGCCATCCTTCTCCTGGCATTCATACCCCCCAGATGCTGTGACCGTCGTCCGTACCACGCTGCAAAACATGTCTAGGGCCTGCTTGGCTGCCTGGGGGCTGGTCGCCTCAATGGTCCGTATCTGATCAGGAGAGCAGAATGCCATGGTGACTGCTGGCTGTGCTATTGCAGTGAAGGCAGTACCATCAGGCAGAAGGGCACTACATGCTGCTGGAGCCTCAAAGTAAGAAGGGTACACCTGCGTGCACAACAAAGCATGGCAACAATGCATGAGCATGCATTTTGACGGCCGAGAGCTTTTCCCGTCGGTGATCCACAGGTGCTTTTGGTTCTGTTACAATAACGACATTGCACCATGTGATCCACTCTGCTTAAGTCCAACTCATGCAATATGACTTGCCATGCCTCCTGCGCACAACTCCCTTCCTGACTGCTGTTCCTGCTGGATGACAGAACTATAAGATGAGACGACAGGCCACCAGAGAAGGAATGGCAGAACCTTTATTTTGCAAAAGGAACTACGCTTTGCAGGCACACCCGGCTGCCATCTACTCAACCCCCATGCAGAAGGTGCGAAGCAGCACATGTACATGTCCTCACAAAGGGCCACCACACGACTGCCATAGACATGCCATACACCTTCCTCGCTTACACCTTTCACAGTATCCACACATTTGACAATACCTTTGCAGCTTCAAATCTGGTGCACAAGGACCCACTTGAACCCTGTCACAATACCCCATGTGCCAATCTTAGCAGTCTACATAGGTCCATACCTGATGGCTTGTCTTCAATGCAGGAAAGTGAATGGCTCTCGCTGCCAGCCGGCGCTCCAGGATCTGAGTGATGCGCGTCCCAGCAAGTGCTGATGGGTTGCTGATGTTGGAGGCTGCGCGGGTGCCATCCAGCCAGTGGCTGCCCATGTCTAGCACCAATGGCACATGCTCCTGGGACTCCAACAGTGGACTAGCAGATGCTTCAGGAGACCTGTACATGAGGCACAGAAGGCAATGGCACATGGTATTCAAGGTGTGGGATCCACAGAGGGTCCCAAGGTTGAACACAACACACTAGGTATATCCAGACACTGCCTGGCTGGTAAGTAACATGCATGCGGCCTTGACAGCATTATGCTTGAAGTACGAATGTCATAACAAGTCATACACTATTACACTAGTACAGCAACACAAAACGGTCATCAAACCTGGCACAGCATGCTGACAGACAAACCTTGGCAAAATCTCTCTCATCATTGGACCAACCACATATGCATGTACAACCTATAGGCTGTCGTAACCATCACTTACCGAAGCAGCCCCTTTTCCATCAGGGTGATTCCTTCCATAGTGCTGCCCAATGGCCCATTATGCTGGCGCCCATTATTTTGCTGACCTTCCGAAGCACTCTCACAAATGGCCTGTCCACCAACCCCAGCAAAGCTTGCCCAGCACTGTTCTTCCTGTCCTGTGTGTGCATGTCCTCTTGGATGCCATATAATGTGCTTGTACCAAGGCTTCTCGCTTTTCCCTGCAGAAGCAGAGTAGAAGGGTTCCTGTCTCGATTCAATGTTGCAAAACATGGACCAAAATCCCAGCATATAGAAGTTAACACAGTCTGTTGTTGCTCAGGCCAACGCCCAGTACTTTTTTACATGCGTTTTGCAACCACAACATTGGTACATCTTCTGCAGGAATGTGGTCCGTAAAGATGAGACATTGTTGCGCAAGCTTCCTTGCAAGTGAGGAGCAGGTCATCCCCAGTTGTGCTCTCTGCTGATTTTGTGGTCCTTTGGTTGTATGCTCCTTTTGATTGGAGCATGATTCAGCCATCTACATATGCAGCATTCAGAACCATAGCTGTCTGCAGCCAGAATAAGACAGAGATATTGTCCCAATCCACCGAGATAGCAATCTCAACTTGCAAATGCTGACCGGTCAGCAGGTGAAAGCTGGCTCAAAGCTACATGTGGGATGATTGCTAAGCTGTGAGAGACCTTTAACGTTCATTCCACCTTCCCTGGACGACCCCTCAAGATGAGGCCGGCCTCTCCATACAGAGACACCTACACCATACCTGCACCAACTTGCCCTCTTCTCGGCCTCATCGCTGCCTTGAGGCCAAGCTCTGGCAGTCTTGCACCAATGCTGCTGAAAGTCATGGGTGAAAGCAGGATCTGTCCACCCGATGGAAGGTCTGACATTGCAGCAGCCAAGTTCATGACTGGGCCTTCATACATCAGGGTGTCTGTTAACTCATGGGGCTCAATCAAGGTGGGAATTCCTACATCGGCAGCAAGGGGTCAACTTCAGTTAGGATTGATGACATGGACACACAGTGCTGGCATAATTCAACAACCCGGGCCAAGCATGTCCTCCAAATGTATCATTCATAATGATATATGTGTTCTGAGACAGCCTTACTGGGGTATGACAGATTGGTTCCTCCGACAATGCCACTGGGTTGCCAGAAAGGTGCAGGATGCCTTGTCCGGATGTTGTTATTGGCCACGACCAGGTCCTATGGACAATGCCAGCTACTTTTGCACTTCTTGCTCATCCCAGGACAAACAAACAAACAGGACCTTACCGGTGGTGATTGCCATCCTTACACGTAGACCCCTAAACACCAGCTCCCCTGGCCTTGTGCTGTCGTCCATGCTACTGTAAACTAGAGCTGCTTTCTCATGTGCTAGAAGAGGCTGGGGCCACTCAGCCTCCAGCATTGCCCTTTGCGTGGCTAAAGCCCATGCCACTGCATCAAAGGCATCATGGAAGGCAATGGTGAAGGAATCACCCTCTGTGGTGACCTCGTAGCCACAGAACCTACAAGCAAGAGCATGAGAAATGATCAACAGTGAAACAAAGTCTTGTACATAAGCTGTTGCAATAAATTTCTGAAGAGGAATAATACAATTCCCCCCAAAGATGCTTGTTGGAATGACCTCAGCTCTTCCTTGAATGCCAGCACATTGCTGGCCATTGGCCAAGCCTAAGTTCAACCTAGTATGGTAGGCACAATCAGGAAGGGATAGGGGAAGGCACCTGTTAGGGGGCAAATGTGTTCGTGTCCTGCTAAGAAGTATCAACAGATTAAAGAAACATTGTCAGACAAAGCTGCACACCAGCATGAGCGATGATCCCTGCACAGAACGTACATATAGTTTGGATTCAAGGCGACATGACACAGCTCAACTGAGATACCGAGAAGATATGCTGTCGGAAACTGCAGCATGCAGAGCAGCACCATCTTATACAGCCACATAAATGCCATAGGAGCAGCCTTGCAGAGCCTTCCAAGGCTTTCCAGTAATGGCTGCACCTGACCCAGCTCATGCTACAATATTGAAACATATCAGTAAAGCCCTCCTCTGACAACCAGCCTTCCCTCAACCAATGCCATACTCACTTGCTGATAGTGTGTCTCATGATCTTGTCATGTATGTCAATAGCTTCAGACATGTTCTCTTGGTCCCACTCCCAAAGCTCCGTGCTGCCCTCCACATCAGTGATGACCATGCTCACTTCCCGAAGCACACTGTACCAGCAGCAGCAGCAGCAGTAACAAGAGTCAAACACAGCATACCTTCACAGTCTGAGATCTCCTTGACAACTACACAAGCAAGGCGCCTACGGCCATCGTAAAGTGTGGGACTAATCATCAGAGATAGCTCTAGATCCCCTCATCTCATCCAGCAGCCGCAGCCATCAGAAGAGGTCATGCAGACATGCAAAGTAATACGCAAAGCTTGCAAAGAAGCCTGTGGCTGCATGCGACTACATCCATGTGTTATCTTGCAGATCCCGGTCTGCCCACTAGCACTGGCCCCTCCTGCAATCACACCTGTTATTGCCATCTTCAATTATTCCTGGCACATTCCGCCTCTTCCAGGTTTCTGTGAGGTGGATGGCATCATGGCTGAGCTTCATGTAACGGATGTAGCGGAAGGAGGCAGCTGCCAATAGGAACAGACCGAATGCCACAGCCATAGATGGGACCAGGATCACAACAATCAGGGCCTGTGGGACAGAAAGAAAAGCACATGAGGCTTAAAAAGTCCCTGAAGGTGCAGAAGATGGTTGGTGATGCATGATGCTACATGGCCTGTAGAACTAGGAGAAGAGGAAGCCTGCTTAAACAAGCAGGGACTAATGACTCAAAACTATCGGGAATAGGCCCTAGGCGGAAACCCAGATGGACCAGGGACAAGTACATATAGGCTATCAATCCATTGATGCATAACAAAGAAGTGGAAACACAGTCTGTGCCGCTGCTTACTCCTCCCTGCTCAGCTTGTTACTGCTATTGATAAGATTGAGCATGGTAGCTACCAGTACGTGGTGTTCAGACCATATGCCATGCAGTTGCTACATATGAAATCATGTGTGCATATGCATCTTACCGCCAGAGGCATCCCAGCCGAAGGTGGCTTCCCCAGTACTGTTGTATTTGGCAGCCCTGGGACACAATGCTCATCATTGTAATATCTCTCACTCAATACCACCTGCAGGTCACAGGCACAAAGGAGCAGGTGGTGATGGGCCTAACCAAGAGCTAGTATAGAATTCTCGACCAGCCAACGCCCTGCTTTTGCCTGCAAGCATTCAGCTATGTAAGCTGCAGCGTGTCTGCATAACATCTCACCAAAGTGAATAGCTTGCCAAGAACCTTGTCTGAACACAATCGCAGCCTGCTGTGCCAAACCTACACAGGCTCCTACCTCACATCATTTTCCCTCCTGATAACACCCCAGGGCAAGCCACACAGGCTAAGGGCAAGCCGCACATGAGCATGGCTACCCCATCAATATGCAGTTTGCAAGCTGGCACACCAGCACATAGTGCTCCAGCATGGCGTCGCAAGCGGCTGTACACAGGTCTCGCCCATTCCTAAGAAAAACTCTAGCCTGCTGATCTACACTCCACTCCACGTGCTTTGTGCAAAATGACACTACTGTATACCTTTTACAGGAAGTTCAACGTACCACTGGATTATCTGGACCCTGATACACCCTACTGAGGATATGTGTCTGAACTCGAGGGTTGGCAAAGGTAACCTCCGGACACTCCACACCATCTCCTCGGTAGTAATAGTCTGAAGTAAAAACGAGCCAACTAGGCAGTGGGCATGTGGACGGCGCTGAAGACTTGGTGGTGCTGTTGCATCTGAGGCGGGTGTTCATGAGATTGACTTGCCATAGCATGTGCAGACTGCCAAGAGATGGCGGCAGCCGCCCAGTAAGACCTGTGAGAATGCGGTGTGGAAAAACCCAGGCAGATAAGAACCAGGAAACAACCCCGCAGATGAGAAGTGCCCACAGGTTGTGACTGCAAGGTTGCAGAAAGCACCGGCAAGCACATAAAGTCGGCAGCATATCATGCTGCAAGCACATACTGCTACTGCAGCTGTGTGATTTACATTACAGCCTTCTTGCTGCTTCCCGCATATCACGCTCCCCTTTCCATGCTGCTGACAAGCTCTGGATTCAGTATTTTGCCAGCAATGCTAAGCAAAGCAGTCTCTCGCTTGTGTACTGACCGCCATGCTCTAAAACAGATCTTGCTTGCCCACTGCTGACCAAGCTGCAGCTGAAAGCTCCTCAAGTAGCTTGGCATGCGCCAGGAGGCTACTTCCAAATGCTTAGCCGTTCGAATTCTATACATCCTCGTAACTGTTACCTGGATTGCCACTGAGTTGCAACTGCTGCAGGTCAGGGAAGGCTTCAAACACATCAGGCAAGCTGCCATTCAGCTCCGTGCCTGACAGCTGCAGAGAGCTGATAGAGTTGTGTCCATGGTTGCATAGCCCGAGAACCTCCGTCAACGTGGTGCCGCAGCATGCCACGCCCCACCAGTTGCAGTAGGAGACGTTGGGAGTGTTCCAAGGGTGCGACCCGGGAAGGCCAGCTAAGTCAAGCTGCGCTGCTGGTTGGATCAGCAGGGAGTCACCGAAACTCGCAAGCAGTTGAACCAAGGCCGCCCTTTGCGTTGGTAAATCGTATGTGTAGCTGTAAGAGGACCTCACAGCTTCGAGAGTGGGGCCAGAGGACGGAACTATGGCGGATGCTGAAGATATGAGACAGATAAGGGCAATGACATGTTGCCGCAACATCCCTTAGGATTCATTACCGCATTTTGCACGGCATCGTAGTGTCTCAAGCAGAGGTGACCCTCTGGTTCAAGGCTCAAGTGCAGTGGTCATACCGGAACAAAGACATGGGGAAGCCGCAGGGTACCACATGCCAGACCTTTGCCAGGTTTAACTGTTGCGTTCTGTTGACCGTTTGTATAATAGATCTGCGGTAATGCTGCTTGTAATGGCTGCAATCGATAACCTTGAAGCCCACTCAACTGACTGCTGACGAACCTGAGTGCCACTTCGACTGAAGTGAAATCACTAGTAGTCGAATACTCATTGATCCATTCAAGTCGGCCCCTCGAGCTCATGGAACATAGCTTGGATCATCTACCAGCTCTGCCTAATGACGTTGTAAACTGCTGGTAACCTCCTCGATCTGTCACCCTGTGAGAAGAGGAATTTCCTGCTTGCTCGCACAAATTAAAGGGTGCTTTGTCTGCGAGTGACCGAGCAGCCTTCAGTACCAAAACGTCAACTGCATTGACCCTATGCTGCATGCTGCCCGCCGAACGCTTGGCATCCTCCATGAGCTGCATAAGCCGTTTGGCCACGCCTTTATCGGTCATACCAGCGAACAGTTTGCTGGCAATCAACTGTCTAAGCGCTCTCTTAGTACAGCAAGCGACGACCCTGTCATGGTACTGCCCATGCCAAGCCTCTCCCACGCAATGACCTCAGGAGCAGTCAGCAAGTGGCTGAAGGCGGAAGGCGACAAAGTTAACATATATGACTTACTCCTAGAGCTGTACACCGACAACCTGGTTGACGAGGCTTACAAGGTTGGCGATTTTGCTGGCCGGGTCTCCATGCTCTTGGAGAGCCAAGAAGCAGGGACCCTCCGGAAGATCTTGGTTCAGGAAGGCCAGGAGGTCCCTGTGGGAACCCCAATCGCCATTATCACAGACGATGAAGCAGAAGGGCCAGCAGAACCTCCTTTAAACATCCCCACATCAAATGTATACGATGCTACGCAGCCTCGGCCTGTGAGGGTTTTGGAGTGGCAGTCCTACCTCAAGGAGGGCAGTAGCCCCAGCAGCAGCTGTGGTTGCAGCTAGGGGCCGTCAGCAGCAGCTCAGTGCCACAGCCCTGAGTACCCCATATGTATCATACACTGAAGATTGGCTCTCAGCTAGCAGCCGTAGGAGCAGCTCCTCCGCAGACCTTGTGGAGTCCAACCACCCCATACACCTCAACCAAGAGCAGCTTGCAGCTTAGCAGTCCCTCAGCAACAGCCAGTGGTACGGACTTGTAACATCCCTGCAACCAAAACCCATTGGAATGAAGGCAGCTTTGCAGCAAGCAGGGATGCCCAGGGGGATGGCTCGAACTTGTCAGCATCCCTAGCACCTTGTGCAGTGAGTCGCAGCCTCAATGGGAGCTCTCACGCGCAGGGTATGGTTGGGGGTTTAGGCTGGGTGTTCAGACTGACTCTTGCTCACACCACTAGTAGGGTGGGGAGTAGCTTGGAGGTCGCAGCTGTAAGCACCATCGGCCTTACAGCTCCTCGGCAAAGCTTTGATGGCTGGAGTAGGGAAGGTCAAACTCAAAGAACCACAGCAGCAGGAGCAGCAGCAGCAGCTGCCACACATCCCCTTGTGGTACTGCTCTGGCTAGCTCTAGGACTACCAGTACATGCTCGTGTTCTTCTCTGTGGCAGGCAGCAGCTATGTTTGAAGCTGCTGCTTCTGCTGCCTCGTGGGCTGGCATCCATTTCAGGCATGTGTTATTCATTGTATACAGCATGAGGCTGTGCAGCACTCCAGTTAGCGGCCGTCTCTTTTACTTTTGAGTGCTGTGTAATGTTGGCCATGTTAGTCACTGGAGGGGTTCATTGCCAGGTTACTTACTGGAGGAGTTGTTTGATGTGCTCATGAATGCAGCAGCATTGTTGTCTAGGGATGTTCATGGTGTGAACTGTTGATAAATGCGAGTACGTATGTGTTGGTTCTTACTCAAGCTGCGGCGTTTCTCGTTCCGTTGAGTAGGGAAAGGGGTCTGACTCCAGTGTGTTTGGTCGTTGCGACCTAGCTGTTTTGTGTGCAGCCATACCTTCAATTATTGTTTGTTTGTTCGTGACAGCAGCAGTGGAGGAGCAGGGCATACACAGCTTTTGCACATCGCCACATAGTCTGCCCCACTCAGTGATTTTTTATTCATACTGCAAAACTGCCGCGCCACGGAGCAAGTAAGCCCGCGAGCACGGGGTGGATGGACACTTGCTCTGGTTTAATCTCGGCATGCTTTGCTTCCCCCGACATGTGTTGTAGTACGTTCATGCTTGAAAAATGGAATTGCAATGGTGAATGCGGAGAGAATGTGTATATACTGCAAGCTTCGTGTTGTGATTGCTTGGCATTGGCTCGAAGCGTTAACTGTGCATGTGCATGGTGACTTCTGCAGGGAACAAAGGTATAAGCTTAAGTTGAGATTGGTGCAGAGATAAGTCCGTGCAAAGGACAGGGTAGTCAAGCAGGCAGACTGCAGCTGTCCTGCAAAAAATGCCAGAGTGCAAACGGTCCGGTGCTGCTCGCCGATCAGATGCCGAAGACGCGGAAATGCAAATGAGTTTATGCGAAAGTGTATTTCTAGCCGCTCACAACGCAGCAGATTCGAGCAAAGACCTTTGTAAAGCAATACATGGCACGAATAGGGCCAACCTGCCGGCGGACGCGTTCAGGTTAGTCTGCACCAGCCATGCAGGACATGCAGAGGCTAGGGACCGACTCTGCCCAGGCTCTGCTTGCTGGCACTCAGGGATGGGGATTTGCAGTTGTGGAGTTCGGCAGTTGGTCACCTGTTCCACTTTAAGCAGAATGCAGCAAGCAGCGGAAGCAGTCGATGCCCACGGGGAAGTTCAGGCCGCACAGTCAAGGCATGCCCTTGCCGGACTTGGGCTGGAGTCAGCTGCTGAGATGAGCGCAGCACTAGCAGTCTTGCGAGCTCCTTTCCAAGTTGGTGTTAATGTGCAGAGTCTGAAACCTTGAATCCTGCAACTGCTATGTCCTGTGTTTCTGCATTACGAGCGAGGACTGGCTGACGTAAAAAGCAGTCAGCCAGATGGCAAGGTGACTCACTGGCCTACGCAATACATTAGTCATCAGTCAGGTGGCCGTGGCGTGGCTGCTTGCAGTGGGCCGGCAGCGCCAAGTGTGTCACTGGTGTGAGACCACTGATGGGAGTGAAATCCTCCTTTCTCCCTTCGTTCTCATTCATTGCAACTCTACTGGCGACGGAGAGGCATCAAAGGCGCCGCATTCTCTCTCTTTCTCTCACACTGATATCCTGCTCGCCGGTCTTGCTTCAGCCAGCATTCGTCAAGCAGAACAATGCAGTAGACGGCAGAAGGAGACAGTTGAAGCTCTTCACATAAGAACTGACCGTATAAAGGCGTATCTATGTCCTTTCTATTAAACACCCCACCATTTACCAATCAGGCCTCCCTCAGTTCAGCATTTGTGTGGTGACACGTCTACTGTGTGAGCGAAGCCCTTGGCTGCTGTTCTAAGAGCCACTTTCCCCGAGCTGCACGCAAGAGAGGTAAGCAAGTTGGCTCCTGCGAAAGCTGTGCTAATGGAGAAATGGCACTTCGATCGGATCAGGCAAAGCATACAGACACTCAATGTTTGACCTGTGCTCAATCTGTGAGCACATTACCTGCATTCTATCTGCCTTTCCTCGAGAGCTTAACGTCATGTAAGGCTTGCAAAGCCGTATTGCGTGTTTTGCAAGGAAGAAGACCTTGCACCTTCTCTGTAAAGGCCGCTTCTGCAGCGATCGTATGCAAAGCGTGAAGTGCCCCACCTTGATGGAACTGCCGTGCCGATCAAGCAGTATTTGCAATTCACACAATGCAGTTCACTTTTGAGCCGTTGTCCTGACCTTTGCTCCCTGTGCCCTGTCTGCTGCTGTTGACAGGTACTGGTCCAATGAAGGCCTCTACTGTGTTCCTGTGTATGGCCCTGGCGGCCCTCTTCTGTGTCTCTGCTGTTCAGGCATCAGGTGAGACTTGCATAATTAGATTTGCAATTGCAAAGGATTGTTGCTGGCAGTGTCGGGAGGGCCTGCCTTCCAGTATCGTCTGCCTCTGTTGGGCTTCTGTTCCTTAGTAACTCCTCTTTACTAGCCTTGTATACTTGCCTAATTCCGAAGCGCAAAGTGCTTGAGAGTTTTTGGGGACACGCACCACGTGTGCTAGTACCGCCTCTTCCTAACGCCTGGCTTCAACTCACTCACATGCACCTTCGGTCTTTGTGAGAATGTTCTTCATATGGCGTTGATGCATACTGGAGGCAGGAGAAGGCGGGGTCTGCTTGTATGAATGAATCTTTGAAATGGTTGCCCAGAGGCGAGACAAGGGCTATGATGC
Organism: Pseudopediastrum boryanum; assembly: GCA_963556185.1. Classification (NCBI taxonomy): domain Eukaryota; kingdom Viridiplantae; phylum Chlorophyta; class Chlorophyceae; order Sphaeropleales; family Hydrodictyaceae; genus Pseudopediastrum; species Pseudopediastrum boryanum. The sequence goes on along the minus strand of OY744498.1, from coordinate 2,013,985 downwards.
ACTGTCAGTTGGAAACCAAAATTAGTTGCAGAAACGTGGTCAACATTGAAGTACATATTCATGTCTGCCAAGGCGCACTGCCGTTTGAGGATGGATTGATAGAACAGTTTCTTTCGCATGTCATCTCATCCCACGCCCTTCTTGTGCACACTAAAGGTTTGCGCCCCTCTCCTCTCTCCTGCTATTTGCCCCAGGTAACCCCCTGGATGGCCGCGATGACAAGTGTGAGAAGAAGTGCTGGGACACTCAGGGGGTGCCCCTGCAAGAAGGATAAGCACGACTGTTCCATCAAGAACTGCAAGTACGAGTGCAAGCCCAAGCATGACCACCCTGACAAGTGTGAGAAGAAGTGCTGAGACAAGTGGTGCCCCTGCAAGAAGGATAAGCACGAGTGCTCCATCAAGAATTGCAACTATGAGTGCCACCCCAAGCCAGACCACCCTGACAATTGTGAGAAGAAGTGCTGGGACAAGTGGTGCCCCTGCAAGAAGGATAAGCATGAGTGCTCCATCAAGAATTGCAACTATGAGTGCAAGCCCAAGGAGCACAAGTGTGAGAAGAAGTGCTGGGACAGGGGGTGCCCCTGCAAGAAGGATAAGCACAAGTGCCGTATAAATAAGGACAACTGTGAGTATGTTTGCGAGAGGAAGGAGTGAACACTGCACCTCGATTATTGAGGCTTCCAGAGGTGGTGCCGGAAGTAATGTGCTCTGGCACTGCAAGTGGCTGTGCTTTTGATCATCAAATGATGCATATGTTTTGAGTGTTTGGCTTGCAAATTAATTGTTGGACTCATGATCCTATGATTCTGTGACCGTAGTCACATTCACCAAATAACCTTTTCCTTCGTCTGCTGCCGTTTGTACTCTACTCTTGTTTTGCAATACATGCATGGCTTCTTTATGCCACTATCACCTCTTTCTGCTCCTAACACTGCTAAAAGCAGGCCCTCATTCAATGTTGGACACGCCTCATGATAAACCCTTGGTCTGCAGATCATGCCATGGTTGTTAAATGTTACATTGCATTTGTGTAGAGTGTGTGCCATAAAGATGGATGAGACTGAGTTGCGCCTTTTACACAAGATTGCGGCATCCTATGAGGCACTTGCTTAATGCTTTTTGTCTGGTGTTAGAGCTTTTCGAGCTCCCACATGAAACCCAAAAAGCGTTGGGATGACAATGATGGGAACAATGAGCCATTTTGATATTCTTCATGACAATTCTCGAGCCTTGTGTTGGCTCTGAGTTGGGATGTTCCACTTTTCACAAGCAAAGAAGCCGTGGTGAGCTTTATTGCAAGTATCAGCAGGACACACAATTGGCAATGGCAAGTATCCATGGAATACGATTGGCCAATACATTTGGCTCAGCAAGGTGAGCGAGCAAACTTTTGCAGGCTTTACACTTGCATGGAAACAGCAAAGTTGGCGGATGCTGGGTCTCTTTGGTGGTCTTGCAAGTTGTAATTTATAGCAATGTGAGAATACTTGGCAGATGAGTGTTCCCTCTTGAAGTATCCTTGAGGCAATTAGCCTTGGAGTTTTTGTTCATTGTGATTATCCTTGGCACTTCTTCGTCGCTGCTTGATGGCAACGTTGGTCAGGCAGCCATCTGCAATGACCATGTGCTGATGGTGTGGATTTGGCTCATGTATAGAGTCGCCTTTGAAAATCACCCTTGGCTCTTGTGTGTCAAAAACAGCTAGACAGACATGTAAGCTCTTGACTTGAAACTGGCAAGGCTATGTTTTGTGGCACTGAGCAGCAGTTTCTTTACTAGTAGTCTTAGTCATTGAGCAGGTCCTGGCAGCCCATGCAGTGCACACATTTGGGTGCATGGATTTTAAGCATGCAAGTAAGCAATCATGTTACGCATCAACTGAGTGCATGATCTAGCCCATGATTCAGCATCTGCACCTCTCGAGCTTGGAGCAAAACCAGCATGATATGATGTAGCCCTTGTCACAGTTCCATTGTACGGGACAGCAAATTCAGTAAGCAGGGATCCAAATAGGGTCTGTGCAGCATGGGCTTGGAGTTGAAACCGATAGTGCAGCAGAAAGCATCAGGCAGTTCACACTTTGCCACAGCAATCTGTTCCTCAGCACTTAGCCTTGACAAGCTGCAACATAACCTAGTCCAGGAACAGCAGACTTTGCAAGGATGGAGTGTGCTTAGGACTGATGACACCAATCTGCGAAAGGCGGCATGCTAAGCAATTGCCTTAGGGTCTCTTGGGCCGCCACCTGTCTTGCCATGGAAAACTCTATCTGCAAGGCTCTGCAACAAAGCCTTGCAAGCTCTTTAACAATAAAGCTGTTGACTGAAATTGAGGCATAAACAGCTTGCTCTTATGTACTGAAACCGTCACTCTAGACACGCTCAGTCGCTACGGGTTTGGTGGCAATTAGAAGCAGGTGTCCATCATTCATCACCTGAAGCAACCCGGACAAGCTGCAGATACATGGCAGCAGACCCAGCTGCAACAAAGCCATTTGCGATTGTTGTCTTCCTTAACTGGCTTCAGCACAGCTGCAGCTAAATTGGTCAACTTTCTACTCACTTCCTACTCATAGCCACATACAGCTTCTCAAACAGTACACCCTGGGACCATTTGCATACTGCTGCTCCGCTGAACCCCCTGAGGCCAGTCATTGTTTAGTTTTTCATGTGACCATTTGTGGCTCGAGTTGGCTCCTGGCTTCCCCCGGCGCGAGGAGTTGCCATGCTCTGTACCAAGTTGCTAACGGACTCGGAGACTGTTGAGCGCGCTCACATCATCCATTTTTTGTGTCTAGCTGTTGGGAATTTATCAGCTTAAGTTAGAAATTGTGCGAGCTCAGTGCGATAAGTGAAGCATCGCCATGGAGGCCGAACTAATGCAGCAAGCCGAACTGTCCAGTATTTTGAAACCATCCAACCCGCAATGTCGAATGGTAGATCTTGCTCGCAAATGGATCATGAGATGCAATTAAGTCCCATACTGCACTGCCGCAAAACTAGATGCGGCATGCCGGCGGGGAGTCAACCTCGAATTCAACAGTTACCCGCCCTACTCCGAGCGTGTGCGGACATGCACAGTGACCTGAGTTCCCGCCTCGTCACCCTCACTGTGCCGCAAAACAATGAAGCAATGAAGAGCGCATACCCGCTGTGTCAGTACTGCATGGGCGATGCCGTGTCAGTACCACCACCCGTGCCGTCACAGCCTCTTGAGTTGATACAAATGTGTTTTATGTGAAACAGCTCTTGGCTAGAAGCACGTTACGAAGACCCGTCCACATAGAACCTAGATTCAGAAAGCGAGAGACACAGTAAACATACCTCAATGACCACGTTCAGCATGACAAACCACTTTACTACAGCTGTCATATGCAATACAATACAAGTTGGGGGACTGAAACCCCTCCCGGCACTAGCCTGCAGGCCTACTTCGTGGCCCATGGGAGATCGAACATTGTTCGCAACCTTTGTAATTGTACCATACCCTATCCACTTTTACGCCATTCAGCACTAGTAGTGTCAATTGACCCAAACCAATTCACAGTCATATTCGCCCACCCCATGCCCCCACCTTCTGGTGCATCATCATATACGTATTCAAAACGCGCACTTACGTCATTCCAAGAGTCCGTGCAGTTCTTGCCCAGCAAAACAACTAACCAAGAAACACAACCACACACACCCCACAGCACCCCATCAGTCCACAGCACCCTTCCTAAGTCTCATGTACTGCTTGCTCCTGCCACCGCTCTCAACGCCTTAGAAATCCCAGGTCGTTGCTGTCCCCTGCCAGCAGCAACGTCTGCCCTCACACTTGCTCCACTGCTAAACCTCTTCTCCACCACTTCCTTCCTCCTCCAAGCCCCTGCACGTGACCTCTGCACTGGCACCAGCAACTCATACCCTTCTGCAAGCTCATCTCCCACCCAATTCTCCCTTGACCGCCTCTGCTGCTTCCCTAACCTACTGCCAGTGTTGCTGCGCTGCTGCTGCTGCCGCTGCTGCTGTGTCCTGCTTCTTGCCTGCTGCACAAAGTCCACCGCATCCTGAAAAGCCCTCGCCCTGATGGCATCCGCTGCTAACTGCACAGGTGCCAAAGCTAACTGCTCAGCACCATGTCGCCCTAGAAACTTGCTCAACCAGTGAGACAGCAGCCCGGGATCAGACAGGATTTCAAACCCCTGACTGTCAGCAAGAGCAACAGCTGTGGTCCTACTTTCTCTGCTACTGCTGCTGCTGCTGCTTGACTCGGTAAGCTCCGTAACTACCTCATCCGTGGGGCCCCTTAAAGCAGCTCCTGGTGCCCCTGCAGCTTCCAATGCGTTTCTGCAGCTGTCAAGCAGCTGATTCAAATCCACCCAGTGACCCCCTAGCACCAACCCTGGCGCATCCTGTTGCGGCAACACCTTCCCAAAACCACCGCCACCAGCACCTCCACCTCCTCCTCCTGCTGCTGCTGTTTCTCTCACTGCTCCTCCTGCTCTGGGCAAACCAGGTCCTGCCGCTAACCCTCCTACAGACCCCCCTGCTGCTGCTACCGCTGCCACTGCTGCCGCCCGGCGTGGTGTAGCAAAGCCCAAGGGTTGCCACCCTGGGTTCCATTCCAAGACGTGGCAGCATCTCAAGAGGGCTTTCAGGGTTTTAGGGCCTGGTGTGATGCCAAGCTGAAGCGCTGGGGCCAAGAGGGCTGGAAGGAGACCTGTGGAGCAGGGGAAAGCAGGAGACCAATTAATAGTCAAAAAAAGTCAATCACTCAATCAATCAATCAATATGCAAGGCCATAAGGTCACTCAATGCCAAGCAGCACACGACCCCTGATAGATAGTAGGAGAGGTACATCTTAAAGGGGACCATGGACAGCAGGGATCTCAAAGACCTATGCAGAGGCACATACCTCCAAATAACAAACCGTGTACCATCAGAACATAATTCCAAAGAAGGGTGCAGTTGGACTTCTGCATTCGTTCGATGCCCCATTCCAGAACAATCACAGAGGATACCTCAAGCAGCCGAGCCGATGATTAGGACACACTATTCCCAGCGGTAGTGATGACACTAATTAATAGTCTTATATCTGATTACTTGGTAACTGTTGCGTCTTGATAGGGGAGGAAAGTGCGTACTGTAAGCACGCAGGGAATTTGCTCCAGGCAGCCAGAGACTCTAACCCCAACCATCTGATAAGGACATGCCTGACGTATGAATCCTCCACAACCATTACATTGCCATTTTCAGCACACCTGCCAGCCTTTTCAGCTCATCGATCAGCTCACAGGACAAGATCTAGGGTTGGGGTGGTGGTTGCAACCTGCTTTTGTTCGCTGCACCCTGCATTTCTCGTTTCCAGCACTGCATGACAGACGCTGCTATTCTCGTCCGCACTCTCCCCTGCTTTTATAACCTGTACCAACCTCCAGAAAGGTGGCAGCAGGGAAGCTAAGCAGCCATGCCGGTCAGTTCTTGATTAAACTGTGGCTTGACACATGCACATGAAATGCCTCTCTAGAATTCTTTGCAGACATAGCCTGGTATAAAAATCGAGGGCCCAAAGAACATACACGCTCTGTCCAACACGGACCGCTCTGATGCCCACTCCCCATCCAGCTGCAACTGAAGGAAAGCAATCCTCCACAGCATTATAAACAGGTCAGATCGACAAGCATTGATCCCTCTCCCTAGAATTTGTATTACAGACCAAGGACTTCAAGTAACCTGTAGGATAACCCCGCAGTGCATTAGCCTGATCGCACTACGCAACCCTTAGCCAATCCCTTGCCACCCAAAATGGGTCCTCACCTGACTTCCGCGCATCCTCGGTATCTTGGCAGTACAGCAGTGCAGGTACAGCAGCTGCCAGCGCATGATCTGCTCTGATACAAACCCCAGCTTGCAAGAGCTGCTGCCACGCCGCCTGGATGTGCTGCACCGCTAACACCCCACCACCTTGACGAACCAACGGAAGCCTGCTGCTGCTACTGCCACCGCTACCACCACTAACACTACTGCCGCTACTGCTCCAGCTGCGCTTGCTGCTTCTGTAGTTTGTAGTAAGCGGCTGCAGCACTGCTGCTAAATCCTTAGACGACTCCTGAAAGAGTGATATCTGTCTGCTACCTCCATGGCTACTGCTGCTACTGCCAGCTGCTGCCGCTGGGAAAGGCAGACACGGAGCAAAGAGCATCGTGCTCAAGAGATGCCCCACAATCTTGCTTCGGCCAACATCTGCCCGCCGAGCCGGGATGGGCTGGAGCGCCATAAGCGGGTACGGCTGCTGCATCGCCTGTAGCAGCATGGGCCACAGCAGCCGTCCCCGATCTCCTGCCAACCACAGCCCTTCCAACAGCGCCGACCAAGTCTTAGGATGTGGGTAACACCATTCATTAAAGAAGCTCAGCAACTTGTGTGGGTGCAACTTGGCCCCCATGGGTGGGTTGCTTGACCTTCCCACCGCTCGGAGCGTTTCGGCTTGTGCTGCAGGAGAGGTGCTTTGCCAATACCACTGCCGCATTTCCCCTATGCCATTTACAGCGGGCATCAGCCAATCCCGCCGGGCACATGCAAGCACATAAGCATGCAATGCCTGCATGTCTTTAGGATTGGCTCTGCAGGAAGCATGAGCAACTGCGCTAGCTTTTGCTGCAGCTCCAAATCGGAGGTATGCAAGCACTGCTGCTCGGGCTACGGGGGGGTTAAGAACGGGTGGGAAGATTGGGGTAGTGGTAATAGACGCCTGGTCACCCCTAAGCTGCATCGCTGCTGCTACCACCGCCCCTTGCTGCTGCTGCTGGTCCAGAAGTTCCCGCCTGCTACTGCCGCTGTTGCTCTGGTCACCACTGGCCTCCGCTCCTCGACCACCCCCAGCAGCAGCAGCAGCAGCAGCAGAGCGGAGGGATGCTTCTGCTGCAACCTCTTGTTGTATGACTCCCCTCAACCGCCCCATTTCTTCAATGCCTAAACCCCCTGGGTTATAAAGCAGACTGAGCAGCAACCCATCAACATCTGCTATGCTTTCTGTCAACCCCAGAAGCTCTGCAGCAACTAAGGGGCTCAACAGACCAACCCTACCATGCACTTGCAACCCCTGCACCTGCTGCTGCTGTTGCTGGTGGTGTTGATGTTGCTGGTCTTCCTCCCCGACCTCCTGCTCCTGCTGCTGCTGAAGTCCACTGCCCGTTGTATCCCACCCCTGCTGGGCCTGCTGCAACAACCCACTCCAAGCATGATTCCCAAGCAAACCACCACTACCACCACCACCACCACCAGCGGCAGCAGCTGCAGGTCCTTTTTCTTGCCCGGACGTCCCTGTCCCTCCTGCAGCCACACCAGCACTAAATGTAGTCTTAGTGGCAGCAGCGGCTGCTGCTGCTGCTGCTGCAATGTTAACCTGATACTGCCGCTGCCGTTGTCTTCTGCTGCTGCTACTTTCCCCCAATGCTGCGCTAAGAGTCCCCGGCACCCTTCCCTGCACCTCTAATGCGCTAGCAGCACCAACACCTCCCGCAAATTTCGCCGATCCTGCTGCTGCTGCTTGCAGTGCCTCCGACAACAAACCCAAGGCTCCTTGTAGTGTGCTGTCTGGTGCAAACAAAGCACAGCAAATGCCTTTCAATGGTGACCTTAACTGCCCAAGATCTTGCCTTCCAGTGCTGTCAACGCTGCTGCAGCTGCTGCGGCTTGCCCAGCTACTGCCGCTCCTGCTGGCTTCACCCAGCTCCCTGCTGCTGCTACTGCTGCTACTCGGATCTCTGCTCCCCCGGTTCCAAGCTCCCTCCTCCCTAAACCCTAGGCCCTCCACAACCCCTTCCGCCGGGATTCCATGCTGCTGTGTAGCAACAGCAGCTGCAGCCCGTTGACCATCATGTACGGCCCCCTCAGCTTCAATGGCTTCCCTTATGTCACACTTGAGTGCTGCAAGTGTAACTTCATGGAGCAGCAGTGGAGTGAGTGGGTGACCCCTGGTGACCCCCGGGCATGTGTAATGAGAAAGGCAGGAGAGCAGCAGGTCTGGGGCAGCAGCATCTCCACACGCTCCCACCAGAAGCGCTTGGCTGACTGAGGGAGGGGTGGAGTAACCCCCACGGCCAGCAGGAGGCGGTACGCCATAGAACCGGTTGCTGCCCCTCAATAGCTACAGCAGCAGAAACATAGGACATATCTCAGTTACGAGGGCAGCAAGGCCGTATAATTAACCGCAACAACTGCATGGCCCCTCATGAGCCTCAGGCCTGTGTTAGGTATGGGAAGGTCCTTGCATGAACAAGGGCAGTTGTGTACAGCATCTTCTATGTAGTTATGACAGGCACCCAGTCACATAAAGTCTAAGCAAAGTTGAGGTCAGTGCCTATGGCAATGCCTGGACATGTGCACCCTGGAGCGTACGACTGAAACATGGTCCACCACCGTAACACCCCTAAGCACATTGCAATTGACGAAGCGGAGGACAGAGTCATATTCACTTGGGACAATGTTCAACCACCAAAGCTTGGCCTGTCACGCAACTGGCGGGACCAGCTGGTCTTGACTGAGCCAAAGAAAGTACTCAGCATTTGTAAAGATTAACACATGTGATGACAGACATTGACTGAGCATAATACAACAATCAGCATCTGTCATGCTAAGCCACATCTGGAAACATATGTCGATTGCACTCACCCCTGGAAGATCTCCTCTTTCTCTGTAGGCATTCAGCACATGATGTACAGCATGACCCAGGGCTCTCTGGTCCAGCAGCTGCTTTTCCACCAATAGCTCTACAAAAGCCTGGCCAACTTCTGCCCTCTGGGTTGTAGCAAGGAGCTGCTTTGTTGCTACTGCTGCTGCTAGTCCTGCCAACCCACTGGGCTGACTGCTGGGAGAGGCTACATTGGCAGCAGGGGCTGCTATAGCAGCTGGTGTTGCACCTGGTGGGTCTGCCCTTGCTGCTGCAGTTGCTGCTGGTGGTGATGGCAATGGCTTTGTCTGATGCGATGTCCCATTAGCAATAGCCGCTGCTGCTGATGTGCCCAGGCTGCTGTCTGTGCTAGTACTGCTGCTGCTGCTGCTGGTGGTGGCTGTTTTGATACCTGCATTGCAAGGCGCACAAGTAGCCAACTAGTCAACACCATCTGGCACAGGAACCCAGGGTGATTGCAATGATTGCTAATACAGCTGTATTCATTACATCTGTTACTGAGCACTGTACTGGGGGAAGGGGGGTTGATCCGTGTGTAGCTGGCCAAAAGACTTGGAAGCCCAACAGGTGATATGGGGACATTGTACACCGTGAGAGAACCTTTAGGCACTGGCATGTCTCTCATACTCATTAATCACATCAAGGGAAGGGTCAAACCGATGTTGATCATCCGCACTCACCATTGTGCCACCCTCTGCTGCCATGAGGAGCCTGGCTTGCTAAGCAGGCAATGAGTTTGGGTATGTCTTGCTTTTCAGCGAGATTCCGGACCTGCTGTAGGTAACTTTCTGTATCTGCCCTCAACTGTGCCCTCCTCTGCAAAAAAGGACCGAGCTATAGTTGGACGAAGCTATTGTTGTTGCACGGTCGCAATGGGGTTCTCACCACTTGTGCTCGGCTGCTTTCAGCCGGCCGTGTGACTGCGGGGCTGACTGCCTTGCGAAAGGCTAGAAGTTTACGGAGGAGGAGGTTCCGCAGTGGAAAGACTGGCTGAGGGACACCACCTGTAGCACATGGGACACCCACTAATCATCTAAGGGCTGCAGAATGTCCATGTCTCTTCCTCTCAGGATCCCTACCGGTGCTATAGAGCTGGACCTCAAACGCTAGTTCAGAGGTTCGGCTGCGCTTCAGGGACTGTACTGTACCAGTACTTGCAAGTCTACTAACGAGCAGCATGCGCCCAGAAAAGGGCAGCATGTCTTACTGCACGCTAAGCTGTGAGTCATATGGCTCAGAGAGGTTAAAAACCTCGCACTGAGAGCTGTCACTACTGCGGCAGGGTACATGCAAAGCTGGACCTCTTCCGTAGTTGACTAAGACAGCGCTCATCGGCGGCAGAGACTACTTCCATGCGATCGTCCCAAGTTCCTTGGATTCATTCACAATGCCAGGGACTGACTACCGTCGTCAGTACAGCAGGTGAGTGTGGGTGTGTCATGTACCGCAATTCCGCAATTTGCTCATAAAACGCTGGAGAGGACATGAAAACCTGCCAGTTGATGCGCATGCCCTGTTGAGGGACAAAGGAGACCATCGAGCAGTTGGGGGCTAGTCTGTCTGCCAAGCGGATCGTGCCCTGCCGAGACCGCTGATTCCACCCCAGGGAGCCGTGATTTTGACGTTCGCAACCCTGGTGGGGTCCGCATGTGTGCCCTGACAATTACAACGGACATCTGTATTTTTAGGGTCTTGTGCATGATGTCAAGGCCGGTCCGCGGCTTAGCCACCACTTGCCATAACCCATAGAGGCTCCTGCTGCCTTGCCAGACAACTATGGCCAATGAGCACAAGCCCGTGTGGACTACGAAGCAACATTGGCAACCGGAGAGCTGCAAACTGCCAGGGTTCACAAGCAGACACAGAACAACAGGTGGGCCTTGGACAGTTTCATTACATAATTAAGGTTCTTTTATTCCCATGTCATACTGAGAAATAGAACCAAAATTAAAGTGCCAGCACTTAGGCATCAAGCAGCAGTACATCAATAGGTGCAACGGGTATCTATATAGACATCCCCTTTCCCTTTCCCTGCCATTAGGCATTGACCCCGCCCTGTCACTTCTCAGAAAACATCGAATTGCACCTCTATAGTCACAAAAGAGCAAACATTCCAAGGTTACCAGATTACCAACTAGCCCAGAAGGGCAGCCCATGGGAGCCAATGAAGGTCTGACAACCTAGAAGTTCGTAGCTCAAGCTCAATTGACAGTGCTGCATCACTTGCGTTTGGTGAGTTGCTGATCAGCAAGAGCGAGTGCTTGTGCCAGACTCCAAGCGATGGAACCATGAGATGGAAGGCGCAGCCGCAGCTCTTCCCATACACTGACATACAACAGCAGGGCGTGCAGCACTTGCAAATGTTACGCAGTTAGGCCAGCATATGCTCTCATTATGGGATGGTATGCGACTGCCCAGCTCACAAAGTGGTCTTATCCTTTTCAAGATGCTGGCTATGCAGTAGGCAGCGATCAAGCTCGGGTAGATCACCATCACCAGCAGCAGCCCAAGGCCTATGTGATAGCCAACAGAAAAATGACAGTTCTGCTCTGTGCCTTGCGCCCACACAGCAGCAATGTGGCCATTGCGCACTGCTATGTCCGGCCAACGCACCATGCAGAGAAAAAGTCAACTTCTGATAATAGAACAGACCAGGCCAGCTTAGGTTTGCACGGAGCATGCCCTTAAGTGTCGGGCAGGGCTTGGAACATACATGCACCAGACACATTCGCTAAGCAGGACAGTGTGCCTCCCTGCTTCTCTCTAACCTTTTGCCTTGCAGACATATTCTAACGCAGCACAGACAGTTCCCCAGGGGCACTGCAGGCATAGAAATGACATTGTGCTTTGCTAGGAGAGCTCATGTCCGGCCCCATGAACAAACATGACTATTCACCCACCAATGTAACTCAATCAACATGTATCATAACAACGCTTCCATGCTGCTGCCTGTCCTGCCAGAGAGATGCAGTACATGGCATCCCCAACAGCTTACTGGGTTAGCCTGCTGGAACACACAGCAGACTTGTTTACTGACTCCTCAAACAGAAGCCTGCATAAAGCCAATTAGTGCAAGAACTGCAGACTGCGGCCTTTCTTCTACCACATACCCATTACATATCAGCGCCCCTGCCCCTGAGAAGACAGGGCAGCGGGATGGTATGCAATTGTGGGCGTGCAGGGGGCCTCCCCAACAAGGGGGCAAGGAAAGAACCCATTCTCCTGCCTAATATCTCAGTTGCCGGGCAGCATAATCATGATGCACACACAGCACAACAGCATGTGAGAAGCCAAATTGTGAGCTGTTCTCTTATAATCCTGTCTTGCGTACAGCAAGCTAGCAGCGATACGGCTGCAAATAGCTGCTATATGCTGGCAGTTAGAGGGCCAAAGGACCATATATGTGGACAACAATCACAAGGTTGGTGTTACCCACCTGTGATATGAGACAGCGATACAGGCACAGACAACAGGACATAAAGGCTTTTCCAGTAGACTCCCTTCACCACTTAGTGCACCCAACCTACTTCTGTTCCCCCCAACCATTGACCCTGCCACAAGCATGCCAGTGGGACTACATCTACCTCGGGGTTTCTGCTCAACCCTCATAATCCTGCTTGAAATGTTCACCCCTTCCTCTAACTCTTGCACCTCCTCCAACTATGCATTACTTCAACGGAACACCCCATACACCTTACCGTTGAGTTACCATACCCCTAGTCATCAAATTCAGAGCCAGCATCAGCATCTCCGTAGTTCCCACCACCACGCCCACCCTGCTGTGCTCCTCCGTCTGCATTCCTCAGATGGGACCAAGCACCTGCCCCTCCCCCCCCTGCACCTTCTGCATCTTGAAGCATCATCATGGCGCCCATCCCCATTCCCTCCTGCATGCCATCCATGCTCCTGGTCTTCTTCTCTACCAAAGGTGCGTCGTCATCATCGTCATCGCCATCTGCACAGGAGCGCACCAAGAAATGAATGGAGGGTTTTGGCAGGGCACTGGAAAGGCCGTTGTTCAACATAGCACGCTCTGTAAAAGCTGGTCCTCTCATGGACCTGTCAGTGCAGCCGGCCATAACAAACGCTCTAGATAAGCACTTAATTGATTCAAGAGCTGGTTCTACGGAGAGATTATAAGGATTCGTCCACATATGCCAGGTACCTTACCTTGCAAGCATTCGTCTGCTCACCAACAGCTGGCCATGACCTGTCAATGATTTGACCCAGCACCGCTGAGTTCTAGCAGCCCTGGAAAACGGCATGCAACTGTGGCTGCAAGAAGGCCCTTCTGGCAACATTAGCGTGTCCAGGGTGACTTAGATATACTTCTTCCCCAAGAGCTCACCAGCTAATGCTTCTAAGATGAGCTCCTCCACATCCATTTCAGCAGGCAACTGGCACAGCAGCTCTGCAATCTGGCGATTCTCTTTGTGTATGCGCTTGAGGAAGGGCCGGATCATACCCAGGAGTATGAACAACATCATGCAGAGGCTCAGCACAAACACCACGACATGCGCCACCCGCATCCCATCAAAGATCTTGGCTACGTACATCCTGAAGACCTGCAGCACATTGCACCCAAAAGAGCTCCTCAACACACAGCAGTGCATCACTGATTGAAGCTTTCAACTGGCTGGGCCAAGTGTGCCATCTGGGGATCTTGCCTACAGTGCCTTCTGACTGTCCACCCTTAAGTCATCTTTGGTGTCTTGGCTAGTCAAAGTGATGCCATGTATGTTCAGCAGCCCTCTACCACTGCTGCACTTCTGCTCAAAAGCTGACTGCATGCCATGCTGTACTTGCAGCATCTGCATCACAATATCAGTAGAAATTGTATAGAGATATACTCTTAAGCTGCTTTGCTGAGATGCTGCAGGAACTCACGTGGTCTGCTTTAGCCATGCCATCGTAGAAGTCAAAACGCCCAATCTGCCAGAGATATTCCAGCCTAGGGTTCTGTAGGTTCAAGTACATGTTTTCATCTGCCATGAGCAACTGGCTCTCCAGCACAAAGCGGGTTGCCATGGCATCCACCCCCTGATGTGTCACGTCATAGAACTTGTGGTCCGGTGGGTAGCACCCGGACTGGTCTTTTCTTAGACAACCTGTGTGCCTGCATGGGCCAAGCGCGTACATGTTTCAACGACAGCATGCTTGTGATTCACATCATGTAGCCTGGAGGTGTTCAGATCTAGCCTGGAGGTGTTCAGAAATGCTTAACGGCAGATTGAAACTTGCAGACCTCCTTTTGTGGAAGAGCTTCACTTTTATGTAGCGTTTCCACAGCTGATGCTAAGGCCAGTTGACAGAACAAGGCAGCAACTCTGCTTGTCTGCACTAGAGATGCATGCATAGCTATATCAAGGGCAGAGCACTTGCTAAACAAGCATGTATCTCAAGGGCAGAGCCGCCTGCCTGTACCCGTAAGGGACCTCAAGCAAATCAACCCAAAGCAAATGAACAGCACAGCACTGCCTTTGCTTGGCCAGGGCGACCAGGAACTTGGTAGCGTCAAGTACGAAGTTTGCATGCCTAAGAGGAGCCGCAAATGAACAACAAATCAGCTATTTCAATGTTTAGCTGGTTCTAGGGGTTCCACCGCCACTATCATTGGTTTGCTCTAAACAATCCATTGTAGATTTGTAGTAATCCTGCCAGCCCTGCTAATCCCTTTATTGGGCAGGGTACAAGTGGCTACTTGTAGCCTTGTGAAAGATATGTGCTGCCTCACCTAGATTGATGCAGAACAGCTCTGGATAAAAGCAAAGGGATTGGCCCTTCTGGGCACAACTAGGTAGCAGCACAAAAGTCTGCAAATGCCAACATGGCTGGTTTGTCGCCCATGCTCTGCAACTTCCTATCTGCTGAACTGTACCTGAAGAAGATGTTTGCCAGTTCTGGACTGGTAAAAAGCCCGGCTGTCTCCACACTCGGATCGTTCTCAGGGAACAGCTCATCAGGCTTCAGCACTGACTTGCCATAAAGGAAGCTCTCGTAGTCATGCACAAAGTCCTTCATCCTTACGTGAAGATGCTGCCGCAAGGCATCCTGCAGTACAGAAGAAGCTCAGCTTACTCAAGTGTTCTGCCGACGGGCAGGTTTTATGCATTGGGCCCCCAACTGCTCATAGTGTGCAGACTTCATGACTGGTGGGGTGATTGCCATACAGGCTGCTGTCCTCCCTGCTTGACTACATGCCTTATTCGTAGTTCACTATGCCCTGAGGTGTAAGCATTCACCTAGCACAATCTTGCATGCCGCCGTGCAGGTACATGGCAGCTGCTTCCTGCAGATCGCTGAATTCAGCCTCATGACAATAAAAAGGCAGCACAAACCTTGCTTTTATACTCAGAGAAACTGATAGTGGCTTTCATCTGCATGTATGCCAAATTACCTTTCTCTGGTCCGTTTCTGCTGTGCACATCTCCAAGGAGAACAGCACCCCCCGAGTAATCCTGAATACCAGGAAGTTGATCATGTTGAGCAGCTGGAAGGGGTTCCGTACAGTGTACAGGTTGGTGATTGTAACACCATAGACCACAATCAACATGATGCCCCACAAGCCCAGTGGTGTGATCATCCTGTACACATCTGTGGAATTGCGCATCAGCTTCTTCTTGCCTGCAATTCCAACACTGGTAGTAAACAAGAGTCTGCTGGGCAGATGGCTCTGTCAGCAAGTCGCATGTAAGTGCACTTGAACGATTGGAAACAGGTGGCCATGTAGCTAGCTGAAGGTTGGGTTTTTTCAAGATTGTGACATGCAAGTCAACAGCAGCACATGCTAGTGGCCATGCCTGCGGGGTTGGAGCGGACCTGAGTCAAAGGTTGATGAGCCTGAAGTAAACCAAGTGAACGGGTTGAGCCCACGCAGGAGTTTGACGAACAAGCTGGGTTGTTGTTGCCGGACTGATCGCGCACCAGACTTTGTTGATACCTCTCCCTTGACCTTCTTCAGCTTTGCTCCTGACATGCTGATAGTGATCTGGAAGCACAGCACCAGGCAAGAATTCAGCATTGAAGTCACATAGAAAAGGATGAAAGGCAGGCACTGCATCTGTAACCCTGCTTACCTTTGCTGGTCCTTGTTCCTGCGGCTGCTGTTGCTGATCCTGTGCTGGAACATCCCCAGCATCACTGTCATCATCGCTGTCAGCATCCTCATCTAGCTGCACCTGCTTGCTGGACAGCGCCCGCAAGAAGCCTGTTGGGATGACCAGGAAGATGCTGAAGACGTTGTAGCGCCGCTGGCATAGCTGCATAGCAAGTGCATCATCCCACAGCTTATGAAAGCCCAAATGTGAATGGTAAGTGTGCTCCCAGTGTGGTAGGTGGGAGCTTTGTGCTGGGTACTGTGCTTAATACATAGCAAAGGACAGTAGCTCAGAACTGCCAACCATTGATGTATTACTATAGACGACACTCTGGACCACGAGCCTACACAGTTCATCAACCATCTTCTCTCTTGCCAAAAAAGCACTTGGTTGATTACAATACGTCCAGAGTCATCCCATTTGCTTGCGGTCAGGCGTTTCCAGCTGTCGCACACAAAATGAACGGTTCACATGTGCCTGAAACTTACCATGCTGGTCAAGTAGGCAAAGTAGGCCACTGCTGCGATAAACAGAATAATGCCTTCAAGCACCAGCAATGCCGTCATGGATTTTCCCACTTCAAATATCTTGTAGAGAGCACGATCCACCAGGGCGAATAAGACAATCTTGTAGCCGTTGTAGAGGGGGAAGGGGGTGTTCTCCATAACAAAGTGCCAATGCCGTGAGTCTGACATGTTCTTTCCTTCCGCAAATATTTTTGGGTGGTTGCTCTGCACCTCCCGGGCTGCGGCAATGACAGCGTTGCCCAGTTCCCACAGGCCTGCTTTGTTGGTTACGACCTGGACAAAAACAAATGACGTAGCAGGCCTCAATATGGGCTACTAATGCTGCCTTGAGGCGTTTATCAGGTGCCTATTCACAACAAGCCTTCGCAAGCTAACAGCATGGACAACAGTTTTGCTGCTGGTAGAGGCAGCATTTTGTTGCTCTACTGGTTTCTTCCTTGACACGCAAGGCACGTTGCTCCAGTAGCATGCTCATTTAAGATACAAAGAACACCATGGCCCTTAGTACAGTTGCTTCTGAGGATTGCTCAATCAAACGCAGAGGTCCCCACAGCTGGTACAATTGAGTCCATACCTTCGGTGGTGATGTATCCTGCAGCTCCTGGTACTCCCACATGGGCGTTTCCCAGAAATCTTGTAGCTTAAACCTGTGGCAGGAAAGCAGCAGCCACAGTCCAGGCCAAGTGGTTTCAATGTGACATACTGTTACTTCCAGAATATGGCTTCGCAATTCTTTGAGAGAATCTACAGTAATCCACTGATTTTGTTCTTGTACATGCTTCCATGGTCCAAGTCAGCTACAACGGACATCAGCAGGTCAGCTTTCACCCACACAACCCTATAATGCACCTGCAAGATTTGATGCTTACTTGTCTGTATTGCTCAAGCGCCTCAATGTGTTATGCCCCAGGTAAGTCTTCTGATGGAGGTCCTCAAACTTGTCAGTTGCGTCCTTCATGAGGTCAGAGAAATGAGCCAGCTCCTCCCATGTGAATATGCCTGGTTCTTCATTGCCCCTGTACAGGGCATCAAGCACCCTGCAACAAAGGAGGATGTCTTATAAATAGAGAAGCTTGCATTTGCACCCAAGCCAACAACCTGAAATGCCCAGCGCATGCTTCAAATACATGCTTTTAACAGAAGCGTAGATATGCAAGGGCTTTGCTGAAGTTCTATCTTGAATATCCAAAGCCAAGGCCTTCTGGTGGCAGAAAGAACTGAAATGGGTCTCGACCCTCAAATGGAGGTTGCACCAGGACTTAGCGCTGCTGGCAAACTCAAAGAGTACGACCTGCTCAGTCACACTGTGCGCGAGATGTACCACACTGGACACGGGACACATGACCATCCCCACACCAAGTTCACTAAAAGCATTCATTACCTGCAGTCCATGGCCATCCTGTGCATGGCAATCACAGCACTCCCTGCATCATCCACCTCAGTGATGAAGGCCTTCTGGCTCTCAAGCAGCACCACACTTGCAATGAAACATGCCATATGGATGATCATCAACAGGACTGTGAGCAGCACAGTGTGGTTGTAGAAACGGTGTGAGACTTTCTCTGCCTGCTTGGAACCCAGGAGCCGCATCAGCTTGCGCAGGCGTTTGCCACGCTTGAAGTCACTGTGGTAACCCTGGTCCTCACCATTATCCTGACCTTCTGATGCATCGTCCCCTGTGCAGCATATGAAAGAATACATGCCAATGATTTGTACTTGACACAGCCTTTGTAGTCTGACTCCTCCCTGAAGGTTGCTACCACAAACATAGGTTGTGCATCATGCTCTGACTGGCTGCTAATGCTGCATGCCCAAGCTTTGCTCAGCAGAAACTGACCGGCCCCAAGCATATCAGCTTCTTGGCAACTAAATGCGGAAATTGACACGATAAGCTCCTTTTCAGCCACACACATGATGCAATTTGTCGAGAAGTCATGTGTGTGGCAGCCTTTGCTTGAATTTGACACATTGAGCTCACAATATTGGCTAAGGTGCCCTCAGCAACTCTGTGCATTTCATCTAACACTGCCCTCCAGCTCACCTCCGGAATGAGCTTCATCAAGAAGATTGGTCTCAACAGGCGGTAGATTCCCAGCGCTGCTGTGGATCACTCCTTGCTCCTCGGGCGGGGGAGGGATCCAGTCGTCACCAGCAGCAGCATCACCTCCACTACCCTACAGGCAGCAATCAACCAGATCAATGCCAAGCATAGCAGCTTTGGGCTCTAAACCATTGTATTCTGAGGAATGCGAGTGCAATACAAGCTTCCAGCATGGCAAGCACTTCATGTTGCGGCAGGGCACAAAAGTATGTAAGTGCAAAAGCTGCATGTTTTCCGTGCACCTCTGCAGTATGGAACTGCACGGAGTGTTTTCTACAAGTGCTGCAGAACCAACAACGTTGAGCTTTGCAACACATGAGCTGGGTAAGCATAATTGGCCCAAATGCTCACCAGCACAGCATCTAGTAACACTTTAGCTAAATTAAGTTCTTCTTCCCATTGCTACCACTTACCGTTTGAGGCCTGGCCATTACATCACTGCCCTGCCCATTAGAGTTGCCATCGTCACCACTGTCCTCTCCACCGTCAGCACCATTGTAAGCTCCAAAGCTCACACCCGCCTTCTTCTTGGCAGCCTTTGCTGCTGGGCCTGGGATTAAACAGGCACATTGCAGTCAACTGGTGAGTCCCCGGTTGAAGGAAGCCAAACAGTTTCTATAACACATGCATAGTCCCAGCGTAATGAGCTGCTTCCCTGCAAGGTCCCAATCCAAATGCACTCACATGCACGCAGTATAGGAGGGCGCCAGAGCAGGCAGCATCTGGATGTGTAGTATGACAGCCGCAAGGGGAGACATAGACATAGGCTACAATAATGACGATACAGCTCAGGTGAAACGGAAGCTTACCCTCAGTGTTTCTCTTTACAGGGTCCTTGTACTGCTCCAGAGCTGCAGTGACTGGTAAGCCCAGCAGGTGCCTCACTACATTGGGATCACCCTTGCTAGCCTTCTCCAGAGTTAGTTTCACCACCAAGCGCGGCACAGCAACACCAGTTTTCACCACAGCCTGCATGAACATACGCGCAGCTGAGTATGACAACAGCACAATCTACTTGCCAATGGAAACGTATGCCCCAGCGTCAGCTCGTGCACTGCAATCAAAGTGAGATTTCCAGATGTGTTGATTTCTGCTTAAGTGATTGTAGGTTCTCCTATGGGACAACCAAAGCAAGCCTGGGCCCCCAGTAAGTTTCTCCGTTTAGTGGCTCCCATGAGCAAAGCACACCGACCAATGTGAGGCAGTGTAAAGACCCAGGAGTGTGTAAAGCAAAGTGTTTTTACCTGCACAGAAGCGTGCACAGTACCACCATCATAGTGGCGCCCAGAGCAGTGCATGTGGGGCCCAATCTTCATGTCCGCGGCTTTCTTTTTCAATGCCCCGGTCTTCTTCTTGCTGTCCAGCAGCATGCCATCATAGGTGTCCGGGCAGTCAAACCAGCGGCTGAGCGATGTATGGAGTAGCGTAGTAGAAGCCACCCCAAGGATAGTTCCTGCATTCAGCCAAGAAGCACCTAAATTTAGTGAGCTGCCATCACACTACAGAACAATACCAATAGTCAACAGGCAGCATCTTGGAGGTCTCAAGTACATTGTGCATAACCCCACAGCAAGAAAGGGTCATGCATCAGGGCTAGGAGTAGTATGCAGTAGAGGTTGTTATATCAAAAGTGTGAATTGAAACGCTTCTTGTCTTCAGATATCTTGATGTGAAGCCATAGCTCATCAAGGCATGGCACTTACCTGGCTGGTGCAAGGCACAGCAGCCCGCCTTCTGTATAATTCCATCCTTGTCAAGCTCCACCACGCCAGTCAACATCTCAGCACGCCATAGGTGCACCTTGATGTCAATGTCCTTCCCCTCTTCCACGGCGCCCATCTCCAACTGTCAATACACACCATGGCGGTCAGGATATGCAGGAAGTCACAGGCTCACTGAAAACACTTCAGCTTGCCTTACCCTCACATGTCTCCACATCCCCATTTCCTTTAGAACATACAAAACTTCAAGCTTAAGGATGCAAAGAGCATGCAGTACTGGGCAATCAATCTGAGCCTTTTGGGCAGTATGTCCAGCAAAGTACTTATATGTGTTCCAGGACCGTAAAGTCTTAACTGTACACAAAAGAGCTGGGTGGAGTCAAGGTGAATCACAATGCACAGTCCTACCTGGAGCACAGCTGCTTTTGTCTGCTGCTGGAGCATGTTGGCCTGCAGGGAGTCAGCTCTTGCACTTTCCAGCTGGTCATGGCTCATAGGGGGGTGCACTCCAACACGCCAGCTTGCTTCCTTCTGCTCCATGAACCTGGGAAGGAGAGAGAACGTGCAATGCCCATACTGCTTAACGAAGGCAGGCATGCTTCAAGTAGGGCGGATCAAAGCACTAAGCTAGAGTTGGACCCTGCTTCAATCAGGTACCTATGTGTGTTCCAGTTCATCATGGGTGCCGAGGCTTTACACACCAATTTTTTTTGTAGAATTGCCCTATAAAAGATCATTGTGCTTTGCCAGGTACATCACACTGGATACTGGGGTCTTCGGCATAGAATTATGAAGGCTCTACTAGAAACTGAACTTACCTCTGTAACATAGTCACTAGTACATGCTCCATGTCCATCCGGTCTTTCCCTCCTGTCACTGGCAGCTTTTCGAAGATGTCCACCACATTATTCAAGTTGCGCCCCAACAGGAGGGAGGGTCTGAAGCCAAACACCACCTTGGGCGTGTTGCTGACCTCCAACACCTTGCCTTGGTGGTCGATGGTCACAGTAATCCGGCGGTCATCCAGAGCAACGGGGAATGGGACAGGCTTGACCTACAGCACATACATCAGGACAACATGCAGTGTTTGTTGTTACCACAAGATCAGCGTGGTCACTTGCTTAGAAATGATATCAACTTAGACGAAGACCAAAAGCGCATGTAAAACAGCAAGGCCAGGCAACTTTCTGCGCAATTGTGGATGTGTACTCTGACATGGCGTGGTTAGGACCTATGGCCTTGTGGGCTATTGCCTGCAGGGAGCTCCAAGATTATGCATAATCAAATACTGATGGCATGCTCTTGGGTCCAATGCGTTGCATTTCTCCTTAGGATGTCCTGCCCCATGGCGTTACCTTAATGACATGGATGACCTCCCCCTGCTCCTTGCTGCTTATCTGCAGTTTAGCAGGTTGCCCAACACCAGCCGCATTGATAAGGACAACTGGAGCCCCATTTCGGCAGCTGCATAGAGGGACCTGTGAGTGAGCATTCTGCAGGCAGAACCACATGCACTTACACATTCAGACATCTCACTCGCATCATGACATCTCCAGCAACCACACATGCTTATCTCCCACAACTGCGCACCTTGTCATGCTGTTTACATTCAGAATATAGATTCAGCTTGTAAGATTTGGCTACGGTCTGGATTTGAGCTGGAGTGAACGCGTGGCTGGTGTCTAGCAGTTAGCGTCCAAAGGCACAGGAGGTGAGCTACGGGACACTTTACTACGGTCGGGAGGGTCCTTGGTGCATTCTGCATTACTCAACACATCCAGAGCAACTCTGCAACATCAAGGCATTGTTGACCACTGCTCACACTCCAATGTATAGCTGCAAATAATTGTCTCTAATGTAAAGCTAATGTAAAGTTCCGGATCCCAATATGGACCTGTTGGCTGTGTGAATTATTATACAATATGCCGATCATTTTCCCATTATTGCCCCCCATCGCCCCACACCCCAGCTCCAGTTCTTGCGGATTTGCTCTAGAAAGGTGGTCTGGCAAGCGTTGCTCTGAATCTCCTGCAACTCCAGCATGATTGCAGGCGGTAGCTGTTGCAAACTGCGTCCCTGCAACCTGAATCGCTTACCCGCATCCACTTAGTGTGCAGTTGCTGGAAGGGTTGTGCCATGAACTTGCAGAACTCCATTTTGATCATCTCCTTCACTGGATAGCCCAGCAGCTGTGCAAGCAGGTTTGTGACATAGACTACACGGCCCTTGTGATCTGCCACAATCACATAATCATCACCCTCATCCCTCTTCTTCAGGTTGGCAACAAACAGCCGCTGGGTATCAGTGCCTGTGGCAGCAGCATCTAAATCAAATCCATGCATAGAGCCCTGGCTCTGGGGCATGTGAACAATTAATGTGGTTTTATCTAGAACGATTAATTGCAGGCAGTTGCTTGCCATGCAGACAACTCCGCAGGCTGTGGCAAATACCTTGGGGCTGAAGTATGCAGCTGCAGCCATCACACTTGTTTCCGCCATAGGCTCAATGATCAAGGGACGAAGATTGCTTACATCCCAGGACGTATGTGTTGTTCTTAAGTAGCACCATTGCTCCCATAGCATAGTGGATTTAAGCTGCTAGCTATTACTTACCCCCTAGCTCTATTGAAACATCCACCCGGATTGGGTCTGCATAGTTGTGATCAAGGGCGACGTTCTCCACCTTGATGGTACCTGCCACGAGCTCTTCCTCTGTGGCCTTGGCGGCACGCTCCATCAGGCTTGGCACATGGTGAACCAGAGAGAATTCAATGTCAAATAACAAGATATGGACGGGCTTAAGGGCAGCTCACATGGCAACCATAGTCCATCTCGGTCACATGGTTTTGTTTTAACTTACACATTGGACGGATGTAAAGGCAGCTTACATGGTAAACAAGGTCCTTCTAGGTCTCATGACTCTAACACAACTTCACACATTCTACTCTTTGTTATAAAGGTGCGTCGTGAAGGTTGGTGGTGGAGAGGTGCATAAGAAGGATTGCAATGAGCACAGGTACAAGCCGTTCCGTATGCTATGGGAGCTCTAGTAAAGCTGCTCAAGCAACACCAATCTTGATCCAAATCCACAAAAGCAACAGCTCTACAGCAGTTCTTCGGTCTGCATTCTCCAACAAACAGGGCCTCCTGCACTCACTGTTGCAGAGCATCTGTGTGGCCCTCAGAAGCCAGGATGTGCAGTGGCCGCCCAACACAATCTGCAGGATTCTTTCCTAGCCAGTCTGTGAAGCGCTGGTCCATACACAGCAGGTTCCCTCCCGGCATAATCCATGCCTTCACCACATTTTTGTCTTCTACAGATGGAGTTATCACTCCCATGAAGATGGCGTCGGCACCATCCCCACTGACTTTGGTAACCACAAGGTCTATGGGGAACACATAGCGCTCCTTGTGCAGGGCCACAAGCTGCATCAAAGACATTTCAGCAAGCTTGGATAAGGCTGCCCATCACATAAGGATGCTTATTGTCCTTGAAACATACGGCATATGCCCTATGCAATGGCTGAGGACTGTGGAGCCCTGGCGCTGGAAAACCTGCCATTCAGATAAAGGTAGTTGCGAGCTAAATGTCAGCAGCAAAGAAGGCTGCAACTCCCTCATTGGTTTGCAATACCTGGTCGATGGCAAGCGCTGGGAATGACCAGCCTAATGCTGTGTGCAGGGGTCAGATTTGCACCTGCTATTGCCTGTTGCGCCTGTACCCACCTGGCGTTCGGTGTCCAGGATCTTGGCTTTGCCTGTGGTTGCATAATTGCGCAGGTAGCCGCTGTGTCGGGTGCTGAATGGGGCCGGCATGAGCAGGCTAACATTCTTGCCCTCCAGCTCACCCTTCCTGTATCCAAACAACTTCAACAGAACCTGCACGCACGATGGGGAGATAACATTAAGAAAGTAAGGACTAGGACAGCCCCTTGTCGGACAGCAGTGTCAACAAGCAGTACCTCTGGTGGTCCTTAGAGCCCTGGGTGCACAGTCTCACCCTTTGCAATACATAAGTGCACAGGTATGTGTTGTTGCAGTTCCGATTACTCATATATAGGAATGCTACTGCAGCAAGCATGACTCCGGCCCAGAACGCATGGGCAGACCCATCTACCGCATGCAAACCTGGCGGGATGCAGACATAGAATCCATGACTTTGCCATGCCCAGTGGACGGATACCTAGGCGTCATAACATCGGACATGATGTAAAAACATTGATAGACAGCATGCCTTCGCATATCATGTTCTTCAAGTTTGCTGCAGAATCACCTTGTTTGCCATCTGTATGGTGCCCGCTGAGTTGATCACACACACGGCATTGTTCTTCTCATCCACTGACTGCAGTGCATTGCCATCCTTTGGCCCCTCTCCAGATAAATCACCCAAGGCCTCAGCTGCAGCACCATCATTTTCCTCCAGCTTATCTGCCTCACTGCAAGCGCAGAGCATTGGGCCATTGTTCCCAGCTCAAGAGATAGCTCTCAAGATCAATTCCATGCACACTGGCTCATTTACGTCACTTTGATGGCGCTTTGTTGCTAATGCAAGTATATGCTGACCGGGGTCCACAAATGCGGAGCCCTCCAGTTTCTGACATTTTGCTTCCCGCCACAAGTCATGAAGCAAAGCCGTACAGCAAGCTTACAGGAGTTCGTTTCAGAGCACATGTATTACAAGCACGGGCACAGAAGACTACCCAGAAGGCAGCATTACCTGTAATATCTTGCAGCATTCCAGGGATCATTCTTCACATCCTCCAAGAACCTGGCATACGCCCGCAACACTTTGACGTTTGTGGGATAGCGCTCAAGAACTGTCTTATATGTGCGCTCAGCCCGTTGCTGGCATGCTTCAATATGGTGCAAGGCACGGACCAGACCCCTGAAGGTGATGCTGTTATGCAGCAACTGCTTCCAGAATGCGCGGATAGCAAACAGGGATGACTTGTGGATCCGCAGTACCATCCTGCAGCCAGAAACAGCAGTTAAGGAAGTCCTTGAAAACAGCTACAAAGTGTCTGCTTCTTATGTCAGCATTGGTAGGCAGAAAAGAGATGCTGTGTATAAGGCCTAGATAGATTTGCAGCAGAATGCTTGTGCAGGAACAACAATTGCGCAGGCTTTGTGCTTTAAGTGGGGCTGATTGAAGTACCAGTCTCAACAGCATTTGGATGCATTCAAGAAATTGATGTATGGTAATGCGTTGGTGCACAGACAAGGTGGCCACGTCTAGGCCTTGGGACAGATTATCAGCTTGGCATGATACCAACATTCCCAGAAGGGTGTAAACACTTGTCCACAGGAGCAGCGGTGCTTACAGTGCCTCCACCTGGGGCTTTGTTTTATAAGCGACCATGATATGCTTCTCCACCACTTCCGTCCACGGCAGCAGCAACATCAATTCACATGATAACTCACAACAGTTTTAGACCGATTCTCGTAGCACATACTCGTAGCACATAACTTCTGGCAACTGACTCTGGCATCTGATAGTCCGCATAGACCTTACGAATCTATTACTCTACATTTACTTATAAAAGTTTGCCATGACTGTTTCTGCTTTCGGAGTGCTAGTGCTTACTTGTAGTTACGTTGAAATTCCACGTAGCCCACAAGGTCAACAGCACTTTCCATGCTGCTTGTTTGCGTCTGCAGGCGTTGCATGTGCTCTTGCTCCCTCACATAGATCATGTAATGATCACACAAACACAGACCCAGCTTTTTAGCTGCTTGCAGCTGGCTATTGGCTGTCTGGTAGAGACTCTTGACATCTAGGAGAAAGTTCACTTGCACAAGTGCCATGTGAGCGCTGCTGTTGAACCGTGCCAGGCCAGCCTACAAACAGGGAATAAATCGATCAAGAAATCCCAGTGTAAAAATCCACGTCTTGCATCAAAGCAAAAGCTGATATGCATGTTTATGCTATGGGAAAAGAGGCGTATGAGTCCCTCTCAGTGGTGACTACAGTCAGGTAGTAAATGGCCATGTCAAAGCTGCCCACTGGGTTCAAAGCCCTTGCCACATCATGCATAGCTGGCTGCTGGATAGGCCCTGGTTCTTCACGCTTGTGCTCACGCACATTGTATTGAGCATAGTCCTTTGGAGCCGGACAAGGAGACCACCACGGGCATATCATATGTGTTTGCAGAGGGGCTTTCCTGGGACTCCGGAAAGCTTTGTAAGCATAACAGTAAAGCTGACAAAGGTACCATAGCAGTTGTGACCTCCATTTAGGTGTACATCCTTCTGCAGGCTATCTAACGCATGCTTGGCTCCCATCAATGCCTCACATCCATCTCAGACCAGTGCATTACATGTCACATCCTTGAGGTGTGTTCTCCCTGAAGAAGACCCCACTATTTCACTAGCTATGCCGTAGGGCGTGTTGCATACCTTGATTATGGACTCCGCCATGGCGACTGAATCTTCATTCAGCAGTTGATCTTCATAGTCTGTCCAGTTCCGGCAGCACCTGGATGCCAACTCTACCTCAAACTCATCAGCAAAGCGGTACACCTCCTTGAGGTTGCCACCCAGAAAGAGCATACTGCAGAAGAAGCACAGATACCAGTATAGGTCGGGGTGTTTTCGGTCCATATCAAGCCGATGTATGGAGTGTTCCATCAGTTCCAAGCAGCTCTGGTCAGACAAGGAGTACTTGGGCTCTCCTCCCACTTGACTTCCTTGACACAGTGCTAAGCCTTTCAACCTCTGACCAAGGCGGTAGAAGCTAAATGAATCCATCAGATAGAAAGTACAGAGAATAATCGTGCATAGACGTCCTTAACTTGAGACTCAAGCTATATGTAGAAGAAACGATTAATCATCCTAGGCAAGGTGCTCAAGGCCGTCCCAGAACGTACAAGAGGTGATCCGTAGCACAGGGAGCGGTGACAGATGGGTTGGTGATCAATGTAAGGGTAAGCTTTAAGACAGAGATCACAATGTTACAACCTGTGTGCCTCACATACAAGCTGAAGTTACAAGTTCCTAGCCTCACCCCCACTCACCTGAATGCTTTGCGCGCAGGCCCAACAGAGAGCCTTAATCGCAGGTAAGAAGCAAGGGCTCCTAGGAGTGCAGCTACCGGCATGATGCTAAGGGCCAGTGTCGTCAGGAAAATGCGCCTCTTCCTGTTTAGCCTGTCTTCTGGCCAAGTGGTGATGGCAATCATAAGTGCCAGAAATGCAGTCATGGCATAGAGGCCTGTGCGGATGTGATTGGTCCACTGGAAGTAGTAAGGTTCCTGGATATGAAAGACATCAGAGAAAGGTGGTAGTTCAGGTCCTTGCTTAATCGGCACATCTGTAGAATGTACCACTTCCGGGCAGCACCAGAACATCTATTAAAGGGCCAAGCCCTGCTTCATAAAATGAATTCTTGCAAGTTGATGGTATGAGGTGGTTCTCGCAATAGCCATTGCAAAAGGTCCCACTTGATCTGTACTTGATCAGAAACAATTCTCCCCAATAGGTGCACAGCAAGAGGACTATATTCTTCCAAGATTGGGTAGGAGCATATGATATCTTGGGCTGCCCGGTGCACAAGGAAGTCTACCGTGTATGTGGCATAAAAGAGGACAAGGCAATGGTGTGGACACCCAACGGACTTTCCAAAAAGGGTCAGATGTGTAATGGAGATGCCTATTAATAGCTAGAGTACCTGAACCTGTACTAAGGCAGCGCAATGACTCACCCATCGCACATAGACGTATGCCAGCCACCCACAGGCGATCAAGATGGTGATCGACTGCACCTGCCAATGTCCGATCAGAAGGTTGGCAGCAAGGACTATCACTGTCTTGAAGAACCATGCTTTCACTTCCACCTCAGATCGTGATGAGGCAAGCCAGATTTGGCTGACTGGGTTTGGGTCTGCATCCCCCAGGGCATAGAGCCCTCCCACAAGAATTGTTATGGCAGCAAAGGCAGCACCCACCGCCATGTGGATGACTTGGGGCATGCCAGAGCATTCTGCAAACAAATTGAACATTTTTGTCGGTGTCTATGATAGTCTCCTCATGAGTGCGGCTCTTGCTTAACTTCAAATAAGGCCCCTGCATGAGTCTGAACCAAGATATTGAATGGGGTGGTGCTGAAGGCCCCAATGCATTTGCACGTAAGATAGGGGTGCCCTGGTCCTGAATGAAAAACAGGACCAAAAGGCAGGAGTATTCCCTACTCCAGACACATGTGAAATCCATCTCGCCCCACAATGCCACATGACATGCTGCTATGGTTGACTATGTGGTGTGTTTTCCTGCACAGGAGAGCTTTACCCATAGAGATAGAGGCTGCAGGCTGGTATATGCTGCATGGCTGTGCGTATGTCACTACAGCTATACATCTGCCATTCAGGGATCCTCACCTTGGGTTGGGAAGTCAATGAGATGGTTCTTCTTGGTGGGGTCTTTTGAAAGGAACTGACAGCTCAATGGCGTCAGAAAGTAATTGAGAAGGCAGATGTAGAAGATGTGGAACAGTACACTCATGCACAGCCGCAGCAACTTGAAGGGCCTGCAGCAACAGGCAGCAGTGTTGTTTGTCCCTGTTGATGTCAATGCTGCTGCAGGCAGCAATCTTGAGGCTCCGTGCTGCCACTTACCATCTTTTAGGAATCAAGTTGTTCTTCACATATATGTAAGTAGCCCAAATACATCCTCCAAGGAGGACCGCTATGATGGCAACCAGGACATACATGGCAATGAGGAACTTGGCGTACCCCTGCAGCAAAATTAAGTGTTAATGTGAGATCTTGAGGCACTTTTGCCCAGATGCTGCAGTAGACTGATCACTGTCAGATGTTGCACCCCCTGAACAGGTCCCATAGCACCCACCAGTGGCACCAGCAACACCTTCAGCAGCGGGTAGTTGACAAGTTGGAAGACCCTGTACAGAGGAGTTCATTCAGTTGCATGCATTCAGCCTTGCTCAGATCTTAAACAAGTGGTAGAAGTGGCAAGAAGCAAGTGGCAAATATGCAAGCAATATGGACATCGGGTGGACACTTGATGGGTGCAATGCTGCCAGGGGTCAGCCATCCCAGAAGCAGATGAGACAAATCAGTGATGCTCTTCCATGCAGCTGCTGTGTTGTGCTGCTATGCTAGTTCGTAGCTTGGAATGGACGCCATACCATAGCCTGTAGTTGATCTTCCACAGAAATCTGGCTTGCAGTAGTATGAGCAGCAGCTGCAGATGCTCCAGGCACACCCGTATTATAACATAACGGCGTTTTGTCTCCCAGCGCTCTTTCAAGAGGATGTAGAGAGCCCCAAAGACAGCTTGCTTGACGACTTGCAAGTTGTCTGTCAGGTCCTGTGGGCCATTGCCAAGCCCATCTGCATCCCCACTGCGTGCATGCAGGCAGACACATGCAAGCTATCACTCAATACATGCTGAAAGACTTCTCCAAGTTTTCAGCATCAGCAAATTCACCGGACCAAAGTACACGCTCGTTTGCTTGTGCCCTTTCCTTCCTGCACCAGTTGCAGGCCTCAGGACATGAGATAGATGCATCTGTGTCCTAGATGGCACTGTTTGCATCTCACCTGATCTGCACTGAAGCAGCTCCAGATGCACCTGACGCGCCTGATACGCCTGAGCCCACAGAGCTTTCAGAATCTTGGCGTGAAAGACTCATACTGCCGATATCAGAGGTAGCAAGCTTTGTTTAGATCCTGCATGCCCTGATTTTTGAGGAGCCTAGCATATATCAAGGCCCATAAATGCATGCAATTGAGCGTTATCCGCTGTCTGTTGGCCATACGGCGCAGAACGGGGGTAGCTTTCGCGCCCCATGTGCACTCCGCGATCGTTCACCAGCACCATACGTGCAGCGGTATGTTGTCGTTTCAGATCATCTTTCCAGTGCTCCATGCATAAAGGTCAGTGCTCCAACAGGTCCGTAGGCACCAGCGCTGCATTGTGAGCCTGTCGGTATAGGAAGGTTTGACTTGGTCAGGGTATAGGAAGGTGTAGAACCCTAACTAGATGATCCAAGTCCAAGTAGGCGGACGTGAGTCCAAGTGAGGGCAGCGTCGATACAAGACCTGGATCGAGGGCTCCGACTTTAGTATGTCTGCATAGGCGCTGTTCACTGTGTCATGTGATGCCAACGCTCGGTACATGTGCAATGGTTTCGGCCTGGAAGACTGCACAGAAGGGCTACAGTGTACTTTAGCCCAGGTCTGATCCTGCTGACCCTTCAGATAGACCACGCATAGCAGATATGGTCCATGTGCCGATTTTGAAAATAGACATCCCTGAGCCACGCCTCACCGATCTTATCCCCTCCACTATCGAATTGATCATAAACACCCTGACCAGTATACATGATAGAGTGGATGATTTCATCAACCCAGTTCCACCTGAACATGCAGAACTTTTCAGTGAGCTAGCTGTGGGAGCTATCCCCAGGGAGTTTCGCAAGGCAAGAAAGCGGCTGATTGAAAAGAAAGAGAAGGATGAGGCCAAGATCTCGGAGGAGCTGGAGGATGCTACATTCGCATACTATAGGCGTAGCATGAGGGAATCCTGGGTCGGATATTCTGATGAGCTGCCAGAGGAAGTAGGTTTCAGACGCCTCATAGATGGGGACAGCCCCAGTCAGGAAGTGCGGGATCGGTATGAATTTGAGCAGGAGCAGCGCCTGCTTGATGATGGGTTACCACCTGCTATGGAGGCCCTGCTTTTCAGGGCTGACAGTGAGGTTCCAGCTTCAGCAGATGCAGAAGCAGCTCAGCCGGTTGAACAGCCAGCAGATGAGGAAGAGATCAGGCTTGCCAGCAGAAGACACCAGCTAGCAACGACGACAGCAGTTGGCGGTGCTGGCGCCGTACTAGGCATAGGAGCTCTACGGCTGCTGCAGCTCATAAGGAAGCTAAGCAAGCGTGGTAGCAAGAAGGGGCCCAAAACAGCCAAGCAGCAAGCAGCAGCAGGTGGCAAGGTTCGCAAGGGCAGTAAGGGTGCCCAACAGCAGCACCAGAGGGCAGTTAAGCCCAAAGCCAAAGAACCCAGCAAAAGAAGGATACAGCGGTAGTTTCAGCAAAGTTAAAGAAATGCTATGCATCACATGAAGTCGGGTTGAAAGTCACTTGAACTTGACCTGGACAGTCCCAATGCCACACTTGTTGGGTGCTTCCTATATATATGTACATATGTCTGTGTGCACATAGGGCTGTCAGGAGCAGGTATTGGGGTATGCTGTATTGTGTCTCAGAAGGCTTTGAAGGTACCAAAATGTTTTTGGCTAGCCTGAGCAGAGGCCATACCTGCCCAGACATTCAGCTGAGAGTTGCTGAAGGAGACCTGTGGTGTCTTATTTTTAAGGTGTTTGATGTATTGTGTTGCTGCCTTGTTTATAAAGCGTTTAATGTATTGTGCTGCTGCCTTGGAACAGGATGTGACCCAGGTTGCTTGCACCGTTGAAGAGGTGACGGTCAGGTCAGCCGCTGGAAGTAGTGGTTCGTTACTGGCTAACTTGTGCAGGCAGGTGTCGTCCCTTGCAGTGTGTTCTGGTTGTACCTGGAAAAAATCCTTAGCATCTTTGTTTGTTTGTATCTGGTGCGATATATATTCCTGGCCAGCAGGGTCGCTTATGATGGCGGGTTGGCTGTTCTATCTAAGCAAGGACGACTGGGTAATGGGTGGTGCCGAACTTCTCTGTCAGAGAACGGGCTCAAGACAGTCGTCCTGCAATGCATTGTTGGCCACTGCATTCTTTGCTCTTCAAAGGTGGCTTCTAAGTGTCCACGTGCCTTGGTCCTCATCGATCAGCAAGCTGTACATACAGTTGTCGGCCGGCTGCCGTGTGAGTTTGCTGAGTTGTTGGGGTGGGGCATTTGGTGCCGTCTTCTGTCCACCAACTTGAGCATAAGAGGGGGTTCAGTCTGCACGGGCACACATGTTGCAGTGTCAATCCGCTGCATCGCACGGGTGCTGGCGGTTGGCGATGGATCAGAGGCTGAGCAAGTGAAGAAGGACGCTCGAACTGCCAGTCAGATGCATTTCTTTGTAAAGACTTGAATCCCAGCACCGCCGTTGCAGCCGTGCATGGGCGCCCTAATATGAGTTCGACTATCAGGCGATCCTGAGTGAGGGCCCTTGCTCCACGGTTCACACCGCAGCAGTGCTTTTTACACTAAAACGGGCTGTTGGGATGTCTTTTTGATCTCATTTCCGCATGTGAGTCAGTCCCCCTCCGTGTGGACCGGTCGTGCATAACACATGTCGGTGGCCCAGCGCTGGTGAGATCGTTTAAAACTCCCCCGCCAAGGGTCCATAATTAGCCGGGTATGGTGTCTTGGAGCTAAATATGCAGGCGTCACTGCCGGCCTGTGTATGGCACAGCCAGATCATGTGCCGGCGATCAGACAGACCCAACTCCTGCATCACTGACGATTGCGCGACGGGCTGCTACTATTAGAATGCTGAATTTAACAAACGCAGGCGCGCTGTCCTGTATAAGGTGAAAGGCACCTGCAGGTGTGATGAAGCAGCATGCTAGCGTAATTGGACGTGCCAATGCCCGTGTGACATGTACTAGGTTGGGAGTAGTATCAATTACGGGCAGAACTTTGAGTAACCAAACGACTTTTAATGGTCATGGACTCTCACTCACCAACGGCCATTGACCTGCATGACGCATCAACTATCTTCACTTCCTTTGGCACAAAACATCATGACCTTCCATCCCGACGACAACGTACCACAGTAACTCCAGCTACACACAACAATGCCCAGCGCACGTGCCACACCTACATCCAACAATTCCCAGGACAAGGCCATGCACGAGCCTTTTACCTACCAGTAACAAGCCAAGACACGAGAGGCAAACAGCCATCGATGCTTGCATGTTATGACCTGAAATAATGAATGCACTCATGAGCTGATCAATACTGGGGATACACTCCACCTCCAAATGAACCCCATTGTGGCACGGCAGCAAACTTACATGTTTGGGCTGTAATGGAAAATATTTCAATGCAGGCTAACCAATGGAGTACACAATAAAGCACATTAAAGCAAGCTGTATCCATGGCAGCATACCCCCACATGTTGATTTGCTGCATGCTTCGCAAACAAAGGCATGCCCCGACCTGAGTCTCGTAGTCACAAACTGCAGATGAACGTCCCAACAGACCAACTCATACTGCAGCCCCACACAAGGAGTTGCATGGCAGCTGAGGGTGCACCATTGCCCCCTCCTCACTGCGTCCCTGCACATGCGCATGCAAAAAAGCAAAGCCTGTATACCTGTGCCAGAACTCTAGCCCTTATGTCAGATTCAAAATTGATCGCAACGGTATGTTTCCACACCTTTCGCAACCACAGTCGGGCCAGACAATCCCCCCCCCCCCGACAAGGATCGCATCCAATGACATGCTAGGCAGATACTCCCGCACCTATCAACCCATAGACCAAATGGTGCATGCCAAGATTCCATGTTAGGTGCCCTCTCACTTTTGTTGCCAAACAGGGTCTTCCGGCCAACCAATTTGGGCATAAGG
Source organism: Pseudopediastrum boryanum (assembly GCA_963556185.1). Lineage (NCBI taxonomy): Eukaryota > Viridiplantae > Chlorophyta > Chlorophyceae > Sphaeropleales > Hydrodictyaceae > Pseudopediastrum > Pseudopediastrum boryanum. The sequence goes on along the minus strand of OY744498.1, from coordinate 1,980,353 downwards.
TCACCCATTACCCAACATCATGCACCAAAGCACTACATGATTTACCATAAACAATCTAAAGGCTTCATAGCAGAGTCCAATGGTGCACGCCCCTACTGCACCATCGGCAATAGAACCCCTTCAGAAAAGTGGTTCGCAAAGGTAGACATCTTCTGTGTGGAACCATACCAGCCATACACCCCCTCCCTTCATGTAATTGCGCACAGCAAAAGCAATCACAGCTCTGCACTAGACACATGTCGAGGACCTGATCCAGCACACCCGACCAAGGTAAAAGCAACTGAGCCTATGTTGCATTCAACATGAGCAGAAAACGCGGATTGCACCTTACCCTAAAAACCCACCCAAAACCTGTCCAAACATGCGACTCCAGCAGACACATCGTGCCGCACCTTCCACTGAAAAGACCCCCACCAAGCTTCCAATGACCCATTTATGTGACTCTTTCCAGCTCTCATAAAAGCCCTTACCTTCTGCCCTTCCCTATGCCTATGCTTGAAATTGCCTATGCCCTGTCCTGTCAGAATATTCCTTGAATTGGCTGCTGCTTACCCACAAACAAAACCGGCAGGGCCCGTAATTGGGGCACACCTGCACCTGTCCTACAGAGATTCCATTAGCAATTGAAAACCCCACAGCTCTTCTGCTTTATTAGTGCCTCTGTGCACCTCATCCTGCAGCAACGGCCTTTCTGCCGAAGCCTGCCCAACGAAGCACTGAAAGCAGGAATAATACATGTTGGCAGGATGCGGAGCACCACCGGATGGCAGACTGCGTCCGCATCACTAGCTTACATAACTCGCACTTTCAAATCCACAAGCATATGCTCACACCCACATTGATAGATCTGGGACCTACTGGCAATAAAAACGTGCCAGAATGCAGCATGTTCAACACAAGGTTGTTGACAATCAAGAGGCATGATTACACGGGCCACACAACTGCAGGTGGCCCGTTGTTCGGCTGCAGCTCTTGAGTCCATGAAAGGTGCTCGACAGCTGTTGCTGCCATCAGTATCAAGAATGAGATGCTCCCTATCAAGACAAGACAAGCTTTCCCTCTACCCTATCCATCTGGACACCCCCCCAAACAAAGCCACCCTGGCCATCAGAAGCACATTCGGACCAATGCAGTTTACTAGCACGCATACCCCCATTCTCCTATCACTAACAGGTGCACAAGGGTGTCGGCACACTGGCATCCCAGTGCCTTACATCACTTGCCACACCTCAGTGACACCACAAGCGACCACCCCCTGCATTACGACAGGAACTGTATGGCAATGCTTAGAGACCAGGGACTAACCCACTGGAGTAAGTGGAACCAACATGTACAGTAAGCAGTGAAAAGACCAAAGCAAAAAATGCAACCCACACACGTATCACCACTTGCCGCAGGGATCCGACCGCAGGGGTCTGCCGCTGCTGGCCCTCCCTTCCATTCCAAACATGATACAGACACAGCTTCACAACATATCATCGCATGACGCATGCACGTCACAAGCATCAGAGGGTTGTGGGTCTACAGCTATGCACAAAGCATCATAACCATCCCAATTGACTTAATTGACCACATTGACATTCTTAAGCATTTGAGCATATTGCAGGTGACAACCAGGCGATCGAGCCCATTCAGCATCGCACAGTGGTGCATATTGCTTGGGCATTACATCTTGCAGTCCATCAGTCATAACCCGGACCCAGAACGGCCTGCTTTTCAACAAAGTGCAATTTCAGTTCCCTTGATGCATTAGCCTTTAGGGCCAACAAACGCCAAATTCAGCACACAAGTGCAACAGCTCTTCTGCTAAAGAACTAAGGTCCACAGCTCAACGACTACTTCCCATTATGGATGTTAGTCCCACTGGTAACAGCCCACTTGAAACAATTCAGAAATACCCCACTTGGCAAACAACAAAGAAAGCAAGCACAACAGGTGTAGAATTATCTACGAGACAGAGCAACAGCTGTGCGTGACAGATCTTATAGGCCCGTCAAAAGCAGCAACTGCACCTGACTGTGGGTCCTTCATCAGAAGCCACACGCAGTTGCAGCAGTCTCAGCAAGCTGCCATCAGCACCAACAGATGACCCCACCCACCTCTGCATAGCAACTTCCATAGCCCGCTTTTTGACCCAAGATATGCCCTCGTTAAGCTCACGCCAAGACGTCTTGGTAGCCCCAAAAACTGAAGGAGGCTCCCAGCATGCAGAGCAGCAGTCGCTCCTCAAAGAGCACCTGAAGGGGAGGATAACACCCTCCTACAGGTGCTAGCGTACTATGCTGCTGAACTCCTGATTTGCTCCAATTGCTGGCGAGTGTCACCTTGCTGGTCCTTGGCATTATTACGTTCAGTCGGCGTCTTATAGGTTCCAGTGCGACAATCCAATACCTGAGGTGGGAGCACTGGGGCGATCCGCCCTGCCTTAGCAGGCAGATCACAATCTGTTGATGCATGTGGCCAGTGCTTCCTGGAACACTGGCAAGGCAATGGAGGGGACCACCAGAGAGGAGCGCTCCTGGCGCACTACCTGCAGCAGACAAGAGCATATCTTCAGTGCCTGCACTAGGGCGAAGTCTGCATTAATTGATCGTGCCATGAGCCAGTGCTTTCACCTAGCATCTTCATGGCTCAGCATTAGAAAAGCTTAACAGGTTCATTCAACATAAGTGGCTCTGTAAAGAGAGCTAGGATTCAACTTTGCAATGGTACCACCTTGTTGCAAACTGTCACTACCACAAGCGGTGATTACCAGCGGCCAAGAGAAGCTACAGCAACAAAAGAAGCACACAGGCACAGCACCTAGCACTCATAAGTAGTGTATGCCCCCCATCATACTGCCTCCCTATGTGAGTTTGCAGCTGGTTACGAAGGCTGGTGGGACATTGTGCTTGTGTCATTCCGCTAACAAATGTTCTGTACGTACAGTCATGCACAACGCCGGCTGTCTCCTGCCTGGCTGGATTGTCCCCTCACCTCTGTGATCCTCAAGTACTTGCCCTTCTCATTCTCCTTGAGATCAAAGAAGAAGGTCTTGGGTCCAACCGACAGCACAGGCGCCCCTCCCTGTGACATGGACAGGGATGGCTCCGAAGGTCCTGGGCCCACCACTGTAGCTGGACCACCGACTTCGCCCTGAATGGAGAAGCAGCAGCAGCAGCCCCAACAATAATAAGGAGAGCAAGTTAGGCAACTTCTGATCATTCCAAACACCCACATGCCACAAGTGGATTGATACCAGTAACCAATCCCAAAAACAATAACGTGCACATCTGCCCTATCAGCGAGTTATCTGCAACCCCTACCACTCCTCAAGGTCCTAGATTTACGTGAGCAGCATCTGTTTTATTCCCACATAGGCTACCTGTCTGCAGTGGTCACTTTTCAGATACTCACATCTACAGGAGGTTGGTGCAGTAGAGCACACACCCGCACCAGGCTGTCCCTAAGCATCACCCATCCAGGTGCTTCTGGACCAGCCGCAGGTATGACCAGAGAGTTGCGCCCATTAGTGTGCCTGGGGTGGACAGGACATGAAAACGACTGGGTGACTCAGGTGCTGATGCAGCTATAGCGTGGGACACAGGTCATAGTCCGAGCACCTTGAGCCAAGGGGACAGGGGCTAGACCCACCGTTTACAAGCCTAAGAGTTTCAACAGCAGTTGTAGCTGTTCTCCTCAGCAGCTAATTTAACATCTCAGCAGCTGGATAACTCCAAAAGCTTCAACAAAAGTCTTCATGCATGCGCTGAACACGGGACTATGCGTAAGCTTAAGCTGGTGACCTATGCATAGACAAAGAAAGGAACAGGTTGTACATGTGCATCAGTGTCACTTCATGGAGTACTGCAACTGCCCCTGCACCTCACACCATTGCTGCTGACTGGCGCCTCTTCATGTGCCGCATGACCTCCACATACATGTAGCATCAATAAGAACTGATAGATATAATATCATCAGTTGGTCTTTGTTTACAGGAGGCAGAGGTGCAGTCAGTAAAAGCAATAATGCTCTTACCCAAGGCCAGACTCTGCCACACGTAGGAACTTCCCCTTGTTGTTCTCCCCCAGAGAGAAGTAAAAGATCTTGTTTTCCACTGCAAGCTCCTTGTTGACGGGATGCCTGTACGTATACACATGAGTGTCAGCTAACGCAGTATGCAGGGTGGCAGAGCAGGAACACGAACAGCCTACCCTGCGCTAGACTCGTGGATGTAGTACTGGAGAAGCTTGACGAACCACTGCAATCCAGCTGCAGGGACCACGACGGTGCATCGCGGCCGGTTTGCCCCCTTCTCAGTGAGCTTTAAGAACTCTCCACGCTGCAAGAGGTTTACCATCATTTGTTACAACCGACAGCCTGACAGGTGTTGTACCATGCACCCGAAGCAGGGGTCCCCACCTGATTCTCCTTGAGGTCGATGTAGAACACCTTAGACTCAACCTGTATACCACAGTGAATGGTTGTGTCAATTCAGCAAAACGCATCTGGCATTGGGTATTAAGTCGCAAGACTTACTCGCACACTCTCACTATAGATGATAGTTTCCGCGCTGCTGCCATTTCCGCCACCTCCAGACATCTCAGCTTATCAGCATGCACCCCTGAAGCTACACAGCGTCCCTTCGACCCTTATTGGCGTCTTGGAACTGCCTTGCACAATCTTGAGTCCAGGCCGATTCACGATCAGAGAACTTGAAAGGCCAGCTGAGGTGCAAGACCAGCAAGAACAGCAAAAAGAATGAGAGTAAGTCCCCGTAATCAACGTATGAACGGCTTGATGGATGGGTGCTTTTGCGCGTCGACAGACCCGCAGCCAGTGGGGGCAACGATCCCTAACGGCTCACCCAGTGGCGTGTTGTAGTGCACATGTGACGCCCTAGCGCTTCGATTCAGCCAATTGGCGGCCTATGTGCGTAACCCAGCCTGAAGAGAGAGCAAGAGGGCCCAGCCTTGTGGAGCTTCAGCCTGACGTATATCTGAGCAAATATTTAGGGTATATCGCCGGATCGGTGCACTTTTCCAGCTTGAACCCTGGCTGGATGCTGGTACTTTCTGCGGAGCCCTGGCCAGGATTGCCCTGGATTGCAACTAACTTATTCGGTCAGAATCTTGCGAGATACGGCCCACGAATCGTGGGAGTTCGTGGAGGTTGCGCCGAGATACTGTGATACGCTTTTGCAGCACACAGCCGCACAAGTGCGGTAGGACCATGGACCGCAGAAGTACCGCGGGCTGCAGCCAGGTAAGCAACGCTGGACATCATTTTGGCCAATGGGGTTTGTTGGCAAGTTCCCGGGCCTCGGGCGCGCCTATTAGAAAGCTGCTAATGCTCCCTTGCATGCCTGAAGCTTCACTAGCAAGAGTGTATCAATCTTCCGGGTGCTTTCCACCCAGGGTGGTGCACTGCGCAGTCTGTATGCAACCTGGTTCAGTGCAATCCACGGGTGTTACCGAGCTGCCTCCTCCTCACCGCCGGAAGTCTGGTCTAGAGCCATCGCTTTTAAAGTTCCCCACCTCTTGTGATTCAATTCCTGTGTTGTCAGCGACAGGGTTGCTCCTCCCCGTACTCCGCCAGGGCTGACTCTCAATGGCACACTAGTGTTACAGTGGCTGTTTCACAATCCAAAAGTCTCCCCCATACATATTCAGCCCATAGCATTCAGTAGCCACATAGAAAGTTTATCTTAAGCACTGGGAGCGCCCTGTAAAGCCCTCAAGCAATGTCCTTGATGTTCACCCCAGGTCAACATCGGTCCCCAGCTGAAAGGGATTCAGCTTTCCCCACAGTTGCAGCAAACGTGGTGCCGTGAAGGGTTCACTTGCAGCAGCCAGATGGTAAACGGTGAGAGTTAGGGTAGTGATTGTGGACTGCATATGGACCGCATGGCCTCTTGAGCGCCGCCAGTGTGGGCAAACCCGCAGGCAGGCAGACAGCCGCAGGCAGCCTGTCTACAGTGCATGTTGCAAACTATCTTATAGATAAGCAGCAAATATGGAGGCAAGGGAAAGCAAGATAGAAGTGATTCGGGTCCAACCCCCTTGACCGTCCTAAATACTGATGTGATTGTTGCTGAGGGCGCAGGCCCTCATGTTGCTTTTACTTTCTGTCATTACCCTCAACAAGCTGAAGAAGACATTCTGCCCTTGTTATGTCTGGTACTGACTGAGACAGTGTGCTGACACTCAGTCCGCCTGCAATCTCCCTTGAGGAATCGCCTGATCTGAGACCGCTGCTTATCCAGCCGGCAGAGAGAACTGTAGTATTGCACAAATGAGCAATGTAACCCTTGTCAAGAGTTTCTGCAGGCTGGCACCTGCCGTACCTGTCATGAACCCTGCGTTTTCGCCTAGCCTGCACCCCTGTTTTTTGCCTGTACAACCTTCAAGGCTGGCAGGTGCAGCGACCATACAGTTCCTACAAAAGTGCTCAGCCCCTGCCGGGTACAAGTTGTGAAGGGGACGGTGGCAGCACACCACTCTCGGCACATGCTTTAAGGTGAAGATGGGCCAGTTAGTTCCCCTCTATGTGTTGCCTTTCGCCGTATGGTGATGTTTGTGTATATCCCACAAAATGCTTGCGGCTGACTGGGACCTAAACGTCCCCTACTGGTTCGAGGGAGCTGGCTCCATGTATCTAGCCCATGCTGAGAGACCTCTTATGGAGATGCTGGCATGGCTGGAAGTGCCGCACATCAGGGAGTTGCACTAGATTATCTTCTGAGACAGCAGCCATCAACGTCCACGTTTCGAGGCCAGCAGCAGGCAGTTGAGTTTGGGAGCTGACTCAGCAGCAAGGGATAGCCTGCTTAATGTCTAAAGCAAGGGCCAAAAGCTGCTTGGGGACGCAGAAGGCACTTTTGACAAAGAACTTTTCCGTCCACTGCTCAGCTTGCTGTTAGCTGGGTCAATTGGTCACCGCACGTCAGTCATAACGTTTGACCTGATACGCCCTGATATCGGTTCCACCTCGTCGTTCTTTCTGATGGCTTCAGGTGCGTGGCCTATGGCACTTTTACTATGGCATAGTTGATTTATATAGTTAACCGACTTTTAGCCACCTCGCCTCAATAGAACTCCCTTTTAGTATGGCATATCATGAAATGATGTGGAGAGCTGTGTACTGGTCTCTCTTAACCTTAACGTATCATGGAAATGTAGTAATGATAAAACAAACAAACAAAAATTGAAGGTGTGGTGATAACACATTGGCTAGCCAAAGATCAGTCAGTCAGTTTCGTTTGTTCCCATTGCTTGAGCATCGTGTTGGCTTCAGGCTCATCTCCTGTCATATGTCACCACTCACAGCATGTCACAGCATTGCTGGCACTGCACTAGACCGCAACTGCGAAGAGAACAAAATTGTTGTCTGCAGTGACAGCACATGCTTGAAGATGCTGTTCTCTTGCGGTTGCCACACCTTTTATGTTTGTTTGTTTCGTTTGTGAAGGACGCTATGGCACACAAAATCAGCATGATGACATTAAACCATAGTTTTGGTGGTTGGTGGTCTGGGAGCCATTGCTTTGGATGCATTGGGTGGTGTGTTTGGTCGGTTCAATCTAGCAGCCCTCTTGCGGTCGTCACCACACCTTGTATGTTTGCTTATTCATATCTTGTCTGTATCAATGTGGTCTTTATCTGTATGGAGGAGGCTGCATGCATTGCATTTTAGAGACTGACATTGTTGTCGTGCACTTGTGTCAATGGCAATCAGACACAACAATCAACACAGTCCCATTGCATTCAGTGCAAGACTCGCAACAGCAGGTACACATACAGGTTAAGTGCAGATTGGTCGTGGTATTTCCCTCTTTACATACACACTTATAAGCTGGTTGGCATCATGCTGCCGACGCTGCACACTTTATAAAAGTTGCAATCATACAGAAGCTGAGCAGAAATGTATAGTAGGTAACAGGCGCTACACCGCTGCAAGGCTTAATGAGGTTCATGCTCTGTGCCTGACGCCGGCCATCCAGCCTGTAAGGTCGTCCACTGATTTCTCATAAAAATGTACAGCTCCGAGGCGTGATGAGCAGCCACAATAGAAACTGCGATGGATGATCAGCATTATCTTTCGCCTGCATCTCTACGCCTTTTCAGCAGTACTGCATGCCCTTTTATACGTGATCAAGAAACAGCAGTGCACATATATGAGGGAGGGGGAATATGTGGCTCTTCCGTTCACATGACGCACAGTACATTGGAGAACAAGGAGGTGCATGACCTGCTGCCATAAGTTACCAATTACCAATTACCAAATGGCCCCGTCAAAGCGGGGCGCTGATGGGGGCGGCGCCACCCACAAGGAGCCAACTTAGGCTGCAACGGCATGCTCAAGTTCCTGTCCAAAACTGACACAATGGCTGCCATCAGCCCACCCTAGATCCCTTGCTAGCCAATGTATGTCAGGCCAGCCCACTTCGACTTGCCATGTGCTAACCAGTTGACCCAGTCAACAGCAAGCCAAGCAGTTTAATGCCTTGCTCAGGGCCAAGTTAAACTGACCACTGCTAGGGCTTGGCAGTAGTGTTCAGCAGCTGCGGTCGTACCGTAGGGAGCTTTGTTTCATGCTTACCAGAAACATATATACAAACATAAACAGCTCTCGGCAGGGCACATTCAGCACATATGAGTACAGCTACTGATCCACAGCAGACCTGCCTTAATGCGCTAGACCTGATAGCCTCCATAGACATGAAAGCACCCCCACAGAGTACGCCCTCAGAAACCTCTAGCTTAGGTCAGCAGACAAATTGAACGGGCAGTGCCTGTATGACAGTGTGGCACCATTTTACATGTAATACACTTAGTTTAAGTATAAGTTGGGACATGTATGGTTGCCTACAGCTGCAAGAATACTGGCACAGCAACCAGGGTGCTGCCATCAGGACGAGACTGGCGTGGCAATGCCACGACAGTTCAGCAAGTGCGACAAGTTTGCGTCCGATTGTGCATCAAACTACCCAAGTGTACATTATGTGAGCCTAGGCGGAATGCCTTCCCACCTGCACTAGCATCGCCCCTGCACGTAGCATTGCATCACAGAGGTGTGGATGCTAGATAACATCGCGGCCTTCCGGACACATCAGGCTGTGGAGTTGCCAGCTGAGTGGCCGACACGGTTCATTATAATCAGCCTGACCAAGTTTTTCTGGTTGCGAAGGTGACATCGCCTGCCGTGCCCACAACTTTCATGCCCGTTGGCGGCTAGCTAAAGCACCCGTATTAGCACTTGATATTGCTAGCGTTCTAGACTTCTAGTGGACAGTTCCAATGAACGATCGGAGACAGGCCAGTCACTCACTATGGCACTCACTATGCCCTCGGTTGAGCTCCGATGCCCCAACGGAGCTCAGAGGCCCGGCCGGACGGAAGTGCCCCCTGACGGCCTCGTCGGTGGACATGGAGCTAAGCACCCTAGCAATGTAATGGTTCATCCAGCGGGCCGGCAGACTACGAGTTTAGCCGCGCGGCTTGTCCTTCTCCCCGAAACCTATTGGCAGTACGCTCTGCAATCCTACGCCAAATATTCGGTGAACCTGTAAGATGCATAAACTAGCCGCGGAAGTTGGCCTGATGTGCTTGTGGCAGGGACTTGTTTTGATGATTTGAAGGCTGGTGACCCCAAGGGTCGGAGCTTCTGCTCAAATGACACACTGGGAGAGATTAGCAAGTCAGAAGAGTGGCAGTCCCTGGCTTCAAGGTAGCTTACATGGTTTTCAGTGCAGCAGAGGAACAGAGCAGATGTGAGGGCTAACGCTGCGGACCGCTGTAGGACCAGGAGCCTCTGCTGTCAGGCGATGCTGTGGGAAGCAACGACACTTTTCCTGTTTTAGAGACAATCAGCGTCCTCAGCAATGGACATGCACCGCATTGGTAGACCGTCAGGTGACTGCATCGATCATGAACCCGCTCAGAGGAAGTAGCAACTCTCTCACCTAGTTCGCTTGTGTGCAGGGGTCCACCGCGCTAGTACAGGTTGCCAGAGAGCGACTATTGGAGCCTGTAGATTACAAGGTACAAAGTGCTGTACCAGTTGATCTGGACATGCTATAGGGATCTGTTGACGCCGAATTGGCCATATGCATGGGGAAACTGGCAGCAGCTATGTTGCCTGGACTTTCTGGCCTGCATGGAGGGCAGGTTCTGTTTATCTTGATACTCGGGTGTCCTTCTTACAGGCCAAGTGGCTGTAGGATGTGTATGCTTGGCAAGCAGTTTGGAGAGTGTCTGCATCCCATGCCTTGTCAGCAGTCAAAAGCTTATCACCTTCTCCTTGCCTCATATGCAGGACATGTACTGCACACGGCCACCCAGCAGCATAACAAATAAGTTGCTCTGGTCACGTCTTGAGCCCTTACTCTGGTACCTCCCTAGTGATCATGAACGGGAGCAGGTAGCAGTAGCTTTGGAGCTCGCAGCACAGGCACATGCAGGGCAGATGCGCAAGAGTGGGGAGCCCTTCATAACCCATCCAGTAGAAGTCACACGGATACTGGCAGAGATGCGGGCAGATGCAGAGTCGCTCATAGCAGGCTTGTTGCATGATACAGTAGAAGATACCGAATGCGTCAGCTTTGATGACATTGAGGCAAGGTTCGGAAGTTCTGTGCGGCGCATCGTGGAGGGAGAGACCAAGATCAGCAAGATTACGAGGGCTTCACCAGATGCAGATGACAAGGCCAAGGACTTGCAGGTGGGGTGGGGCATCAGCAAGCACCCTGAATGGGTGGGTGGGAGGCACCTGCAGAGGAAAACAGCAAAAGGGCTCTTCATATGACAAGGGTCTGATTGTGCTGCCAGAAGCAGCATGTACAGTGACAGACCAGGAATAGCAGCCTTGTAGGTTATGCAGCACGGATTCAGCAGCAGCTGTGGTTGGCATAGCGTGAGGTTGTGAGTAAACACTGACATGGCACTGCAGAGGCATGGGGGTGGTTGTGCCTGGCATGTGCTTCTTCGTGCCAGTCTTTTGTTTGTCTTGTACTCTTCAAGGCAGGGCCTCTGCCAAAGCAGCTTCCAGCATAAGAGCAGTTTATTCAAAAGGCCAATACATGTGCAGCAGACAGAGAGCAACATGCATGGCCTGCGTGCTGCTAGGTCTGTTGTTTTCCTGCACAACCTCTACCCTTGGACTTGGGCCTCTTCAGAGGCTGAAACATGTTGTGTGCATGTACTTGTGCACGTTCTGCAGGGACTGTTCATGGCGATGACTGAAGATGTGAGGATCATACTGGTCAAGCTAGCGGATCGGCTACATAACATGAGGACCTTATATGGCATGAAGGAAGAGAAGCAGATAAAAATTTCTCAGGAAACACTGCAGGTAAGCATGCAGTTGAATTATGTATGAAATGTGCGGGGCTGTAGAGGACACTGCGGACGGTACAGTCTATAGCTGGGCATGTGCTTGGTGTGAATAGTGGGTGGACTGGCTGGCGATGTCCTGCATAGGCATCTCTTGAGGTCTCCATGGTGATTTGGACAATGGAAGGATCGTGTGATAATTGACTATGGGCAGCAGTGGTGGCTGTATCACTAGGGTGTGGCTGGCTTTAAATTGTGATTTTTTGGATTGCAGACAAGTTGGTTGTCTTACAATCTTTGCAGAGTGTCCAGGAATGGTGTCCTGCTGCTACCCAGATTAGTGGGCAGACATTGCTGGCATCTGTGGCACATTGGTTTGGGCCATCCCTGCATCTTGAATAAAGGATGTTGGAGCAAAATATGCAGGTGTTCTGCTGTCCTCCATATGGCCAGCCAAATGACCAGCGAGTAGGCAGACCTCGTTCCTGCACGGCTGCGCTTCGGGCTGCGCGTCGAGCTGCTAGTGTAGTTAATTCTTTCTGACATTGGACTGCGGAATTCCGAGAACTAAGATTTTGTTGCTGCTTCCTGACCTTAACCAGGTCTTTGCTCCACTTGCCAAGCTGCTGGGTGTGTACTGTATCAAAGAAGAGCTGGAGGACCTGTCACTGCGGTACATGCAGCCACAGGTGTACCACCACATAAACTCCTGGCAGGAGAAGCAGATGAGTCAATACCAAAAGGCCTTTGCAGCAGGCAAGCATGACTTGGAGGCCCTGCTTGCGGCAGACCCTTACCTGCAGTGGCATGCCCAGGGTTGGGTGGTGCGGGTTCGTCAGAAACCAGTGTACAGCATATACAAGCAGCTGCGAGCATTGCAGCGGGCTAAGGAACGGACAGACGCAGCAGTCCGGCAGGAGACGGTGGCGGCGGGGTCAGCAGCAGCAGCAGCCGAGGATATGGCGGCTGGCAAGCGAGCAGGCAGGGGCGGTTTGCGGCCAGGAGGCACGGGGGGGGATGGGGGGGATCGAAGGCGGTCATCGTTGACGCCTGCACAGGCAGCTGCAGCAGCTATGGCAGCAGCAGCCGCAGATCATAGTAGCAGTAGCAGCAAAGCACGGAGTGCAAAGGGGCAGCAGCAGGCAGCAGTGAATCTGCTGTCGCATCTCAAGGAGCTTCCTGATCAGGGGGTATTCCTTCAGGTGATCGTGGACGAGCTGGAAGGGACACGGGCAAACCCCAACTACCAGATGGAGTCACACCAATTGTGCTATTATGTGCTGGGGTTGGTCCACAGCATCTGGTCACCTATTCCTGGGGCCCTGCAGGACTTCATTGGTTCTCCCAAGACCAATGGGTATCAGAGCTTGCATACCCGGGTGGTGCCGCTGTCGATTCTTTCAAAAAACTGCCCACTGCTGCCAATGGAGGTCCAGATTCGGACGCACAAGATGGATAAGTTGGCAGATCTTGGGGTAGCGGCGACGAACTGGGGGGTTGATGCGAACCACATGCGGCGGTTGGGGGCTATTCCGAGCATGGGGGTTGCAGCTGGGCGGGGACTGCCGCAGGGGTCAAATGGGCGATATGCGGATGCTTTCGGTGGGCAGGGCGGTTACTCTGCCTCTCCCTCATCGTCACCCATGAGCTCTCCATCAGGATCTGTTGATGAAAGTTCTGCTGGTGCTCGTAGCGCAGGCTCCAAACCCAGCAGTAGCAGTAGCAATGGCAGGCTGAGCAGCAGTGACAGCAGTAGCAGCAGCAGCAGCAGCAGCAGCAATGGGAGAACATTCTGGATGAACCTGGCTACCTTTATGTTGGAGAGCATGGCTGCTGGTGGGAGCAGCTTAGCAGCCATCACAGGTGCCATTGCAGGAAGTGGGAGCAGTAGCAGCAGCACCAGCACCAGCAGCAGCATGGATGAAGATAGCAGTACAGCCTCCAGCTCCGGTCGTGACCCCAGCTTCAATCAGGGGACGAATGGAGGTGCTGATGCTGGTGGGGCGGGGCAAAGGTGGGGGCAGATGCAAGGCAAGGGGTACTTCGTGCCTAGCAACGGCATGAGTAAGAACGGAAACGGCAATGGGAATGGGAACGGCAGCTTAGGGAAGGGAACATACTACCCTCTCAATGGGAATGGTTTTCTGAAAGGGGCTGCGGGTGTGGCCAGCCCCAATGGCAGCAGCACGGCCAGCAGCAGCAGCAGTAGGAGCGATGTAGGCGGTACTACCACAAGCAGCAGCAGTAATGGCGTGAGCAACGGTGGTCCTACTGGTTCCCCGTTTATGCCCACGTTCATGCCGCAGGAGCAGCTAGACGGCAATTGGTTGACTCAGATGCGCAAATGGCAGGAGGAGTTTGTAGGCAGCTTGTCTGCAAGGGAGTTTGTGGATGGGGTGACAGCGGAGGTGCTGGGGCAGTCGGTGTTTGTGTACACGCATACTGGAGAGTTACGGCGCCTGCCTAAGGTAAGTTGAGGAGAGGTCCAGGGGCAGGGAGGTGGCAGCATTGTGCTGGCTGAGGGTTGGGAAGCAGTAGGCTGCGTGGGGCAGCCGATTGCAGTGTATTGGGATGGATTGAGTATGTTCAATTTTAAGAAGCCCATGCATACAGGGTGTATTGCTAAACTATGATCACTTATGTATGGGGCAGTCGCCTGACGGATTTAGAGAACCTTGAAGCATTTTGGGAACCTGTGGAAAGAGCGCCTTCGAAGAAAATTTCTCTAATTGAATGCCGTATTTTTGGGGTCATGTCTCCAGTTGGGTGCTAAAGTGCTTGAAAGTTCGACCGCAAGGCAGAACCATGCCTTCGGGGTAGGTCTTATATTGAAAAAGGCATTACATGCAATGCGCCTGGCAGCGGATGCAAGCGATCCAAGTACCTGCCACTCGAGGCAAGCTTGCCCCCAGGCCTCTTGCCCTCTCGTGTGATTGGGGTGGTTGTTACCCATTTTTTCTGCCTGCAAGGTGGTGTCGTTCTTATCCTAACCTTCCGCTTTGCTGTTTCATTTGCAGGGCTCAACAGTTGTTGACTTTGCCTACAGCGTTCATACCCAGCTTGGGAATGAAATGCGAGCAGCTCTGGTGAATGGCCGGCTGGTAGCTCCCAGCTATGTCCTCAGCAATGGAGAGGTGGTGGAGGTGAAGCGGGAGTCTGTCATCACCCCCAGCACAGTGCGCCGCCATCAGCAATGGGTTGGCCTGGTGCATACCCGTAGCGCAAAGCTTAAGATCAAGCAGTTTGTGAAGGATCATGCGCACTTAGGGGCAAAGCTGGAGAGGGACAGCAGCAGCGGTACAAATGGGAAGGAAGGCGGGCCTGCAGAGAAGGACTGGATGCTTGAAACGAGTAAGTGCACCATGGGAAGGGGGGAGATGGTGGGGCCATTGGTTGGCATTGGTAGTGTATTGTGGCATAATGATAGGAAGGGCTATGGAAAGCTACTGTTTACAGCAATGTATCATTGCCACAGCAGGAAACGGTCGATGTTATTAGGGATGAGGGAGGCCAGGTAGGTTGTGCATTTACAGGCTACCATGACATAACATAATTTAACAAACATTTAAGGTGTGGCAACCACAAAGGGCTGCTAACCCTGTTCTTGCGGTTATGGGATGCATCATACTAGCACAGTGCATGGGATGGCAGGTGAGCAGATAGCAAGCCTGCTAACCCACACAGAATGTGTAGGACCCCTATAGATCCTCTGAGAGCTCTCCGTTGGTATGATAATGCGAATGAGTTGGCCCAACTGTAGGAAAGAGCCTTTTAGGTCACCTCTAGCTCCTGTTGGTGCTCATGGCTATGTATCAGCTTTGTGGTACGTTTGAGGGTGGTTTTCTACTGACATCTTAATCTTTTGGTCTGAGCGTTCTGCATGCATCTCCTTGCCTGCTGCAGTCCAAGAGCGCTCGACAGACGTGGTGAAGACGCTGTCCATTAGCTGCAAGGACAAGATGGGCCTGTTGGCTGTGGTGTGCGCTATCATCAGCGACAGTGGCCATAACATCAAGGTGAGCTTTCAGGGGGAATTGGCATGGTCTTTTTGCTCGCGTCGTGCCAGCTGGTCATGAACCCTGCGTTTGTCGCCTAGCCTGCACCCCTGTTTTTTGCCTGTACAACCTTCATGGTCTTTCTGTACATAGTTCACAAGGAGAATGACAATTATGATCAAACTTAGGCCTTGCTGCGTGTCGCCTTTCGGATGTCAATATCAACCTTACTCATGGGTGACGGCAGCGCCTCTGACACTGTATGAGGAGATTGATCCTGCTTGATAAGAAATGGAGAGAAAGTAGTTGTATGGATGTTTAAGTCTTTGCAGTGTTGGGCCAGGCTCTCGCAGGGCAGCCATTGTGCTACTTCATTGTCCACCGGCAGGTCAAAGGCATTCGAAGTCGGTTTCGCAGTCAGGTGGGAGAGGCCTGGTTAGGCAGGATGGGTTCACAATGGACGTGCTTGTATGCTACGATCAATTTGGCATAGCATTGATTTGCACACCACACAGGGACCTATCACATGGATTGGGAACTTTTGGAATTGGTTTACACTGCTGCTCATTCTCCTTTATCTGTCTTTTTTCTTGTAGTCGGTGTCTGGTCTGCCTGAAGATACTGGGGAGTACAACATGACTTTTGTCATAAAGGGTGCCGATGTGGTGCTGCCGCATATGCTGGAGCAGATCTTGGCGGTGGATGGCGTCACATCATACTCAGTCTCATGCGAGCGCATTCCATCAGCAGAGGACGCTTAGGAGCTTACAGTCGATCTCCGTATGGGGAAGCTTCTTTTTGCTAAATGAATGGCTTTGTGCAAGCCCAACTGCACAAAAGTACCACAGTAGTGGGCCTCTTGGATTGACCCCTACTTGTGAGGTCACGGTTCCGCTGCATGTTGCGCATGGGGACTGTCCCACAATCAGATCAACAATGTGTTTTGGGAAGGTTCTGTAAGGGATTGGTTGAATTTGGGAACGCCCAGTAGGTGGCAAAATAATGCTGCACCATGTGTGCTGGAACGCTAGGGTAAGGGTTTGCCTTTGCCTGGGACATTCGGAGTATGGGTTTGCACGATCTTGGGATCACATGACTGGGATACCTTGGGCAGCATGTGGCATACAGAAGGTGCAGGGCGATATTGTCTCTAGGGAGAACTAGCCAATAGCTAGATGTATTCGGAGGGTTGCGGCTGGATTGAGATTGCTGCTGATGTCTGGTAGAAGGGCGCAACATAGGTTCTGGACTGGTTGAAGCGGGTAAGCAGGATGGGGTTTTTTGGCAATGTGAAGATTTGGCCCACTGTAGGCCATCAGGGCGGAGGGGCCCATTGTGCTGAAGGATGTCGCAGTATAAATGCTGGTTGCTTGATTGTTGGTTGATGACCACACTGCTCCATGCCGTTAGTGGGCCTGGATGCATGACGTGCTGTGTCTGGGTTGTGGTGGAGGGACCCCTTGGTGACTTCAGCTTGCCACCTGCACTGCATGTTAAAGGCAGGGGAACAGCAGGCCAGGCATAGCTTGCTTGTGTAGTGGGTGATAAGGCAAGCTCCCCTTGAGAGGACACCGCTGTACACCCTTTTCCCCAGATTTACCATCTTGCACACCAGGGTGTTTGGTGGTCACTTAGTGTTGGTGACTTGATGTGATAGCAGTATAAGCATTAGGCACTGTATGCATCAGCCGTGCACAATCGGCTTCTGTATTACTGGTACCATCCGCATGTTTCTACATCATGAAGTGATCTTTGGACACTGCATGCTTGTGCTCTGCATGGTTGGCATGTTTGCATGTATCCGTGAGGCAGGGTCATGCACACGGAGTGCGGGCAGGTCTCTCTGCACGGTCTGCAGTTCCCAGCTTCCGGTTGGGGGTCCAGCACAGCTGGGCATCTTCTTGCTGTATTATGGGATGTGAACGGGCTCTGACCAGGGGATGGGCTTTGGATCCGATTTGTGAAGCATGGCTTTTTGTGACATATGGCGAGCTCGTCCAGTTCTGGAACCTTGTAGCAGCCATGTGTCAGTTGGGCTGGTGATAGCATGGAGGTGGGGCGGGCAGTACAGGGTATCGTGCCATGGGACTGTCGCCCACCAAGGCAGATTGAAGAGCTGGATTACTGATTGCGCGCCCCAGGTTTTGATGCAGTCATCGTTTTGATTGCTGGGTGGCTTGCAATGTTCTGGGGCGGGATTGCGGGGTTCTATAGGGGCATGCGTGAGAATGCATTGCATTCTGGATGGAAGCAGCACTTACTCACTTCATGTTGTACTCGCCATCATAGAGATGGACCAGGCATTACAGCACTAAACTAGCACGGTAACGTCCCACTCCTCAGAGTGAAGAAAGATCCACTGGCCCTAGAATGGGTAGTTCCAGCAGAATCATCCCAGATATACGAGGCCTGGCGTCACAAGGATACCAGGATGCGCAGCCTTTGGTTATAATCGAGCGCAGGGAGGCAACCCCTACGTCACCCCCACGAGGAGGGTCACCAATGTTTGCGCAGTGGCGTAGTGTAGGGCTGGGTATACATGTTTCGGCTGCAGCCCAATGCGGCCTCATCAGTACCCTTTAGTGAATGAACCTCAAGCACAGCTGCCTTATGAGCTCGTCCAGAACACATAGAACTAGGCCTTTGCTCCAGCAAACTGGAATGCCACGTCAGCTATGCCCCACTGCTGACGCACAACTGCATGCTGCTGCTAACGCTGCTGCCACAAGCTGCGACCATCATGGAGGAATTCACTTCGAATTGGGGATCGATCCCGAAGCCAGACTGCTGCTGACGCTGCACAAGCTCCACCACGTAGGCATTGCCGACTTGCTCGCATGGTATGACGAGTGCCAGCAATGTTCGGGCAACCAGCGGCCAAGCTGCCCTAGAAACTTACTCACTTCACTGGCTCTTTTTGATTGCTGAGCTGGTTGTCATCTGGAGAGTGATGCAGGACTGTTGGAAGTACGGAGGCCAATAGAGGGCAGGACAAGTGTGGGCAAGCAGCATATTAGAAGGGGGAGTTCATGCTGTGAGGTGGCACATGGTTACACATGCATTGCACCTTGACATGGCGTGACATTGATAAATCTTGGGTGCAGGGACTCAAGAGTGCAAAGCAGTGACAGCAGCTGGCTAGATTGGATCCAGCTGAATGTTTACCGTGGCAGCACACAGCACGCTTACTAGTAGGCACAGTCTATCTCGGCAAGCATGCTGCTTCACCCCAGCACCCGCAGGTGGTCACCCTAGCAGCTCGACGCGCAACCGTGCAGGAACCGGGTCTGCCTACTCGCTGGTCATTTGGCTGGCCATATGGAGGACAGCAGAACGCCTGCATTTAGCACCAACCCTGTTCTATGTTCCCACGCTTGAGCAAGTGACGACCAGGGTGTTGCATAATGAATGTGCCAGCTAGCCTTAGCTCCCATGGTTCCAGTCTTTATTCTCATGAGCGGCAGTCAGGTGGCTTTGGTGAGGCTCCCTCTCTAGTACAGCAGCATGTGGGGGCCTGGCTGCTTGTGTAACGGTCGCAAGAACGAGGCGTCAAAACGCGCTTGACGCTAGTACAGCGCCCCTGTACTACTACCACGACAGGGTTCAGCACCGTTACACTCGTCCCCCCCTAAGGCCAAGTCGCCCCGACTTGCGCCCTCACCGGGACTCGAACCAGCGACCACCCACTCACGGCCCCCCCTGCCGCACACACGGCCAGGAGTTCTGGACACTCACGGGGCTCGAACTTGCGACCTGCGGAAGTGTGCCCAAGACACACGCAACCAGTAGACCACTTCACTACTGCGTTGCGAACTTGGCTCCAAACCAAGATGTAACGGTCGCAAGAACGAGGCGTCAAAACGCGCTTGACGCTAGAACAGCGCCCCTGTACTACTACCACGACAGGGTTCAGCACCGTTACAGCTTGGGTGTTGTTTGCACATGTTTGTTTGGAGTGCAAGATGGGCACCTGTGCACTTCACCTAGTTGCTGTGCCAACCAAACCCTGGGTGTTTTGCTACATCCCACTGTGGTGCTTAAACCCTGGATTGCAGTGGCAAGGGGATAAGGCTGCAGCGGAGGCAAGTCTTGTTTCATTACATGCTGTGGGGTTGAGGCATGCTGATAGGCTGCTCCATTCTAGGTCTCTTTTGTACCAAATGCTTTCGGCGTGACCCCTTTGTCACAGCATTTTTTTCCAGCCTGTCTTGACAATGTGGAGTATGGTGCTGGAAACATATTGTGCAGTGGTGCAGGCTGTGATGAATGCACTGGTGTGGTCAGCTGTTGCAGGGCCAAGCTTGGGTGCTTGGGGTTTAAGCATTCTCACAAGTGCTTTTTTTGCACCATCACCCTATGGCTTGACCCCAACTTTCAGCTCCTGTCCTAGTAAAGAGGGCACTCCCTTCAGGGCAGGGCCCATCCTTGGTGCAGGCCCTTGCATGCTTGTTAACACCCACTGGTCCCTATGGGCATTGCTTTGCTGGGTGGCTGCTACCTGCCCTTCGAAGTTGGCCCCTTTGGGGATGGTTGATGGAGCATAAGTCCTAGCTCACTTGTCTGATTGCCTTCAAACCACTTGCAGCTGGTGGGCAAGGGTCCCAGCACACATCATAAAATCCCAGGGACTTATACACATTTTCCGGAAATTTTCAGGCCCAAATTCGCACGTTTGCCTCCTCAAAATGGGCATTTTCAGCGCAGCCCATGATCAACTTTTCACCAAGTCAGAATTGGCCATACACTCCTTGAGAGCAAAACATAGCAAATCATCAGACAAATGCATAGCCGTAACCGCCGTGCAAATTGGGCATGCATGTGCTGTGCCATGATGGGCGGGTCACCCCGAAAAGTTACACCTCCGGCCTCTCACTTGTCGAGTCAGCCGAGGCACCCCGCCACCGGCACGTTCATTTCGCAACACCCTGACCGAGTGACACCTAGTGCCACCGGTAGGACGCCAGAATGCGAGTTCTGCACCCTGCAGCCCCTATGGAGCTGCCAAACGTCGCGCACAGATGGCTTATGTGTGTGTCCATGTCTCTCGATCCCTATGCGGCGTCTTAAGGGCTAGCACTTGCTAGCAAGCCTCACCGATGGTTCGGAAACCAGTTTTAGCGGCAATCCGAATTACACCCTGTCATAGCCATCAATGGCAGTGCACCTGCGTCCACGAAGCCTTTCTAAGCCTTCTCCACAAACTAATAACGAGCTTTTTTCGGTTGCCTTCAATAATGTTTCCGAGTGTCCCTGTGCCCACTGGTGGCTCCCGTTGGAAGTTGTATTACCGTATGCCGCACTCCGCCTTCGCTTCACACGGTTGAACTATGTTCTCCATAAGCGGTGTCCTTTGCCTTAATGGTGGTTAGCTTTCTGGCCCGCGGGTCCAGGACGATGGGCATGCTCCTACCTGCAGCTGCAGGCAGCCAGCGGGGCACGTGCCAAACAGGTATTGCAGTCGAGTGATCAACACGCTAGAATCAGCCACTGCTGGAGGTTGCCTGCAAGGATGCTTATTGCTGCTGGCAACATAACAGTCATGCACCCAGCTGAGCAGATCGGCAGCGTTAGCACACACATGCGGATGCGTTGCCTGCATCCTGTGCAGGTGAATCTTTCTGCTTAGAGCATACGCATGCCAACTAAGCAGGCAAACGCTGCATGGGCTGGCCAGGTTGAAAGGCGGTGGACTGGGAAATGCTCTGGACTGACTACACAACAGGTTAGAGCAGCAGTATGCACAGTATGCAGGCAGTCCAGGCATTGAGGGTGCATTGAGAAACCAGTCACTGTCGCTGGTTCTCTCATTTACCAGAATGCCATAGCCTTCAGCACGCACAAGCATGTTTGCCTGCAGCTGGGGTCAAGTGGTCACCTACTTGTATGCGGTTGATGATGATGATTGAAATGAAATGAAGTACGGGAAAGGGGTCTGCGATTGGTGCATGAATGGGGTGGTATGCATGATGTAGCTGCTGCACCTATCTAGCAGCGGCGATTTAGTACATTAGTTGCGTGAGGTCCATGCAGGCAACGCAGCTGTGGGCTGTCATGCATGTTCGTGGTTCAGGCATGAAGTGTGTGCAGCGGTCATGAGATAGTTAGACTGTCTTCCACATGTGCAGCACAGAGCGGTTTCAGCTGTTGTATGCTGCATTCGTGATATGGCCCCCAAACTTATATTCTCCAGGGTGGACCCTTTGTCGCGCTGCTTGCCGTTAATCTTGCCGTTAGATGGCGTTCAAAAGGACAGCCGGATGCGGCTTGTCGGCCATATTTTGGCAGGCGCCTGCAAGATCTAGGAAGGCTAGGCTCTTGGGAGCTGCATGGTGGGCTGAAAGGGGCGCCTTGCTGAAGAAGCTTCATGTTGATCAGAAGTCCCCTGGACACATGCGGCGCAGTCACTAAAAAACACCTACAGCCTAAATGAAACGGCAGCGGCCGATACTTTCCCGTCATGCAGCAGACCTCCGTACCGTCCAGTAGTTGCGACCCTATTATCCACCAGGATGACAATGCCGACGAGTACCTGCCATCTGCCCGGCACTCGGTTCGAACCGGCAGGCAGCCAACAGCAGGACCTCCGCCCAGGCGCCCTGCCTCCGGCGTTAATTAAAGATGGATTCTTAGTTAGTGCAAGGGTGTGGCTACATGGAGGGGCAAGCATTGGACAGCTAGAACAGCATGTATGATAGCATACCCTAGTGCACGGCATCCCATCCATGTGGTCAACTGCACAGTAGTTTTCCAGCAGGCGCATCCACCTGGACTTGAGTAGTTGAGAAATTCGTTTATGATCGGCAGTCTCTGCCCTACGTGCCTGAACGCGATTTGCAGTGGCCAACCCGCCCCTTCTGCCATGCCTTGCAGTGGGGCTTCGCTCAAATTGCTGCATTTTTTGCGACAAGGCATATGCGTCCGCACACTCAGTGTCATCTCTCTATGTATTGGCGAGCAATATCAACCGCTGTTTTACCTTGTTTGCTCGAAAAGTGCACTTTGCCTGCTTACGGGCTGTTTTTAGTGCAGTGAACTTTCCAGACCAATCTTTGCTTTTAAGACGATATACTCCCTGCCGAGCAAGTCGCCGTTGGCATGCTCCTTTGTACAAGCGCGAAGAGGCTACTACGTGGGGGTAGTCACAGTGTACAAGCTGCAGAGTTTACAGCTGCATACCCAGCTTCATCAAGGCCATTGCATGCATAAATGGCTGTACCGACTGGGTTCGGCACACAGCAGTCTTAGTTCACCGTTTCAGCTTTCTAGTCACAGCCAGATATTATTCAGTAAGTAGGCCCCGCACACTGCGGCTATGCATAACCTCCTGATGCAGGAGAGTTCACAATCCGCCGGGCCTGCACTGAGATGACCTCCATAAGGATCATCAGTTGTATTTCTGTGTGCAGGACATACAGGAGCAAAGGGCCTAAATGGGTACACTGAACGGTATCAAAGCCAAAATCTAAACCCAGGCTTCCGTACTATAGATCACGGTAAATGAGCTGCTTTCTGATGAGCGGACACATGACCAGCATCTATGGACTAACATTACAAGCACAGCTGCTTCTTGATACAAGCTGTGTCTGCCTATTTGCCTCTAAGAGTTCGCATGCTCTGGGCTACGCAATCCGCTCTGCAGGGCTTCTGCACAAATATCGGATTCATTTGCTTGCATTTTGTTCCTGCAGCAAGTTGCCGTTGACATGTGTAATGATGACAGGTGAACTAGGGTTTCATACTTAGGTTTTCACATTTGAATTATGGGTTCAAGGATGTGTCTGGATGTGTTTAAATGTGTCTGGAAATGTGTGGCCTGTTGCGGTGCCGCATACTACAAATGGCTATAGATCATGAGGGTAAGCTGCTTCTAATTGCCAGCGAGCCTGTAGCAATTGAGCGTCTAGCGGAATGGTGGTTCCAGTACATACAAGCGAGCTGTGTCTGTCTGATCCAATTGAGACTCTATAAAAAGACGCTGCAGAGTCCTGTGTGCCAAGACAATGGCCCAAGAGATACACTAAGGCAATTGCCTAGCATGCCTGCTGCCATAGATAGCTGTCATCACTCACATAGACCCCATCTTTACAAAGTCTGCTGTTTCCGGACTTTGTTCAGTTGCAGCTTGTCAAAGCCAAATGCTGAGAAGAACAGACTACTGTCACGAAGTGCGAACTGCCTGACACCTTCTGCTGCTATTGACTCCAAGCCCGTGCTGCACAGGACCTGCAGGAGGATCCAAACCTACTGAATTTGCTATCCCGATTAAAGGGACTGCAACACGATAGCAGGCTACCAAGGTTTTGCGTGACACATGAGTCCAGATGCTGAATGGGCTCAGGTGATGTACTCAGTCGATGTTTTCTTGATTCATGCACCCAAATGTGTGCGCTGCATAGGCTGCCAGGAACACAGCATGGAGACTACCTAGAGTATTATAAACTGCTCAGCGCCATGAAACATATTTTTGCCAGTTGAAAGTCATTTAGGACCTTACATGTATGTCTGGGTGTCTTGACACACAACAGCCGGGAAGGCAGTCTACATGAGCCAAATCCACACCATCACCACACCATCACCACCGCCAACCCACGTTGCCCTCAAGCGGTAACAATCCAGTACCAATGATAACTACAATAAACAACAACTCCAGGGCTTATTGAGAGCCCTTGCCTCAATGATACTTCAAACAGCAACAACCACCTGCCAAACACCCTCACCAGTGATGAGGTACAACTTGCAAGACCACCGGCGAACCCAGCATTTGCCAAGTTTGCTGTTCCCAGGTGTAAAGGCTGCAAAAGCTTGCTGGCTCATCTTGCTGAGCCAAAGGTATTGGTCGACCGCATTGGAGGGATCTTCTCATTGCCAACGTTATGTCCTGCTGATACTTGCAGCAGGAAAGCTTATCACGGTTTTGTTCTTGAAAACTGCAACATCCCAACTCAGAGCCAGCGTTGGGCTCAAGGAGTGTCGTGAAGAAGACCAAAATGGCTCAGGGGTCCCATCAACAGTTTACTGGTTTCACATGCTCGAAAAGCTGCAGCACCAGACAAGAGGGGCAATCATGCAACGGCCTCATAGGCTGCCATCAATGTCTGTAAAAAAACCCAGGACAGTGCCCCTCTCTTCCCTGCTGCACATGCAGTGCAGACAACACCATGCAACAACCACGGGATGATCTATCTGCAAGTCAAGATAAGTCATGAGGCATGCCCGGCATGGCCTGCCATCAGCGGTGTCAAAAAAGTCTGGAAGAGGTGCTAAGGTTGCCACAGAAAATTGTATGCATGTACAGAAAAATCAGTGGAGTACAAACAGGCGGAGAAAATGTGGTCTGGCGAATTGGACAAATCACAGAACCATGGGAAAAACCCAACAATTATAATTGCAAGCAGACTATACAAACATATGCATGTACAATGATAAAGAGCACAGAATCTCACTGCTGGAGCACCATGCTCCCAGCACCAGCATTGGATGCCTGAACAAGGACTGTTTAGTCCTTCCTGTCGCAGACATAGTCACACCTGTTCTCATTATTACGGCAGTTGTGCCTGTCCTTGTGGCAGGGGCAGCCATGGTCCCAGCACTTCTTGTGGCAGGGACCCTTGGTTCTTGGGCCAGCACTTATAGTCGCACTTCTCCTTATCAATCTTGCAGTGGTGGGTGCTTGGGCTGCCGCACTTGTCCTTAGGGCAGCCACTGTCCCAGCACTTCTTCTCACACTTGTGTTCCTTGGGCTTGCCGGCACTCGTACTTGCAGTTCTTGATGGAACAGTCGTGCTTGTCCTTGTCGCAGGGGCACTTGCTGTCCCAGCACTTCTTCTCACACTTGTCCTCACCATCCAGGAGATTCCGGCCACCTGAGGAAACAAACAGGAGGGAGGGGGGCAAGGGGAACAGCCATTAGCAGAAGGCAGAGGGTGCATGGCTGTGAACATGTGCAAGGACAAATGTTCAACTCCATGGTGACTTAAATCCCACTGTCATGGCCTATGTCACAGCAGGCCTGTCAGTGGACCTTGACAGACAAGAGTACAGACTCCATCCATTCCTGCGACCGACATTGGGTCTGCGTAGTTTCAGGTTTGATATCGCACTGTGCCTAGCCTCTGCTGGACTGCTTCAGAGTTGCATGCAAACAAGCCAACCTTCTGCCCACCTTCTCTCACAAACTGACAAAGACCGAGATGCATGTACCAGATTCTGGCGCCCCCCAAAATATGCACTGTGGAACTGGACATGGACAAGTAAGGCCGGCTGAGTGGGACAGAAGCCCAATACAGCCAAAAGGTGCTGGCTCTCCTGACACCCGCAGCGCCAATCATGTGCAGTTGCAAACCTTATCTCAGTCTTACCTGATGCCTGAATGGCAGATACACAAAAGAGGGCAGCCAGGGCCATACACAGGAGGACTGTGGAGGCCTTCATCGGATCATGTACCTGTCAACAGCAGGGGCAGACCGCGCATAAAAAGCAGAGCTCAGCAGTAGGCCAACAGCTCAAAGCCAATCACACTGCTTACATCGCAAAAACAACATATGTATTGCTTTAAATACGGCAGATTCGATAGAGGTTGGGCAGCTGTTAACTGGACAACTTGCTGCATGTTTAGAGCAAAAGGGCACTCTGCAGAAGCCGTTACAGACAAGCAGCAAGGATGCTTGCCTTGCACAACACGCAGATAGAACTTTGCAAGCCCTACACGACCTTGGGTTCTCGAGAAAAGGCACATACAATGCAGAAAACGTTTTCACAGATCGTGCACTAGGTCAAGGTTGGCTGTCTGTATATAGAGAACCAGCAGCAGCAGCAGCAGCAGCAGCAGCAGCAGCAGGAAGAGATGGAGGTGCTGGTTGTGGTTTTGGGGAGGTGCTGCCGCGACAGGAAGCGCCGGCGGGGTTGGTCTTAAGGGGTAACATGGTGGATTTGGATCAGCTGCTTGACAGCTGCAGGTACGCACTGGAGGCTGCAGGGGCGCCAGCAGCTGCTGAAAGCAAGGGGCCCCATGGATGAGATAGTTACGGAGTCTACCGAGTCAAGCAGCAGCAGCAGTAGCAGTAGCAGGGAAAGGAGGACCACAGCTGTCGCTCCTACAGTCAAGGATTTAAATTCCTGTCTAATACCAGGCTGCTGTCTCACACTGGTTGAGCAAGTTCCTGGGGCGACATGGTGCTGAGCAGTTGGGTTTGGCGCCTGTGCAATTAGCTGCAGATGTGTTCAGGGCGAGGCCTTTTCAGAATACAGTGGACTTTGTGCAGCAGGCAAGAAGCAGGGCACAGCAGCAGCGCAGGCAGCAGGGGCAGCAGGAGAGCATCAGCAACCCTGGCCGTAGGTTAGGGGGCAGCAGCGGCAGTCAAGGGGGAATTTGGTGGGAGCCGATGCTGATGCCAGTGCAGAGGTCACGTGCAGGGGCGTGGAGGAGGAAGGAGGCAGCGCAGAAGAGCTTTTGTATTGGAGCAAGTGGGGGTGCAAGCGGTGCTGCTGCGGGTGCTGGGAGGGAGCATTCAAACCGTGACCAGCGACGACCTGGAAAGGAGTTTTCAAGGCGTTGAGAGTGGTAGCAGGAGCAAGCAGTACATGAGACTTAGGATGGGTGCTGCGGATTGACAGGGTGATAGTGTTCAGTTGATAGGGTAGGTTGATGAAAAAGGGCTTCGAGTGTACACAGTGTACGAGCCCCCACGCAAAGGTGTGATAACTCACACAGGGTTGGTTGGTTTGACCTATGAGGCAGGGATGCCAGGGAGGAACACAGAGCTGCCTTTGAAACGGTCAATTGCTCTGAAGAGCTTTAAGTGTGTCCTTCTGCATCTGATGCACCGTTCTGCTTGACGATATGCTGGCTGACGCAAGAATGGCGAGTGAGGATATCAGTGTGAGAGAAAAGAGAGAGCGCCAATTGCCCCTCCCACGCCAATAGTGTTGCAAATGAATGAGAACGAAGGTAGAGGAAAGACCGTCAGGGGTCAGTGTGGTCCTCACTCTTATCACTTGTTTCACACAGGTGAGCCCACACTTGGCGCTGCCGGCCCACTGCAAGCGGCCGCGCCACCGCCACCCCACTGATGACGAAGGAATTGCGTAGGCCAGTGAGCGACTTAACTCCTAACTGCCGTGTGGCTGACTGCACCTTGCGTCGGCCAGTTTTCGTAATGCAGAAGAACAGTAGCTGCAGAAGAAAATGTTTCAGGCTCTGCACATCAATACCAACCATATAAAAGAGAGCTGATTGGGCATCTCGGCAACCACTCACCAGCTCTCGTTCCCGCAACCAAGCCATTTGCACCCTCAACTTGGCATCAGAAGCTCCTGTTGGCATCGACTGCTTCCGCTTACTTCATCAACTCTGCGTGAAAAAGGTAAGCAACTGCCGAGCTCCTCAAGTGCAGATCCGTATTCCTGCCAGGCAGAGCCTGCAGCCCTCGGCCTCTGCCCTGGGCATGACCCTGAACGCGTCTGCCAGCGGGCCGTTTTCCCCATCTATCTGTCATGCATGCAAAGCTTGCAAAGGGGCTCTGCTCAATTCTGCTGCATTGTGAGCGACAAGACACCTGCTTCGTGATACACTCAGCTGCATCTGTCTTTTCACCGGCGAGCAAGAGCGCCCTTGGCACTTTGCCTGATTCTGCTGGACAGCTGCAGTAGTGCATGCTCGGCTACGCTGTCCGCTGCACCAATATCGGCTTCAAGATTACAACTTTGTTCCGTGCAGCAAGTCATGGCATGACATGTTCCGGTGCCCAAGCGCAATCGAGGCTTTTGCATTTCGAGTGATGTCGCCCCTGGTGTATCCTGTTGCCCTGTCAACAGGTACTCTCACGGTCCAATGAAGGCCTCTACTGTTCTCCTGTGTATGGCCCTTGCGGCCCTCTTCTGTCTATCTGCTGTTCAGGCATCAGGTAAGTCGTGCTTGCTGTGTACTGGAAAGATTAAAAGTGCACCATATATCTTCTGGCTCCTTGGTTCTGTGTCTATAGTTACCTGAGACAGAGAAGGCCAGTGATGCGCATTTTGCAAGTGCTGATTGCTTGGTGTACTCAGGAGGTTATGCATGGGTCTACGAGAGGCGCCTCAACTCTTAAGCCCGCTTTATGCACAAATCGACCAGGAGAGGGCTCCGATGTAAAGCTCATCCATTGTTCCTGTTAACTCCCAGCGGGTGCACTACTGTCCAGTGACCCTAGACACTGACTGAAGGCTCAAAAGTGCCATCAGAATTATTATAACCAGGCCATGCATACATTATGCCGAATGCCAGAGCTGCACTGGGGCACTCTCATTGATATAAGCATAACCAAGATATTCTGATACAAGGTGACACATGCGCCTTTGCGGAGGACGAGCCCTAGTAACTACACATGCTGTTATGACAACCTTGCCACTCCATGTAATATCTGCCAAATAGAACCCAATAATACTCGCCTGCATCCGCAGCTGGTTCTAGCCCATAACTCAGCCCACAAAGCCACCCTATCTATTGTGCTGATGTCTGTCCACCCTTTTCCCTCCCTCCTACCTTGTTCCCTCAGGTGGCCGCACTCTGTTGGGTGACACTTGTGACAAGAAGTGCTGGGACCCTAAGTGCCCCTGCAAACCTCATGAGCATGAATGCTCCATTGTGAACTGTGAGTACAAGTGCCACAAGAAGGACAAGTGCGACAAGAAGTGCTGGGACCATGGCTGCCCGTCAACCTGCGGCTCCCCCAGAACCCACCACTGCAAGATCGTCTATGATGGGAAGAAGTGCGACTATAAGTGCTGGCCCAAGGAGAAGGGTCCCTGCCACAAGAAGTGCTGGGAGCATGGCTGCCCCTGCAAGAAGGACAAGCACCACTGCCGCATTGATGAGCACAAGTGTGACTATGTCTGCGTGAATAAGGACTAAATGGCCTGAGGCTCGGGCCTTGTGTCCAGATGATTGAAGGCAAAAGGCTGCTGAAGCTACGTAAAGGTTTTCGAGTCCGTAATCGGGATCATGATCCTGCATTCATACCCCTGATAGTCTGCAAAAGCCTGACTAAAGTTGGTATACTTCTGTTTTGGGCCATGCAACCACTTACAAGTAGGTGCACCGCGATCAAGATGCACTGCATATGCTGGGAAGACTTAACAATGTGAGTTGGCTTTTGTTTACAGATGGATGTCAGGCTTATCTGAGGCTGTGGCTTGATTTGCTCCCTGTCGTGTTGCATATCGTTGACAACTACTATGCTTACAAGTAGTTCCAAAGTTTGTTTACATGTACCGGTGGGTGGTCTCGTCAGGGAATCTTGGCGGTCCCCAAATGTTAACAATTCACCCAAATGCTTAATATGCCAGTCTTTACACAGTGTTGTGCGTTGGCCGTGAGTGGGCCCTTTTATGCTGCTCATTGTTCCTTTATTGTATTGAGCCCGACAAGGGTATTGTATTGGTGGGGTGGTTGTCAGTGGGCCAGTGGTGAAAGGCCACTATGTGGAAGCATGGATGCGCTTCGGGATGGATGATTTTTAAGTGCAGGGTACTCACACAAATGTGAGGTCTATCATGCTGGTTGGTTACATGAGTTGTGTTTGGACCAAGATTTAGAAATGTCCCCAGTTGGGACCTTGCTGCATGAACGCTGACAGGCTTATGTATGTTGGCATACCATGCCATAAGCTGCAGTTGGCAAGTTGCTGCATCAAGACCCGTTGTGTAAGTTGGGATACTACCATAATGCTGCTCTATGAGCAGAGGACTTACGGAAAACGGTTGCAGCTGCAGCCTTGTTGGTCAATTGGGTATGACACGGGAAGTGAGCCAGCACGAATGGTGCTGGTGCCTGGATGTACTATGAGACTTCTCTTGGGTGGCTTTGTTAATTTGCTTTGCAAGCTTTCCATGGGCTGCTGTCTAATATATTTGTAGCCCAGAAATGATATGTAAGTTACTATCAACTGAAGAAGACATGTCTTGGCACCGTAGGGCAGAGTATTAGGCTGCAATGTTGCACATCTTCTAAAGCTCTCGATGTACCATGAGCAGCACATGCGCAGATCAGCTCGCTTGCAGCTAAGAGATGCTCCAGAGCCTTTGCAGTTCTTGACTTGCAGACTATTGATAAGATGAATGTAATTTGCAGAGATAGAAGAGTCCCCTTGCTTGACAGCGTTTGAGCACTATATTAGACCTGATTTTAAGAGATCCTCCCCTCCAGATGCCTGAATAGCCTTGAGAAGGCTTTTAACTGTAAGGTTATAGATCCTTCATCCCAAAACAGCACACCAAGTCTGAACACACAAGGAAGTTAGCAGGTTCTGGACATCAGCTAGTCAGAGCCAAGCCAGGTGGCAGCTGAGTTCAGACTCCTTCATTGCCTTCTGTTCACCCAACAGTAGTAGCCACTCTCCGCTGTAGCTCTAGACTTTTGCAGCAGCAAAGGCTCAGGACAGCCGCAGCATTCATTTCCATACTGCTTAGTGCCTCTGTGCTGCTGCTGCTTGTTGTGATGCGTGAGGGTATATAAATGTTTTAAAATCCCCACTCTGCAGTCCCTGCTACTTTGAGAAGGTGCTCCACAGTCAGTAGGCATGTATCCTTGATTGACCACAGGCTATAGTGTGCATAACGTAATCAACCCCCGTGCTCTCGAGCACTCCGCGCCACCAGCAAGCCTTGCAACTCATCTTAGTCAGACAGCACATTGCTGTCTTGTGGCTATATACATGTACCTGTAGCAAGAGGAGTTAGATGCATGCTACGTTACTCCTGGTATGGTATGGTTTACTGCTGCTGCTGCTCTCATGGGTCTAGTCTTGTATTATACACAACTTTGCATTTATGCTGCTACTATTCTGCTGCAGGTACGCTACCTAGTTTTTTACATGATGTTGGTGCTTCATCCGCACACTTGCTCAGGACCCAGGGACAGGGACCCCTTCCCTGTCCATACTGCTTGCTGCTGCCAAAGGTTGCTACCAGCCTGCCAGTGCTGTTAATTGCTGCCCTGTCCAACTTTAGTTGCCTTTGCGCCCTTCCAGATTTATTCGGGCCTGCTGTTTGATGCTTGCATGGCACCCCTAGCACGTTCTGAAGCTACTGCTGCTGCTGGTGCTACTGCTGCTGGCTGAGGGTGTTCAGCAGCACACGCAGCCTTCAGCTGAAAGCCTATCTACCTGCTGTTAATGGATGGACTACCCAGCCTTTAACTCCCCTGGCACACTTCAGCAGGTGCATTTGCTGGGATGTCCTTCTTACCAGCATTGCATCCAAAGCAGAAAGCATTGTGGCTAAACCCTAATTTTCCTTGGGCTCCTGCTGCAGCTCCTGGTATTTGTCAGTGCCCAGGGGCCCTTCCTTGAACCCACGCTGGAAATCAAGAGATGGTGTGTTTGTGATTCAGAAGCCCTTTCTCACTCACTAGTAAGTGGGTTTGCTTGTGCGACATACATGCAGCATTACAATGACGATATCAATTTTTTCAAGCCGCAGCCATATCTGTGCACAGGTGCTCTAAGCAAAGGCATGGAACTCATTATGCAGCTGCGTGCAGGTATTCTTCCTCTCAACGCTATGACAGCAAAATTCGGTAGGCAGAGCGCTAGCAGGCAAAACGCACGTAGGGAGTGCTGCAAGTCCTGTGATCTTGGCCCTGAATTGGGAGATGTCGCTGAAACTCCTGAACACTTCTTGTTTGACTGTCCTGTTCACCACGAGGCACAAAGGCAAAAGCTGTGGGAGAAGCTGACTTCTGACCCTGATGTTGCTGCAAAATGTCAGATCTTAGGTGGCAAATCTGATGAGGAGAAGCTGCATAGCATGCTTAACGAAGAGTTCTGGGGTGTAGACGTTGATGAGGAATCTGGCTTAGTATATGGCCCTTTCAAGCATGCATTTAAGTGTATGGCTAGATATGTATCAACTGCTTGGAAGGTTAGAAATGCTCTTGCTCACCCTTCTGATGTGGCGTGAGGTCCCACCATTGGGGTTTGTTACCAACTATTGCTTGCACCCGGGCTGACAAGCCCTCCTTGCTTTCTTAAGTAGGAGGGAGGCTCTTACCTGAGGTTTAGGGGCCAGCAGCAGCATAGATAGGTTTGGGCACAGGAGCACGAGAGGACAAACTGAAGCATACGTAGCAATCCGAGGGCATGAAGATTGACAGAGTGTACTATCTGGCAAGAAAACGCAAGCACAGGCTATAAAAGCAGCAGCTTTGGAGTTAACTGGAGCACAAGCTTGATGGGCCTTGCCGCACTCTACTATTGCTCTGCTCACTCCGTGCCCATATTACTCCAACTTCCGGAGCAAACCGATCTGTGCTTTTAAATGAGGCACGTTTTCTCATACCCTGTGTCACATTGTTTGCACTTCCGCCACTGCTCTGTTGTAGGAATGCTACTAACCACATGGTTTTGGTGGTTCCTTACCCTCACACATGCTCATTCAGGGGCAGACCCCCCCCCCCCCACCACAACGTTACCATCCTGCCGTCGCCCTTGGTTGCTGCCAGCCTGCCAGTGCTGTTAGTTGCTGCTCTGTCCATCTTCCTGTGTCCTCCCACATCTTCCCTTGCCCTCCAACATCTAGTTAGACCTGCTGCTTGTGGCCTGCATGGGGCCCCTAGCAGGTTGGCAAAGCAGCTGCTGCTACTGCTGGTGCCCGAGGGTGTTCACTAGCACGAGCAACCTTATGCTGAAAAGCCCACCTGCTGCTGCTGCTGTTGCTAATGGAATGTCTGTGGGTTTAAAACGCCCCCCGCACACTTCAGCAGGTGCATTAGCTAATATGTGCTTCTTACTAGCATTGAAATCGAAGTACAATCAAAGCAGAAATAGATCTGGTCTTTGTTGAGCTCCTGCTGCAGCTCCTGGTAATTGTCAGTGCTCAAGAGCCCTCCCCCTAAACCCAGGCTGAAAATGAAGACAACGTGTCTTGTGTGAAGCTCTTCCTTGCTTGCTTGTAGCTGGGCTTGCTTGTGCAAGGACATCATTTGAAACATATGTTGCTGCTGCTCCTGCTGTCCCTGTTTTTGCTTATCTTATCATTACCTCTTCCGTTCCTCTGCGATTGCGGGATTTTGCTGCCTGCATATGCATGGCTGCATTTCCACATCCCTCAGCATTGCAGCAAATCGGATCTGGGCTATGGAAGAGTGCTGGTCTGTGGATACCTCAAACTGCAGCAAGGCCAAAGGACACTGCTGCATAGGAGCCTAGACCTCCTGAGAATTGCCCTTCTACTTGCTCCATTATTGCATCACCAGCACCAGCACCAGCTGAGCAGAGCAGCAGCAGCAGCAGCAGCAGCGAGCAGCATCAACACCAGCACTAGCAGCTTTGGGAACAGCAGCCCGTTGGAAGCCTGGTAGCTGCCTTTGGGTGATCACTTTCTCAATAACAAACAGAGGCATGGTTCAGATGTCTTGCAGTAGTTGCTATTGCTGCTGTTGCTGCTGCAGGTTATGCCAAGGCTGTGTATTGAAAGTGCCCCTTGCCAGCCAGCAGCAGCAGGAGCTACTGAGCCTAAGCACCACGAAGCTGAACAATTGTGGGACATCACTGCCACCACCTGCAGACGTAGCCACTTGGCCTGCAAACGTCCTCAGCGGTTCCATCTTTGGTAAGCAAGTACATACTAGTCACTGCTGCTGCTCCAGCTAGACATCCTGCATGCTGTGCTAACTGCTGGGTGGGTGTGGTGATGCCTATCCGCTGGCATTCACGGTGCTGGCTGTGCTGAAGCTGTGCTTGGCTAATGTGGGATTGCCATGCAGTTCAGGTGGGATTCCGTGGGTGAGCTTCAGCCCACCCGCCTTTGTTAGCTGGCCTCCTTGTAGTCCCTCCTGTGCCATTGAGGTTCTTTGGGCTTTTCTAGTGTTCTTTTCGTTTAAAATATGCTTTGGAGGGACTTGACTGCTGTAGCATGTACTTCTGATATGCAGCGCTTTGAAGCTTCATCTTGAATGCCAAGAGCTTGGAGATGCATGGTGGTATTACTGTATATGATACCTACCACTCCGACAAGCAGAGGATAGTACCATACTTCGGCCGTGGGGTCCACATCTTTGACTACTTGGTGCTGATAGTCAGCTTTGCTTTGCTGGCCTGTTGGGTCTGTCATCACATCCACTGTACCAATCTGGTGCCGCGCATGTACTCGTGCTGCAAAGTCTACAAAGCAGGGTGCACGCAGCAGACCAGCAGTAACAATTAAGGTATTAGCACAGCACACGAATTCACTGCTTGTAGCTGACAGCCTCAGCAGAAGCCGCAGGGGTTCTGTGCTGGAGCCACTTCATGGTCACAGAATCGGTAGCCCAGTTCTCATCATGTTCAAGCCATAGCAATTAATTGCATGGCCATCTCACACTTTGACAAACGAACTCCTGGCACAGCAGACTGCATGAGCTACATGACCTGATATAGCAGGAGTCCATCCCACAGCAGCTTTCCAACAGCTACTGCTGGCACTCCTCGATACTACTTTGTGCCCCTGTGCAGCTGCTGCTTGTTAGGTTGTGATAGTTGAGCCTCATAACTTTTTCGAACTCCCTCTGCAGTCCCTGCTACTTTAAGGTGGTGATCCTCAGTCTGGCATGGTCTACTGCTGCTGCTGCTTTTGTGGGTCTAGCCTACTGCTGCTTAACTGCTGCTCTTGTGGGTCCTATCTCATGCATAGACTTGCAGTACTGCTGCTACTGTTTTGCTGCAGGGCCGCTACTGAGTCTTTCCCGCATGACGTTGGTGCTTCCTCCGCACACATGCTCATCACCCAGGGACAGAGACCCCTCCCCTTTCACATCGTGCTGCTGCCCTAGGTTGCTGCCATCATGCCAGTGCTGTTAGTTGCTGCTCTGCATAACTTCCTTTCTTGTCCTCCATAATAATCTAGGTAACTAACCTGCAGTTGGTGGCCTGCATGGCACCCTAGCACGTTGCTGATGCCATTGCTGCTACTGCTACCAGTGGTGGCCAAGGGTGTTCACCAGCACGAGCAGCCTTCAGCGGAAAGCCTGCCTGATGCTAATGGACTGTCTGTGGGTTCGGAACTCCCCTGACACATTTTAGCAGGCACACTTGATGGTATGTGCTTCCTACTAGCATTGCATTCAAAGCAGAAGCAGCTCTAGACTGGTAATCCTGGTCTTTCTAGAGCTCCTGCTGCAGCTCCTGGTATCTGTCAGTGCCCAGCAGGAGCCCTTCCCGGAGCTTCGTTGGACATAGCAGTGCATGCTCTGCGCCCTTCCTCCATAGACTCCACAAGACCACACTTTCAATGTGTTTATCAAGGCAGTTCATGTCTATCTGGCAACTCTTATCACTGGTTACTAGAGTAACCGGTGATAAGAGTCCCTGCCTGGAGCAGAGTCCGTGCCTGCCTGCAGTACACACTGTCCTCCAGTATGGAGATGGCAGACTTACGGAAAAGTCGTACACACTCTACTCCAGTATCAAGATGCCACGATTATAAAGTAATCATATGTGATGTTATCATTTGGTATGCGGAAGTTGGACCGCCCGCTACTGTGGAACCAACCCCTGATGTTAAATACAGAGCTATTTGGAGGTATATATACCTTTGCATGGTTCTTTGAGATCCTGCCGCCCATGGATTTCGTTTTCATTCCATCTCACCTACCTTCTCGTGCTCCAGCAGGTCTCCTCCCAGCCTTACTAGCCCCAGCGCTTCAGCTTGGGATCACACCAGGGCCCAGAACCCTTGAAGTTCTCTTGAGATGCTGCCACATATTGGAATGGAACCCAGGGTGTCAACCGTTGGACTTTGCTACTCCACACTGCACAGCGACAGTGGCAGCGGTAGCAACAGCAGGGGTGTGTGTGGGAGGGTTAGCGGCAGGAGCTGGTTTGCCCGGAGCACTCGGGAGGAGCAGTGAGAGAACCAGCAGCAGCAGCAGGCAGCAGCAGGATGAGATGGAGGTGCTGGTTGTGGTTTTCGGGAGGTGCTGCTGCGACAGGAAGCGCCGGGGTTGGTCTTAAGGGTAACTGGGTGGATTTGAATCAGCTGCTTGACAGCTGCAGGTACGCAAGCTGGAGGCTGCAGGGCACCAGCAGCTGCTTTAAGCAAGGGGTCCCATGGGTGAGATAGTTACGGAGTCTACCGAGTCAAGCAGCAGTAGCAGTAGCAGTAGCAGTAGCAGTAGCAGTAGCAGTAGCATTAAGCAGGGAAAGAAGGACCACAGCTGTCGCTCCTACAGTCAAGGATTTGAATTCCTGTCTAACACCAGGCTGATGTTTCACTGGTTGAGCAAGTTCCTGGGGCGACATGGTGCTGAGCAGTTGGCTTTGGCGCCTGTGCAGTTAGGTGCAGATGTGATCAGGGCGAGGCCTTTTCAGGATACAGTGGACTTTGTGCAGCAGGCAAGAAGCAGGACACAGCAGCAGCGCAGGCAGCCGTGGCAGCAGGAGAGCATCAGCAACCCTGGCCGTAGGTTAGGGGGGCAGCAGCGGCAGTCAAGGGAGAATTTGGTGGGAGCGGATGAGCATGCAGAAGGGCACGAGTTGCTGATGCCAGTGCAGAGGTCACGTGCAGGGGCGTGGAGGAGGAAGGAGGCAGCGCAGAAGAGCTTTTGTATTGGAGCAAGTGGGGGTGCAAGCGGTGCTGCTGCGGGTGCTGGGAGGGAGCATTCAAACCGTGACCAGCGACGACCTGGAAAGGAGTTTTCAAGGCGTTGAGAGTGGTAGCAGGAGCAAGCAGTACATGAGACTTAGGATGGGTGCTGCGGATTGACAGGGTGATAGTGTTCAGTTGATAGGGTAGGTTGATGAAGAAGGGCTTCGAGTGTACACAGTGTACGAGTCCCCACGCAAAGGTGTGATAACTCCCACAGGGTTGGTTGGTTTGACCTATGAGGCAGGGATGCCAGGGAGGAACACAGAGCTGCCTTTGAAACGGTCAATTGCTCTGAAGAGCTTTAACTGTGTCCTTCTGCATCTGATGCACCGTTCTGCTTGACGATATGCTGGCTGACGCAAGAATGGCGAGTGAGGATATCAGTGTGAGAGAAAAGAGAGAGCGCCAATTGCCCCTCCCACGCCAACTGAGTGTTGCAAATGAATGAGAACGAAGGTAGAGGAAAGACCGTCAGGGGTCAGTGTGGTCCTCACTCCTATCACTTGTTTCACACAGGTGAGCCCACACTTGGCGCTGCCGGCCCCACTGCAAGCGGCCGCGCCACCGCCACCCCACTGATGACGAAGGAATTGCGTAGGCCAGTGAGCGACTTGTCTCCTAACTGCCGTGTGGCTGACTGCACCTTGCGTCGGCCAGTTTTCGTAATGCAGAAGAACAGTAGCTGCAGAAGAAAATGTTTCAGGCTCTGCACATCAATACCAACCATATAAAAGAGAGCTGATTGGGCATCTCGGCAACCACTCACCAGCTCTCGTTCCCCCAACCAAGCCTTTTGCACCCTCAACTTGGCATCAGAAGCTCCTGTTGGCATCGACTGCTTCCGCTTACTTCATCAACTCTGCGTGAAAAAGGTAAGCAACTGCCGAGCGCCTCAAGTGCAGATCCGTATTCCTGCCAGGCAGAGCCTGCAGCCCTCGGCCTCTGCCCTGGGCATGACCCTGAACGCGTCTGCCAGCGGGCCGTTTTCCCCATCTATCTGTCATGCATGCAGAGCTTGCAAAGGGGCTCTGCTCAATTCTGCTGCATTGTGAGCGACAAGACACCTGCTTCGTGATACACTCAGCTGCATCTGTCTTTTCACCGGCGAGCAAGAGCACCCTTGGCACTTTGCCTGATTCTGCTAGACAGCTGCAGTAGTGCATGCTCGGCTACGCTGTCCGCTGCACCGATATCGGCTTCAAGATTACAACTTTGTTCCGTGCAGCAAGTCATGGCATGACATGTTCCGGTGCCCAAGCGCAATCGAGGCTTTTGCATTTCGAGTGATGTCGCCCCTGGTGTATCCTGCTGCCCCGTCAACAGGTACTCTCACGGTCCAATGAAGGCCTCTACTGTTCTCCTGTGTATGGCCCTTGCGGCCCTCTTCTGTCTGTCTGCTGTTCAGGCATCAGGTAAATCGTGCTTGCTGTGTACTGGAAAGATTAAAAGTGCACCATATATCTTCTGGCTCCTTGGTTCTGTGTCTATAGTTACCTGAGACAGAGAAGGCCAGTGATGCGCATTTTGCAAGTGCTGATTGCTTGGTGTACTCAGGAGGTTATGCATGGGTCTACGAGAGGCGCCTCAACTCTTAAGCCCGCTTTATGCACAAATCGACCAGGAGAGGGCTCCGATATAAAGCTCATCCATTGTTCCTGTTAACTCCCAGCGGGTGCACTACTGTCCAGTGACCCTAGACACTGAGTGAAGGCTCAAAAGTGCCATCAGAATTATTATAACCAGGCCATGCATACATTATGCCGACTGCCAGAGCACTGGGGCACTCTCATTGATATAAGCATAACCAAGATATTCTGATATAAGGTGACACATGCGCCTTTGCGGAGGACGAGCCCTAGTAACTACACATGCTGTTATGACAACCATGCCACTCCATGTAATATCTGCCAAATAGAACCCAATAATACTCGCCTGCATCCGCAGCTGGTTCTAGCCCATAACTCAGCCCACAAAGCCGCCCTATCTATTGTGCTGATGTCTGTCCACCCTTTTCCCTCCCTCCTACCTTGTTCCCTCAGGTGGCCGCACTCTGTTGGGTGACACTTGTGACAAGAAGTGCTGGGACCCTAAGTGCCCCTGCAAACCTCATGAGCATGAATGCTCCATTGTGAACTGTGAGTACAAGTGCCACAAGAAGGACAAGTGCGACAAGCAGTGCTGGGACCATGGCTGCCCGTCAACCTGCGGCTCCCCCAGAACCCACCACTGCAAGATCGTCTATGATGGGAAGAAGTGCGACTATAAGTGCTGGCCCAAGGAGAAGGGTCCCTGCCACAAGAAGTGCTGGGAGCATGGCTGCCCCTGCAAGAAGGACAAGCACCACTGCCGCATTGATGAGCACAAGTGTGACTATGTCTGCGTGAATAAGGACTAAATGGCCTGAGGCTCGGGCCTTGTGTCCAGATGATTGAAGGCAAAAGGCTGCTGAAGCTACGTAAAGGTTTTCGAGTCCGTAATCGGGATCATGATCCTGCATTCATACCCTTGATTATCTGCAAAAGCCTGACTAAAGTTGGTATACTTCTGTTTTGGGCCATGCAACCACTTACAAGTAGGTGCACCGCGATCAAGATGCACTGCATATGCTGGGAAGACTTAACAATGTGAGTTGGCTTTTGTTTACAGATGGATGTCAGGCTTATCTGAGGCTGTGGCTTGATTTGCTCCCTGTCGTGTTGCATATCGTTGACAACTACTATGCTTACAAGTAGTTCCAAAGTTTGTTTACATGTACCGGTGGGTGGTCTCGTCAGGGAATCTTGGCGGTCCCCAAATGTTAACAATTCACCCAAATGCTTAATATGCCAGTCTTTACACAGTGTTGTGCGTTGGCCGTGAGTGGGCCCTTTTATGGTGCTCATTGTTCCTTTATTGTATTGAGCCCGACAAGGGTACTGTATTGGTGGGGTGGTTGTCAGTGGGCCAGTGGTGAAAGGCCACTATGTGGAAGCATGGATGGGCTTCGGGATGGATGATTTTTAAGTGCAGGGTACTCACACAAATGTGAGGTCTATCATGCTGGTTGGTTACATGAGTTGTGTTTGGACCAAGATTTAGAAATGTCCGCAGTTGGGAACTTGCTGCATGAACGCTGACAGGCTTATGTATGTTGGCATACCATGCCATAAGTTGCAGTTGGCAAGTTGCTGCATCAAGACCCGTTGTGTAAGTTGGGATACTACCATAATGCTGCTCTATGAGCAGAGGACTTATGGAAAACGGTTGCAGCTGCAGCCTTGTTGGTCAATTGGGTATGACACGGGAAGTGAGCCAGCACGAAGGGTGCTGGTGCCTGGATGTACTATGAGACTTCTCTTGGGTGGCTTTGTTAATTTGCTTTGCAAGCTTTCCATGGGCTGCTGTCTAATATATTTGTAGCCCAGAAATGGTATGTAAGTTACTATCAACTGAAGAAGACATGTCTTGGCACCGTAGGGCAGAGTATTAGGCTGCAATGTTGCACATCTTCTAAAGCTCTCGATGTACCATGAGCAGCACATGCGCAGATCAGCTCGCTTGCAGCTAAGAGATGCTCCAGAGCCTTTGCAGTTCTTGACTTGCAGACTATTGATGAGAGCCTTTGCAGTTCTTGACTTGCAGACTATTGATAAGATGAATGTAATTTGCAGAGATAGAAGAGTCCCCTTGCTTGACAGCGTTTGAGCACTATATTAGACCTGACTTTGAGAGATCCTTCCCTCCAGATGCCTGAATAGCCTTGAGAAGGCTTTTAACTGTAAGGTTATAGATCCTTCATCCCAAAACAGCACACCAAGTCTGAACACACAAGGAAGTTAGCAGGTTCTGGACATCAGCTAGTCAGAGCCAAGCCAGGTGGCAGCTGAGTTCAGACTCCTTCATTGCCTTCTGTTTGCACCGGTCTAAGTAGTGCCCGTGCATCTGAGTGGACATAGCAGGACTGAAGCAGCAGTTGTGTGATTTACCATAGGCAGAATGAGCATGTCCACTATCCTAAATTGAAGCCATAGGCCTAGACTTGGGCCT
The DNA here is from genome assembly GCA_963556185.1 of Pseudopediastrum boryanum. Classification (NCBI taxonomy): domain Eukaryota; kingdom Viridiplantae; phylum Chlorophyta; class Chlorophyceae; order Sphaeropleales; family Hydrodictyaceae; genus Pseudopediastrum; species Pseudopediastrum boryanum. The sequence goes on along the minus strand of OY744498.1, from coordinate 1,939,423 downwards.
TGGTCCTTTAAAACACATGCAAACCCATCAGTTGAGTCTTGGCTATGTTCATACTGCATCTGGTTATGCATTATGTTGATGCATAAGTGTTTGGCAGCTTGCTTGGGCTTTTTGCCCACTTAAGAAGCTGCCGGTAGTTGGCCTTGGGCCCGGAAGGTCGGGTGAAAGCCTGTTTGGTCCGATTTGGAAGCTATGAGCAGTTGAAAGGGAAATTACAGGTATCTGACTAGGACGCGTGGGCACGAAGCTACGCCTAGCTGACTAGGATTTTTGGGCCTTTTTCAGGATTCAGGAATACTATAAAAGGGGTTGGACACCTCTATTTTTTAGCAACTTGTGCCCAGTGAAAACTGGTTCACTCGCCTGTCCAACCTCAGGCCCTCAAATCGTGACCGTAAGTCCCTGTGGTGCTTGTGAAGTGTTGTGTGTTGTTCAAATTGTAAAAGAATCCCTGTTCCGTAAGTTTGCTTTTGCCTGAGCATCCCTGCTTGGCGCCGCCTATCTCTGTTCTTGCAATTCAGCCATATTCAGCTGTATCCAGGCATACATATTACCAGTGGTATCCTTAAGTGTTTCATTAAGCAGCAAATTGGCAGCTTGGCTCGTCTAATAGCTTGCCTTCAGCAAGAAGCACGCATCCTGTGACCTGTGTAACACGCTTCCGCAAATACAGTCGCTACTCAGCTTGTCATCAGCTGTACTTGTAGCACTAGCTACATACCAGCACGGCACGCAGCAAAACCTTGGTTTCGGAGCGGCCACGGAATGACAAGTATAGATGGCAAGCAGCAATGGAATTGCAAAGAGCAATAATGCGGTCTTATTTGGAACGGTACCCCTTACCAGAGAAGCTTATCATGGAGAGAGGACCATGGAGTTCTCTTTCGGTTCTCATACCAGCAGCAAAATTGCATCCTACTTTGGAGGGTGAATTGTATGAGGATGCATACAGGCAACGAATATTGAGGTCATTCCTACCTGATGCCATTATTTATGTGGACACGCCCGCCGAGGTGTGTTTCCAACGGATGATGAACAGAGGCATTGATTATGAAGCTGACATTGAGCTTCCCTATCTGACAAAAATTGAGACACTGTACAAGGATGCTTTGGATGGGTATGATGGTTTTGTCTACAAAGTTGATGGCACTCTACCGAAGCACATACTCGCTCAAAAGGTGGCTCGCCTGATCAACCACATATATGACCTACAACAGCTGACAGTCGACCATCCTTTTCCTACCTTCATACCTCCAGCCTTGCCCGAGCCAAGCATACAGCAAGAATTGGAATTAGCACAGTATAAGCTCCTGATCACTCAAGAAACAGACAATTTTCCACCAGTTGAACCCTTGACAGAATGTACCTTGCCAGGGGGAACGGCATTAGCAGCCCTGGGACAAACAAGGCCAGAAGTACCTGCACCCACTACAGTTTACCCCAGCAAACTTAACCTAGAAGTGGATGCGCTAGTCTTATACCAACAAGGCCCCGGTAAACTGGAATTTTCAAAGGAGTTTGTTAGGGAGTACCAAGACCGGTACAGGGTCCCGCCTTGTATTTTTGACAGGGTTGATTGCTATGAGACTGTCAACGTTATGGGGCGATTAGGTTTTGAAGCATCTATGGGTCCCGACTCCTCACCAGCATTGGCTGTAGTCCCTAGGAGAGCCGTGCCCGGCCTACACATAAAGATCATGAGTGATGGTTCTGAATGGGTTGAGGTTTGCCCAGACTCGTATGCAATACAGCGCACTAAGATGTGCCCGCAGCAGGTCCTACAAAAGAACCCATTGTCTGTACTAGAAGGAAACCGCATGGAGGGAATCTCACTGGCCAGCTCAGTCAGATCACTACTCCCTAATGAAGGACCAGGCAACGCCTCTAAAGTCAACCATGTAAGGCACTCTGCAAAAGAATTGGGTTGAAGCCAGGGACGCAGTAGATTCAAGCAGAACAAGAATTCACAAGAGGTTAAAATACCGTGGCTACCCCATTCCTATCAGGATGGCTACAAGATTACACACCTTATGGCTACGAGCACAGCTGGAACCTATTACCTTTCCAACCATGCCTGAGGTGGTTGAGCCCCTTGGACCATTATCGAACTGGATCAAATATGTAAGCTGGAACCCAGTCCAGTCATGATAGACCCCTGTGAAGGAGCAGAGGGAGCAATTCTCAGTGCTTTAGCAGATGAAGTACCACAAGTAGCCACCAAGGCTACACTGCTCAACAAGGACATAAACAGTAGCTACCCCACACAGCTTCATTTTGATGCACTACTGACAACCAGAAGAATGGGCAGTTGCACCAACCAAACTGGATATCATTATAGCTTCACCACCATTTCAGTTGCTGGACCCCTTCCTGGGAGAATTTGTCCTTAGAGCCAACCTCTTTGTATGCATGCACTGCCCCTCAGATGATCTAGTTAATGGGCCTGCCTATAGAAGGACTTTCTGGAATTGGTATCAGGAAGCAGGACTCACCGCAGAGTTGAGAGGACTTCCACGCGTCAAGGGCAGGAACACACGCGTGTGTTCCTGGCTGATAATCTTCAGAACCCCTGAATTAACGGAAGAGATTTTGACAAGCCAGCGGGGACTGAGTTTCACCCTCTGTTTATGAGAAACTGAGAAGGGGGATATCAGAGCAATTAACAAACCTTGGATGTTGCGGAGTTATAGAGAATACTCATTACGAAAATGTGGATGAGGACATCCACCATTCCTCAACGAGGGGGGAAGAGGCGCAGCCTACTGCTGCTTATTAAAAAGACCAATGGCAAAACCACTGCTAAACGCAGGAAAGAAAAAGGCCAGACGAACCTTGGCACGAACGGTTAAACATTTTTGATGGCGACGGGGTCAACTGGATGGCTAAAGATGGCGTCGGCAGCAAAAGTGTGAACCAACGGTACGGCCGTGGTTACTGATGGCGACGGTACCGGGCCAAGCTTCAGCCGACCCGCACCCGGGTGCCCCATCCAAGGAAGTTGGGCACATTTGAAGACAGCTCATATGCGCTCCCAGCAGGGACTCAGAAACTGCAGCCAGCTGGCCTTGCCTGCCTACCCTTCAATTTTTTTGGACCCCACCCATTATAGACACCATACTCCAAGCTTACATGTACAGTATTAGTATGTCGCAGCAAAAAAAACACCGGACATGCTGCATTAAATGCATCCATATAACGAGTTTCCTTGTCAAGTCACCAGGCTCAGGCGGCTGCATGCAGCAAATAGCCCCAGACTGGAACCGGTGGCCCGCTCTCCATTAGTACCCCTGCAACTCCTGGTTTAACGATGACCTCACTGGTGCAGCTTTACACATGGGCATTGGGAGTTTCACCGCACACCCTGGAGGATATTCTGCTTCCGGCCAGCAGGTCATTCTTTGCAAAGGGCCTGACCCTAACCAACTATTAGTCCACCCTCCCAAGTAAGCAACCAGCTGTCCAAGCTACAGGGGCCTATCTCTTAAGGGTGATTGAATGCCAGGACATGTGGGAGAGGTTACAGACCGATGCTGCAGAACCCTGGGCACATGATGCCCATTGTAGAGATTGAAGGTGCTTTTAGCTGTTAATGAATGGGTGTGATGAAGCGCGATGTACCGGTGTGAGCTAGGCAGGGCTGAATTTTTGCAAGGGTGCTTCATGCGAAGACTCGCGCTTAAGAGATACATGCACATGATATTAGTAGTTTCTTTTGTGCTGCTGGGGACCAGCAGCAGTTTGGCGGCGGGGTAGCAGCTGCACCGGTCTAAGTAGTGCCCGTGCATCTGAGTGGACATAGCAGGACTGAAGCAGCAGTTGTGTGATTTACCATAGGCAGAATGAGCATGTCCACTATCCTAAATTGAAGCCATAGGCCTAGACTTGGGCCTTGGTCCTTTTAAACACATGCAAACCCATCAGTTGAGTCTTGGCTATGTTCATACTGCATCTGGTTATGCATTATGTTGATGCATAAGTGTTTGGCAGCTTGCTGGGGCTTTTTGCCCACTTAAGAAGCTGCCGGTAGTTGGCCTTGGGCCCGGAAGGTCGGGTGAAAGCCTGTTTGGTCCGATTTGGAAGCTATGAGCAGTTGAAAGGGAAATTACAGGTATCTGACTAGGACGCGTGGGCACGAAGCTACGCCTAGCTGACTAGGATTTTTGGGCCTTTTTCAGGATTCAGGAATACTATAAAAGGGGTTGGACACCTCTCTTTTTTAGCAACTTGTGCCCAGTGAAAACTGGTTCACTCGCCTGTCCAACCTCAGGCCCTCAAATCGTGACCGTAAGTCCCTGTGGTGCTTGTGAGGTGTTGTGTGTTGTTCAAATTGTAAAAGAATCCCTGTTCCGTAAGTTTGCTTTTGCCTGAGCATCCCTGCTTGGCGCCGCCTATCTCTGTTCTTGCAATTCAGCCATATTCAGCTGTATCCAGGCATACATATTACCAGTGGTATCCTTAAGTGTTTCATTAAGCAGCAAATTGGCAGCTTGGCTCGTCTAATAGCTTGCCTTCAGCAAGAAGCACGCATCCTGTGACCTGTGTAACGCGCTTCCGCAAATACAGTCGCTACTCAGCTTGTCATCAGCTGTACTTGTAGCACTAGCTACATACCAGCACGGCACGCGCTAAAACCTAGCATGTTCACCCAGCAGTAGTAGCCACTCTCCGCTGTAGCTCTAGACTTTTGCAGCAGCAAAGGCTCGGGACAGCAGCATTCCTTTCCATACTGCTTAGTGCCTCTGTGCTGCTGCTGCTTGTTGTGATGCGTGAGGGTATATAAATGTTTTTAAATCCCCACTCTGCAGTCCCTGCTACTTTGAGAAGGTGCTCCACAGTCAGTAGGCATGTATCCTCGATTGACCACAGGCTATAGTGTGCATAAGGTAATCAACCCCCGTGCTCTCGAGCACTCCGCGCCACCAGCAAGCCTTGCAACTCATCTTAGTCAGACAGCACATTGCTGTCTTGTGGCTATATACATGTACCTGTAGCAAGAGGAGTTAGATGCATGCTACGTTACTCCTGGTATGGTATGGTTTACTGCTGCTGCTGCTCTCATGGGTCTAGTCTTGTATAATACACAACTTTGCATTTATGCTGCTACTATTCTGCTGCAGGTACGCTACCTAGTTTTTTACATGATGTTGGTGCTTCATCCGCACACTTGCTCAGGACCCAGGGACAGGGACCCCTCCCCTGTCCATACTGCTTGCTGCTGCCAAAGGTTGCTACCAGCCTGCCAGTGCTGTTAAATGCTGCCCTGTCCAACTTTAGTTGCCTTTGCGCCCTTCCAGATTTATTCGGGCCTGCTGTTTGATGCTTGCATGGCACCCCTAGCACGTTCTGAAGCTACTGCTGCTGCTGCTGCTGCTACTGCTGCTGGCTGAGGGTGTTCAGCAGCACACGCAGCCTTCAGCTGAAAGCCTATCTACCTGCTGCTAATGGATGGACTACCCAGCCTTTTAACTCCCCTGGCACACTTCAGCAGGTGCATTTGCTGGGATGCCCTTCTTACCAGCATTTCATCCAAAGCAGAAAGCACTGTGGCTAAACCCTAATTATCCTTGGGCTCCTGCTGCAGCTCCTGGTATTTGTCAGTGCCCAGGGGCCCTTCCTTGAACCCACGCTGGAAATCAAGAGATGGTGTGTTTGTGATTCAGAAGCCCTTTCTCACTCACTAGTAAGAGGGTTTGCTTGTGCGACATACATGCAGCATTACAATGACGATATCAATTTTCTCAAGCCGCAGCCATATCTGTGCACAGGCCCTCTAAGCAAAGGCTTGGAACTCATTATGCAGCTGCCTGCAGGTATTCTTCCTCTCAACGCTATGACAGCAGAATTCGGTAGGCAGAGCGCTAGCAGGCAAAACGCACGTAGGGAGTGCTGCAAGTCCTGTGATCTTGGCCCTGAATTGGGAGATGTCGCTGAAACTCCTGAACACTTCTTGTTTGACTGTCCTGTTCACCACGAGGCACAAAGGCAAAAGCTGTGGGAGAAGCTGACTTCTGACCCTGATGTTGCTCCAAAATGTCAGATCTTAGGTGGCAAATCTGATGAGGAGAAGCTGCATAGCATGCTTAACGAAGAGTTCTGGGGTGTAGACGTTGATGAGGAATCTGGCTTAGTATATGGCCCTTTCAAGCATGCATTTAAGTGTATGGCTAAATATGTATCAGCTGCTTGGAAGGTTAGAAATGCTCTTGCTCACCCTTCTGATGTGGCGTGAGGTCCAACCATTGGGGTTTGTTACCAACTTTTGCTTGCACCCGGGCTGACAAGCCCTCCTTGCTTTCTTAAGTAGGAGGGAGGCTCTTACCTGAGGTTTAGGGGCCAGCAGCAGCATAGATAGGTTTGGGCACAGGAGCACGAGAGGACAAACTGAAACATACGTAGCAATCCGAGGGCATGAAGATTGACAGAGTGTACTATCTGGCAAGAAAACGCAAGCACAGGCTATAAAAGCAGCAGCTTTGGAGTTAACTGGAGCACAAGCTTGCATGGGCCTTGCCGCACTCTACTATTGCTCTGCTCACTCCGTGCCCACATTACTCCAACTTCCGGAGCAAACCGATCTGTGCTTTTAAATGAGGCACGTTTTCTCATACCCTGTGTCACATTGTTTGCACTTCCGCTACTGCTCTGTTGTAGGAATGCTACTAACCACATGGTTTTGGTGGTTCCGTACCCTCACACAGGGGTAAGACACAGGGGTAAGACGGCAGACCCCCCCCCCCCACCACCACAACGTTACCATCCTGCCGTCGCCCTTGGTTGCTGCCAGCCTGCCAGTGCTGTTAGTTGCTGCTCTGTCCATCTTCCTGTGTCCTCCCACATCTTCCCTTGCCCTCCAACATCTAGTTAGACCTGCTGCTTGTGGCCTGCATGGGACCGCTAGCAGGTTGGCAAAGCAGCTGCTGCTACTGCTGGTGCCCGAGGGTGTTCACTAGCACGAGCAACCTTATGCTGAAAAGCCCACCTGCTGCTGCTGCTGCTGTTGCTAATGGAATGTCTGTGGGTTTAAAACGCCCCCCGCACACTGCAGCAGGTGCATTAGCTAATATGTGCTTCTTACTAGCATTGAAATCGAAGTACAATCAAAGCAGAAATAGATCTGGTCTTTGTTGAGCTCCTGCTGCAGCTCCTGGTAAATGTCAGTGCTCAAGAGCCCTCCCCCTAAACCCAGGCTGAAAATGAAGACAAGGTGTCTTGTGTGAAGCTCTTCCTTGCTTGCTTGTAGCTGGGCTTGCTTGTGCAAGGACATCATTTGAAACATATGTTGCTGCTGCTCCTGCTGTCCCTGTTTTTGCTTATTTTATCATTACCTCTTCCGTTCCTCTGCGATTGCGGGATTTTGCTGCCTGCATATGCATGGCTGCATTTCCACATCCCTCAGCATTGCAGCAAATCGGATCTGGGCTATGGAAGAGTGCTGGTCTGTGGATACCTCAAACTGCAGCAAGGCCAAAGGACACTGCTGCATAGGAGCCTAGACCTCCTGAGAATTGCCCTTCTACTTGCTCCATTATTGCATCACCAGCACCAGCACCAGCTGAGCAGAGCAGCAGCAGCAGCAGCAGCGAGCAGCATCAACACCAGCACTAGCAGCTTTGGGAACAGCAGCCCGTTGGAAGCCTGGTAGCTGCCTTTGGGTGATCACTTTCTCAATAACAAACAGAGGCATGGTTCAGATGTCTTGCAGTAGTTGCTATTGCTGCTGTTGCTGCTGCAGGTTATGCCAAGGCTGTGTATTGAAAGTGCCCCTTGCCAGCCAGCAGCAGCAGGAGCTACTGAGCCTAAGCACCACGAAGCTGAACAATTGTGGGACATCACTGCCACCACCTGCAGACCGAGCCACTTGGAGCTAGGAGAAAACTGGTGCAGCACAATAGATCTGGTTTGCATTTCAGCAAATCACTTCAATGATATAAAGCGCTTTGAAGTAGAGGATGTGGAAAAGAAGGGTAAGCATGCGGTCATTAGAGTAGATATCAGAGTAAAGGAATATGCGCGCCGATCTAGGGAGAAGAAGGGAAAGAAGAGGGGAGGGGTCAAGGTGTGCAGACCAGATGTGGGAAAGGTGGCTGCATACGCAACAAAGCACTTTCAGAGGAGGGAAGAGCATTTTCAAAAACTTCATGGTGAACTCTTGGAGGGGAAAGTGTCGGCAACGGAGGTGTTGCAGGAGGTTATGGGAGGCATTAGGCAATGTGTGAGATTAGCAAATGAGGAAGCTGTGAGAAAGGGGAAGATCAGCGGAAAGAAGGAGGGAAATGTGGGGGCGGCATGGTATGATGAAGAATGTGAGGTGGTAAATGAGAGGGCACGGGCAGCTAGGTGGAATTTAAGAGATGCAAAGAGGGCAATTCCTCCACTTCAGGAAGTGGATTTGGAAGCAATGCAGGATCTAGTGACGACATTGCGAGCAGATTATCAGAGAATGGCTCGTAGGAAGCAAAAGCAGCAGAAGCATGACCTGCAGAAGCAACTGATTAAGGATTATTATTCATCAAGTCCAAAGAACTTTTGGGATGTGTTTAAACAGGGTTTGAAATCAAAGTGTGAGTTGGACGATTTGGATGCATGTACTGCATACTTCCAAGGTTTACTGGGGGAAAATGAGCATGTGGACAAAGGACAGGGGGATACAGTATTGGGATCATGGTCTCCTGAAGTGCAAGCCACACAGATGCTTGATGATGCAGACAGAGAGATCCTAAATGCACCCCTCACGAGGGAAGAGCTCTGTTATCACATTAAAGCTTGCAAGAATAGGAAGGCAGCAGATTTAGAGGGTATGACAGCAGAAGCTATGAAGCTAGTTGTGGCATCCAGGGCAAGTTCTATGCTAGACTGCGTGGCAGCAGTGATTGATGGATGTCATAAGGAGGTACCCAAGCAAATGACCCAAAACAAACTGACACCTATTCCAAAGGAAGCACACAGTGGGCAGAATGTGCAGTTATACAGGGGCATATCTGTGGCAAACTTGTTTGGCAAACTGGGCGACAAGTTCAGGTGTGAAAGGTTGACGCGCATTAGTGAAGAGAAAGGTATCAGGTGTTTCACACAATGTGGTTTTCGACCCGAGCATGGCACTCTGGATGCTGCATTTGCCTTTCTGCATGCAGCAGACCTCGCAAAAGCAAAAGGAAAGGAACATGCTTTGATTGCATGCCTTGTCGATTTTGAAAAGGCATTTGACAAGGCACATCGGGGGTTGATGCTGAAAAGGCTGAGTGAGTTTGGGGTCAGTGGACCTTTTTATGATGCATTGGTGGCCCTATATGACAAGATTCAGATGGTGGTGTGTCTGGATGGAGAGCAAGGGAAGCCTTTTGACACATACCAGGGCACGAAGCAAGGAAGTGAGCTTAGCCCACTACTGTTTGGGATGTTTATTGAGCAACTGCACGAGCTGCTAAAAGAAAAGGTACCAGGGGCTGGGCCAAAGTTTGGAAAGGTAAATGTTCCTGATATCATGTATGCTGATGATGTTAACCTGCTGGTGGTGGATGATGCAAAACAGATGCAGGAGCTACTAAATGTGCTGCAGCTGTTCTGTGACTTATTTGGGATGAAGGTCAACATGAAAAAGACAAAGCTGATGATTATCAGGAGTGGCCAGCTCATGCCAGAGCACCTAAAGGAAGTGGTACTTACATACAATGGGCAACTTTTGTCAGTGAGTGAGCAAGAGAAGTATCTGGGGCTTGTTATGCACGAGTGCAAAAGCATGATTACGGCAGGGCAGCAAAGGGGAGCATTAGGGGCAAAGGCATATCATAGTATGATGGTCACTGTTGCTCAGAAGGGATTGCAGAGGCCAGATATTCTATGTGACCTTTTCGATAAGAAAGTGCGTCCTGTCTTGTCTTATGGGGCACATATATGGGGGCCGTATATGTTTAACAGATGGGCAAAAAAGGACCCGCTCAATTGTGAAAACAAGCCAGAGAAGGTACATACAGCATTCCTAAGACGGATATCTGGTATGGGTAAGTCAGTGCATAAGGCTTCTTTGTACAAGGAGTATGGCAGATACCCGTTGATGTTACAATGGCTGGTTTTGGCGGCCAGGTTTTGGAACAAGATGGCTGAGAGGAGGGAATCTGCACTTATTAATATGGCGTACAAGGACAATGTGAAGTTGATGTTGAGGGGAAAGAAGTGTTGGACATGGCATTTTTTGAAAGCCATGTTGGCTATTGGGGCAATCGAGAATGAAGCAGCATTTCAAGTGCAAGGGAGGAAGACAGAAAAGAATGTGCACGACACAGTTGAGAAGGTGTCGCGTATGCATTTTGATGAAGAGATGGTGGAGAACAAGGCATGGTTATTTTTTGACAGGCCATGGGCACAGTGCGGGGCACTGAATCCTGCAACAGCACCTTCTAAGCAAGTCTTTTTATCCACATATAAGAACTGGGTGGGGGTGCATGAGGGAGGAGCAAAGCACCTGTCTCATTTTATACCAATACATCTCAGGAGGCAGCTTGTGGGGTTGAAGTGTGGAAGTCATCCTCTAAATGTGCACAGGATGAGGTTTCATGGTGTTCCCAGAGAGGCAAGGACATGTCAAGTGTGTGGGCAAAAGGGCATGGTAGAGGATCTGAAGCACTTTATGCTGGATTGTGAGCATTATGCCCCCTTAAGGGCAAAACATACAAACATCTTCTCATCAGCACATTTAGCAGGCAAGGACGATAGTGCGGTGCTACGGATGGTTTTAAATCATGAGCATCAGCTAGATTTAGCTTGCTGTGTGCAGGAGATGTTTACTCACAGGGAAGCAGTGCTGGAGGTCAAGGAAGTAGTGCAGGGACATCAGGAGGGACAGATAGGGGTACGTGCTGTAAATGAAGGTAATAGATCGCAATACTATAATTTAAGAAATGTTCATTTCAAGCTTCCTGAGGGATTTTTTGAGGTCTATGACTAGTTTTTCATTAGTATGTGTGGGTGGGGGCAGGGGGGGGGAGGGGGAGTGGTTTATCTGGGGGTGTGTTTGCGTGGATGGGGTGGAGGACATGTATGAAAGGAGTTTTGTGTTTTTGTTGGATAAGCGGCAATTGGGATAGGTAGGGGTTTTAAGGGTCGTGGAAAGGTTTTTTTTATGTAGGGGGGTTTCCGGGCGTTTTTTGGAGGGTATGGGTATTTTTTTTTGTTTGTTTGTTTTGGTGGGTTGGGCCAGCAACAACTATGAAACAGGTTTGTTTTCATGGGCGGGTTGCTGGTATGGATGGCAGGAAGGGGACAGGCATGGCCTATGTGGTAGGCTGCCTAGTGTATGGTCTCGTTACCTGGCAGCGTGGGAGTCCACCTGGTTTCCGGGTCGGACTGAACAGCATGCTGACTATCTGGTAATCACTTCACTTCACTTGGCCTGCAAACATCCTCAGCGGTTCCGTCCTTGGTAAGCAAGTACATACTAGTCACTGAATGAGGTAAATCACTTAAGTATGCAACTCGATATACAGACATATAACCATATGTATACGAACATGTCTTTCCCAGCGCACGGCATCTATTCAGCGGGCGTGGTCCGTCTCAAAGGCTAGTGATACAACGGCCCGATAGACCCGCCTCACCAATAGGTTGCCATTCGTCCTGAAAATCGCATAGCGGAGGGCGTCGGCACAAAAATAGCTGCCATATATGGTCAGACCCCTCCTCCGGTCCGGAGATCTTAAAGTTAGTCACCCTGCTGGCCGCTCGGCCAAGGGAATCTTCACAACAAAAATCGCAATACTACTCTTTACCATCTTTCTTGCTTGCTGCGTGCTGTCAGCTGCTCCTGAGTACCCTTCGGACACTACAGTTGGTTGCAAAAGTTTTGGCCGGAACATAAGGCTGGGGTTTAAGCAGCAGCAGCAAGACCTGATTTACAACCATTTATGTTTAAGAAAGTAAACAGGCAGAGCATCAATGTGCTGCAGTTGGTATGCCCAAGTGGTACCACAAGTAGCCTCGCACGCGAGACGTCCCGAGTTCGAGCCCCGGGCGTGCCCTATAAATATACTATATAAAAGCCAGCCAGCCAGCCTTAGCCTTAGCCGCAGACGCAGACCAGCAAGCCTCCCCCCTGTTCCTATAGACCTCCTGCTTTTTTTAACCTGGCTCTCCCCTTCCACCTCTGCCCCTCCTGTGGTTGCCAGCCCCACACCCCATCTGCTCCCCTCCCACAGCCCTCTCAGCTCAGCCTTGCACTTGCCCCAACTTCTCGCATGCCCTGCCTACCCCCACATGCCCTGCCATTGAACTGGTATAGCCCCTGCACCTGCTTCACACCTGGTCTATATGCTACTGCCCCTAAACAGTAAAGAAAGGGCACCTGTGCCTGCTGGCAGTTCTCAGCATTTACCCCCTTCAAAAGCAGCAAAAATGCCTCCGCTGTCTCCCTTGCAAGACCCCTGCTTTTCTCAGCAGCCAAGCAACACAGAGCAACAGAGATGCTGACCGCACCCATTGGTGACAACCTGGACCTCATACAGAAGCTGCCTGTGCAAGAGAGCAATGAACGGCCATGCCATTTCACAGAAGCAGACCATTTCCTAACAAAATCTGAGTTTTGGGCCAAAACTTTTGCAACCAACTGTGTCCAATGTTTGCACCTCCTGTTTCCTCAAGTGCAAGCAGAGATAACAGCTGTGTCTAGCCTGTTGCAAAGAACTTGTTGATGCAATTATTGCCTGCTGTGCTAAATTGGTGGCAACCGCAACCGCATTGAGAAAGTGCTTGAGCTGACTTTTCAGATTTTGGTCAAAAGTGGGTACGCCCCTGTGGTCACCTGAGTTAGGGTGCATGGAATGGAACTTCTCCCATTTATCAGCAAGCTTTCCTTGGCTTTACAGTACCATGTCACTAGCTGCAGTCATGCATGCTCTGCACAGCAGGCCCCACATTAGCTATCCCTGCAATGCTGAGCATTGCTACAGGCAGCAAAAAGTGTGGTTTTCAACATGGATGCTACCCCTGCTGGAGGGGCCCTGCTTCTGGCAATCTTACCATAAGCTTCAAGGTCACTGCCAAGGATTCAGTATTAACAGAAGCTGGTGTGCTTTGCATGCCAGTTTGATGGTAGGAAGCTTCCTTCTACATGCTGCAATCAGCGGCGGGCGAGACGGGCCTATGCTGCAAGGCTGTCACCCACGCTGTCACCACCACTTTGGAGGACTGTTTTCTTTGTCACCTGTCACTGCTTGAAACAAGGTCTAGCATACCACAGAGTTGTTCACTGGGCCAGGCTTGTTGTAAAACAAGACATGTTACGCATATCCCTTCGGTGCAGCACCACCTTCTAGACCCGACGTGCCCTTGCTACTGCTGTTTTAACACTTTCCACCAGATCTTGCCATGATAGTGCTAGCAGATCTCTCAACAACCTCCTCAAAGCATATGTTTTTATTCAGCACCGCTCCCCCTTTCTACAATACCACATCGGCTATGCCAATCATGCTCCACCTGCAGAGAACAGCAGCTCGCTACATGTGCTGGGGGTATACCCTGCTTTGGGGGCGCCAGATATGCCCTTTGGGTATTCCGCATGGCACAGGCAGCTTCAGAGACAGCCCCTGCTCCAGCTGTAATTTCCTATGGCATGTGCTACCAGGGGAAGTGTGCAAGTCAAGGTATCTCAGTTGTTGGTATTTGCTTAGTGTACTGCTGCAGCTGGTGAGGGTAGGGGTAGGAAGGGCCCCCGTCATGGGTTGCCAGCACATGCAACAATTTATTCACCCTGGCTGTGACTGTTGCATAGGTCCAGCCCCTGGTACCTTAAACCAGCCCTGCCCCAAGCCAAAGCCCTTGCCTCTGTCAAACAGCAGCAGCAGAACCAATGTCCACTGTGTCCAATGTTTGCACCTCCTGTTTCCTCAAGTGCAAGCAGAGATAACAGCTGTGTCTAGCCTGTTGCAAAGAACTTGTTGATGCAATTATTGCCTGCTGTGCTAAATTGGTGGCAACCGCAACCGCATTGAGAAAGTGCTTGAGCTGACTTTTCAGATTTTGGTCAAAAGTGGGTACGCCCCTGTGGTCACCTGAGTTAGGGTGCATGGAATGGAACTTCTCCCATTTATCAGCAAGCTTTCCTTGGCTTTACAGTACCATGTCACTAGCTGCAGTCATGCATGCTCTGCACAGCAGGCCCCACATTAGCTATCCCTGCAATGCTGAGCATTGCTACAGGCAGCAAAAAGTGTGGTTTTCAACATGGATGCTACCCCTGCTGGAGGGGTAATCTGGCAATCTGGCAATCTTACCATAAGCTTCAAGGTTACTGCCAAGGATTCAGTATTAACAGAAGCTGGTGTGCTTTGCATGCCAGTTTGATGGTAGGAAGCTTCCTTCTACATGCTGCAATCAGCGGCGGGCGAGACGGGCCTATGCTGCAAGGCTGTCACCCACGCTGTCACCACCACTTTGGAGGACTGTTTTCTTTGTCACCTGTCACTGCTTGAAACAAGGTCTAGCATACCACAGAGTTGTTCACTGGGCCAGGCTTGTTGTAAAACAAGACATGTTACGCATATCCCTTCGGTGCAGCACCACCTTCTAGACCCGACGTGCCCTTGCTACTGCTGTTTTAACACTTTCCACCAGATCTTGCCATGATAGTGCTAGCAGATCTCTCAACAACCTCCTCAAAGCATATGTTTTTATTCAGCACCGCTCCCCCTTTCTACAATACCACATCGGCTATGCCAATCATGCTCCACCTGCAGAGAACAGCAGCTCGCTACATGTGCTGGGGGTATACCCTGCTTTGGGGGCGCCAGATATGCCCTTTGGGTATTCCGCATGGCACAGGCAGCTTCAGAGACAGCCCCTGCTCCAGCTGTAATGTCCTATGGCATGTGCTACCAGGGGAAGTGTGCAAGTCAAGGTATCTCAGTTGTTGGTATTTGCTTAGTGTACTGCTGCAGCTGGTGAGGGTAGGGGTAGGAAGGGCCCCCGTCATGGGTTGCCAGCACATGCAACAATTTATTCACCCTGGCTGTGACTGTTGCATAGGTCCAGCCACTGGTACCTTAAACCAGCCCTGCCCCAAGCCAAAGCCCTTGCCTCTGTCAAACAGCAGCAGCAGAACCAATGTCCACAGTTGGTTGCAAAAGTTTTGGCCCAAAACTCAGATTTTGTTAGGAAATGGTCTGCTTCTGTGAAATGGCATGGCCGTTCATTGCTCTCTTGCACAGGCAGCTTCTGTATGAGGTCCAGGTTGTCACCAATGGGTGCGGTCAGCATCTCTGTTGCTCTGTGTTGCTTGGCTGCTGAGAAAAGCAGGGGTCTTGCAAGGGAGACAGCGGAGGCATTTTTGCTGCTTTTTAAGGGGGTAAATGCTGAGAACTGCCAGCAGGCACAGGTGCCCTTTCTTTACTGTTTAGGGGCAGTAGCATATAGACCAGGTGTGAAGCAGGTGCAGGGGCTATACCAGTTCAATGGCAGGGCAGGTGGGGGTAGGCAGGGCATGCGAGAAGTTGGGGCAAGTGCAAGGCTGAGCTGAGAGGGCTGTGGGAGGGGAGCAGATGGGGTGTGGGGCTGGCAACCACAGGAGGGGCAGAGGTGGAAGGGGAGAGCCAGGTTAAAAAAAGCAGGAGGGCTATAGGAACAGGGGGGAGGCTTGCTGGTCTGCGTCTGCGGCTAAGGCTAAGGCTGGCTGGCTGGCTTTTATATAGTATATTTATAGGGCACGCCCGGGGCTCGAACTCGGGACGTCTCGCGTGCGAGGCTACTTGTGGTACCACTTGGGCATACCAACTGCAGCACATTGATGCTCTGCCTGTTTACTTTCTTAAACATAAATGGTTGTAAATCAGGTCTTGCTGCTGCTGCTTAAACCCCAGCCTTATGTTCCGGCCAAAACTTTTGCAACCAACTGTGTTCAATGTTTGCACCTCCTGTTTCCTCAAGTGCAAGCAGAGATAACAGCTGTGTCTAGCCTGTTGCAAAGAACTTGTTGATGCAATTATTGCCTGCTGTGCTAAATTGGTGGCAACCGCAACCGCATTGAGAAAGTGCTTGAGCTGACTTTTCAGATTTTGGTCAAAAGTGGGTACGCCCCTGTGGTCACCTGAGTTAGGGTGCATGGAATGGAACTTCTCCCATTTATCAGCAAGCTTTCCTTGGCTTTACAGTACCATGTCACTAGCTGCAGTCATGCATGCTCTGCACAGCAGGCCCCACATTAGCTATCCCTGCAATGCTGAGCATTGCCACAGGCAGCAAAAAGTGTGGTTTTCAACATGGATGCTACCCCTGCTGGAGGGGCCCTGCTTCTGGCAATCTTACCATAAGCTTCAAGGTCACTGCCAAGGATTCAGTATTAACAGAAGCTGGTGTGCTTTGCATGCCAGTTTGATGGTAGGAAGCTTCCTTCTACATGCTGCAATCAGCGGCGGGCGAGACGGGCCTATGCTGCAAGGCTGTCACCCACGCTGTCACCACCACTTTGGAGGACTGTTTTCTTTGTCACCTGTCACTGCTTGAAACAAGGTCTAGCATACCACAGAGTTGTTCACTGGGCCAGGCTTGTTGTAAAACAAGACATGTTACGCATATCCCTTCGGTGCAGCACCACCTTCTAGACCCGACGTGCCCTTGCTACTGCTGTTTTAACACTTTCCACCAGATCTTGCCATGATAGTGCTAGCAGATCTCTCAACAACCTCCTCAAAGCATATGTTTTTATTCAGCACCGCTCCCCCTTTCTACAATACCACATCGGCTATGCCAATCATGCTCCACCTGCAGAGAACAGCAGCTCGCTACATGTGCTGGGGGTATACCCTGCTTTGGGGGCGCCAGATATGCCCTTTGGGTATTCCGCATGGCACAGGCAGCTTCAGAGACAGCCCCTGCTCCAGCTGTAATTTCCTATGGCATGTGCTACCAGGGGAAGTGTGCAAGTCAAGGTATCTCAGTTGTTGGTATTTGCTTAGTGTACTGCTGCAGCTGGTGAGGGTAGGGGTAGGAAGGGCCCCCGTCATGGGTTGCCAGCACATGCAACAATTTATTCACCCTGGCTGTGACTGTTGCATAGGTCCAGCCCCTGGTACCTTAAACCAGCCCTGCCCCAAGCCAAAGCCCTTGCCTCTGTCAAACAGCAGCAGCAGAACCAATGTCCACAGTTGGTTGCAAAAGTTTTGGCCCAAAACTCAGATTTTGTTAGGAAATGGTCTGCTTCTGTGAAATGGCATGGCCGTTCATTGCTCTCTTGCACAGGCAGCTTCTGTATGAGGTCCAGGTTGTCACCAATGGGTGCGGTCAGCATCTCTGTTGCTCTGTGTTGCTTGGCTGCTGAGAAAAGCAGGGGTCTTGCAAGGGAGACAGCGGAGGCATTTTTGCTGCTTTTTAAGGGGGTAAATGCTGAGAACTGCCAGCAGGCACAGGTGCCCTTTCTTTACTGTTTAGGGGCAGTAGCATATAGACCAGGTGTGAAGCAGGTGCAGGGGCTATACCAGTTCAATGGCAGGGCAGGTGGGGGTAGGCAGGGCATGCGAGAAGTTGGGGCAAGTGCAAGGCTGAGCTGAGAGGGCTGTGGGAGGGGAGCAGATGGGGTGTGGGGCTGGCAACCACAGGAGGGGCAGAGGTGGAAGGGGAGAGCCAGGTTAAAAAAAGCAGGAGGGCTATAGGAACAGGGGGGAGGCTTGCTGGTCTGCGTCTGCGGCTAAGGCTAAGGCTGGCTGGCTTTTATATAGTATATTTATAGGGCACGCCCGGGGCTCGAACTCGGGACGTCTCGCGTGCGAGGCTACTTGTGGTACCACTTGGGCATACCAACTGCAGCACATTGATGCTCTGCCTGTTTACTTTCTTAAACATAAATGGTTGTAAATCAGGTCTTGCTGCTGCTGCTTAAACCCCAGCCTTATGTTCCGGCCAAAACTTTTGCAACCAACTGTGTTCAATGTTTGCACCTCCTGTTTCCTCAAGTGCAAGCAGAGATAACAGCTGTGTCTAGCCTGTTGCAAAGAACTTGTTGATGCAATTATTGCCTGCTGTGCTAAATTGGTGGCAACCGCAACCGCATTGAGAAAGTGCTTGAGCTGACTTTTCAGATTTTGGTCAAAAGTGGGTACGCCCCTGTGGTCACCTGAGTTAGGGTGCATGGAATGGAACTTCTCCCATTTATCAGCAAGCTTTCCTTGGCTTTACAGTACCATGTCACTAGCTGCAGTCATGCATGCTCTGCACAGCAGGCCCCACATTAGCTATCCCTGCAATGCTGAGCATTGCCACAGGCAGCAAAAAGTGTGGTTTTCAACATGGATGCTACCCCTGCTGGAGGGGCCCTGCTTCTGGCAATCTTACCATAAGCTTCAAGGTCACTGCCAAGGATTCAGTATTAACAGAAGCTGGTGTGCTTTGCATGCCAGTTTGATGGTAGGAAGCTTCCTTCTACATGCTGCAATCAGCGGCGGGCGAGACGGGCCTATGCTGCAAGGCTGTCACCCACGCTGTCACCACCACTTTGGAGGACTGTTTTCTTTGTCACCTGTCACTGCTTGAAACAAGGTCTAGCATACCACAGAGTTGTTCACTGGGCCAGGCTTGTTGTAAAACAAGACATGTTACGCATATCCCTTCGGTGCAGCACCACCTTCTAGACCCGACGTGCCCTTGCTACTGCTGTTTTAACACTTTCCACCAGATCTTGCCATGATAGTGCTAGCAGATCTCTCAACAACCTCCTCAAAGCATATGTTTTTATTCAGCACCGCTCCCCCTTTCTACAATACCACATCGGCTATGCCAATCATGCTCCACCTGCAGAGAACAGCAGCTCGCTACATGTGCTGGGGGTATACCCTGCTTTGGGGGCGCCAGATATGCCCTTTGGGTATTCCGCATGGCACAGGCAGCTTCAGAGACAGCCCCTGCTCCAGCTGTAATGTCCTATGGCATGTGCTACCAGGGGAAGTGTGCAAGTCAAGGTATCTCAGTTGTTGGTATTTGCTTAGTGTACTGCTGCAGCTGGTGAGGGTAGGGGTAGGAAGGGCCCCCGTCATGGGTTGCCAGCACATGCAACAATTTATTCACCCTGGCTGTGACTGTTGCATAGGTCCAGCCCCTGGTACCTTAAACCAGCCCTGCCCCAAGCCAAAGCCCTTGCCTCTGTCAAACAGCAGCAGCAGAACCAATGTCCACAGTTGGTTGCAAAAGTTTTGGCCCAAAACTCAGATTTTGTTAGGAAATGGTCTGCTTCTGTGAAATGGCATGGCCGTTCATTGCTCTCTTGCACAGGCAGCTTCTGTATGAGGTCCAGGTTGTCACCAATGGGTGCGGTCAGCATCTCTGTTGCTCTGTGTTGCTTGGCTGCTGAGAAAAGCAGGGGTCTTGCAAGGGAGACAGCGGAGGCATTTTTGCTGCTTTTTAAGGGGGTAAATGCTGAGAACTGCCAGCAGGCACAGGTGCCCTTTCTTTACTGTTTAGGGGCAGTAGCATATAGACCAGGTGTGAAGCAGGTGCAGGGGCTATACCAGTTCAATGGCAGGGCAGGTGGGGGTAGGCAGGGCATGCGAGAAGTTGGGGCAAGTGCAAGGCTGAGCTGAGAGGGCTGTGGGAGGGGAGCAGATGGGGTGTGGGGCTGGCAACCACAGGAGGGGCAGAGGTGGAAGGGGAGAGCCAGGTTAAAAAAAGCAGGAGGTCTATAGGAACAGGGGGGAGGCTTGCTGGTCTGCGTCTGCGGCTAAGGCTAAGGCTGGCTGGCTGGCTTTTATATAGTATATTTATAGGGCACGCCCGGGGCTCGAACTCGGGACGTCTCGCGTGCGAGGCTACTTGTGGTACCACTTGGGCATACCAACTGCAGCACATTGATGCTCTGCCTGTTTACTTTCTTAAACATAAATGGTTGTAAATCAGGTCTTGCTGCTGCTGCTTAAACCCCAGCCTTATGTTCCGGCCAAAACTTTTGCAACCAACTGTGTTCAATGTTTGCACCTCCTGTTTCCTCAAGTGCAAGCAGAGATAACAGCTGTGTCTAGCCTGTTGCAAAGAACTTGTTGATGCAATTATTGCCTGCTGTGCTAAATTGGTGGCAACCGCAACCGCATTGAGAAAGTGCTTGAGCTGACTTTTCAGATTTTGGTCAAAAGTGGGTACGCCCCTGTGGTCACCTGAGTTAGGGTGCATGGAATGGAACTTCTCCCATTTATCAGCAAGCTTTCCTTGGCTTTACAGTACCATGTCACTAGCTGCAGTCATGCATGCTCTGCACAGCAGGCCCCACATTAGCTATCCCTGCAATGCTGAGCATTGCCACAGGCAGCAAAAAGTGTGGTTTTCAACATGGATGCTACCCCTGCTGGAGGGGCCCTGCTTCTGGCAATCTTACCATAAGCTTCAAGGTCACTGCCAAGGATTCAGTATTAACAGAAGCTGGTGTGCTTTGCATGCCAGTTTGATGGTAGGAAGCTTCCTTCTACATGCTGCAATCAGCGGCGGGCGAGACGGGCCTATGCTGCAAGGCTGTCACCCACGCTGTCACCACCACTTTGGAGGACTGTTTTCTTTGTCACCTGTCACTGCTTGAAACAAGGTCTAGCATACCACAGAGTTGTTCAATGGGCCAGGCTTGTTGTAAAACAAGACATGTTACGCATATCCCTTCGGTGCAGCACCACCTTCTAGACCCGACGTGCCCTTGCTACTGCTGTTTTAACACTTTCCACCAGATCTTGCCATGATAGTGCTAGCAGATCTCTCAACAACCTCCTCAAAGCATATGTTTTTATTCAGCACCGCTCCCCCTTTCTACAATACCACATCGGCTATGCCAATCATGCTCCACCTGCAGAGAACAGCAGCTCGCTACATGTGCTGGGGGTATACCCTGCTTTGGGGGCGCCAGATATGCCCTTTGGGTATTCCGCATGGCACAGGCAGCTTCAGAGACAGCCCCTGCTCCAGCTGTAATGTCCTATGGCATGTGCTACCAGGGGAAGTGTGCAAGTCAAGGTATCTCAGTTGTTGGTATTTGCTTAGTGTACTGCTGCAGCTGGTGAGGGTAGGGGTAGGAAGGGCCCCCGTCCTGGGTTGCCAGCACATGCAACAATTTATTCACCCTGGCTGTGACTGTTGCATAGGTCCAGCCCCTGGTACCTTAAACCAGCCCTGCCCCAAGCCAAAGCCCTTGCCTCTGTCAAACAGCAGCAGCAGAACCAATGTCCACAGTTGGTTGCAAAAGTTTTGGCCCAAAACTCAGATTTTGTTAGGAAATGGTCTGCTTCTGTGAAATGGCATGGCCGTTCATTGCTCTCTTGCACAGGCAGCTTCTGTATGAGGTCCAGGTTGTCACCAATGGGTGCGGTCAGCATCTCTGTTGCTCTGTGTTGCTTGGCTGCTGAGAAAAGCAGGGGTCTTGCAAGGGAGACAGCGGAGGCATTTTTGCTGCTTTTTAAGGGGGTAAATGCTGAGAACTGCCAGCAGGCACAGGTGCCCTTTCTTTACTGTTTAGGGGCAGTAGCATATAGACCAGGTGTGAAGCAGGTGCAGGGGCTATACCAGTTCAATGGCAGGGCAGGTGGGGGTAGGCAGGGCATGCGAGAAGTTGGGGCAAGTGCAAGGCTGAGCTGAGAGGGCTGTGGGAGGGGAGCAGATGGGGTGTGGGGCTGGCAACCACAGGAGGGGCAGAGGTGGAAGGGGAGAGCCAGGTTAAAAAAAGCAGGAGGTCTATAGGAACAGGGGGGAGGCTTGCTGGTCTGTGTCTGCGGCTAAGGCTAAGGCTGGCTGGCTGGCTTTTATATAGTATATTTATAGGGCACGCCCGGGGCTCGAACTCGGGACGTCTCGCGTGCGAGGCTACTTGTGGTACCACTTGGGCATACCAACTGCAGCACATTGATGCTCTGCCTGTTTACTTTCTTAAACATAAATGGTTGTAAATCAGGTCTTGCTGCTGCTGCTTAAACCCCAGCCTTATGTTCCGGCCAAAACTTTTGCAACCAACTGTGTTCAATGTTTGCACCTCCTGTTTCCTCAAGTGCAAGCAGAGATAACAGCTGTGTCTAGCCTGTTGCAAAGAACTTGTTGATGCAATTATTGCCTGCTGTGCTAAATTGGTGGCAACCGCAACCGCATTGAGAAAGTGCTTGAGCTGACTTTTCAGATTTTGGTCAAAAGTGGGTACGCCCCTGTGGTCACCTGAGTTAGGGTGCATGGAATGGAACTTCTCCCATTTATCAGCAAGCTTTCCTTGGCTTTACAGTACCATGTCACTAGCTGCAGTCATGCATGCTCTGCACAGCAGGCCCCACATTAGCTATCCCTGCAATGCTGAGCATTGCCACAGGCAGCAAAAAGTGTGGTTTTCAACATAGATGCTACCCCTGCTGGAGGGGCCCTGCTTCTGGCAATCTTACCATAAGCTTCAAGGTCACTGCCAAGGATTCAGTATTAACAGAAGCTGGTGTGCTTTGCATGCCAGTTTGATGGTAGGAAGCTTCCTTCTACATGCTGCAATCAGCGGCGGGCGAGACGGGCCTATGCTGCAAGGCTGTCACCCACGCTGTCACCACCACTTTGGAGGACTGTTTTCTTTGCCACCTGTCACTGCTTGAAACAAGGTCTAGCATACCACAGAGTTGTTCACTGGGCCAGGCTTGTTGTAAAACAAGACATGTTACGCATATCCCTTCGGTGCAGCACCACCTTCTAGACCCGACGTGCCCTTGCTACTGCTGTTTTAACACTTTCCACCAGATCTTGCCATGATAGTGCTAGCAGATCTCTCAACAACCTCCTCAAAGCATATGTTTTTATTCAGCACCGCTCCCCCTTTCTACAATACCACATCGGCTATGCCAATCATGCTCCACCTGCAGAGAACAGCAGCTCGCTACATGTGCTGGGGGTATACCCTGCTTTGGGGGCGCCAGATATGCCCTTTGGGTATTCCGCATGGCACAGGCAGCTTCAGAGACAGCCCCTGCTCCAGCTGTAATGTCCTATGGCATGTGCTACCAGGGGAAGTGTGCAAGTCAAGGTATCTCAGTTGTTGGTATTTGCTTAGTGTACTGCTGCAGCTGGTGAGGGTAGGGGTAGGAAGGGCCCCCGTCATGGGTTGCCAGCACATGCAACAATTTATTCACCCTGGCTGTGACTGTTGCATAGGTCCAGCCACTGGTACCTTAAACCAGCCCTGCCCCAAGCCAAAGCCCTTGCCTCTGTCAAACAGCAGCAGCAGAACCAATGTCCACAGTTGGTTGCAAAAGTTTTGGCCCAAAACTCAGATTTTGTTAGGAAATGGTCTGCTTCTGTGAAATGGCATGGCCGTTCATTGCTCTCTTGCACAGGCAGCTTCTGTATGAGGTCCAGGTTGTCACCAATGGGTGCGGTCAGCATCTCTGTTGCTCTGTGTTGCTTGGCTGCTGAGAAAAGCAGGGGTCTTGCAAGGGAGACAGCGGAGGCATTTTTGCTGCTTTTTAAGGGGGTAAATGCTGAGAACTGCCAGCAGGCACAGGTGCCCTTTCTTTACTGTTTAGGGGCAGTAGCATATAGACCAGGTGTGAAGCAGGTGCAGGGGCTATACCAGTTCAATGGCAGGGCAGGTGGGGGTAGGCAGGGCATGCGAGAAGTTGGGGCAAGTGCAAGGCTGAGCTGAGAGGGCTGTGGGAGGGGAGCAGATGGGGTGTGGGGCTGGCAACCACAGGAGGGGCAGAGGTGGAAGGGGAGAGCCAGGTTAAAAAAAGCAGGAGGGCTATAGGAACAGGGGGGAGGCTTGCTGGTCTGCGTCTGCGGCTAAGGCTAAGGCTGGCTGGCTGGCTTTTATATAGTATATTTATAGGGCACGCCCGGGGCTCGAACTCGGGACGTCTCGCGTGCGAGGCTACTTGTGGTACCACTTGGGCATACCAACTGCAGCACATTGATGCTCTGCCTGTTTACTTTCTTAAACATAAATGGTTGTAAATCAGGTCTTGCTGCTGCTGCTTAAACCCCAGCCTTATGTTCCGGCCAAAACTTTTGCAACCAACTGTGTTCAATGTTTGCACCTCCTGTTTCCTCAAGTGCAAGCAGAGATAACAGCTGTGTCTAGCCTGTTGCAAAGAACTTGTTGATGCAATTATTGCCTGCTGTGCTAAATTGGTGGCAACCGCAACCGCATTGAGAAAGTGCTTGAGCTGACTTTTCAGATTTTGGTCAAAAGTGGGTACGCCCCTGTGGTCACCTGAGTTAGGGTGCATGGAATGGAACTTCTCCCATTTATCAGCAAGCTTTCCTTGGCTTTACAGTACCATGTCACTAGCTGCAGTCATGCATGCTCTGCACAGCAGGCCCCACATTAGCTATCCCTGCAATGCTGAGCATTGCTACAGGCAGCAAAAAGTGTGGTTTTCAACATGGATGCTACCCCTGCTGGAGGGGCCCTGCTTCTGGCAATCTTACCATAAGCTTCAAGGTCACTGCCAAGGATTCAGTATTAACAGAAGCTGGTGTGCTTTGCATGCCAGTTTGATGGTAGGAAGCTTCCTTCTACATGCTGCAATCAGCGGCGGGCGAGACGGGCCTATGCTGCAAGGCTGTCACCCACGCTGTCACCACCACTTTGGAGGACTGTTTTCTTTGCCACCTGTCACTGCTTGAAACAAGGTCTAGCATACCACAGAGTTGTTCACTGGGCCAGGCTTGTTGTAAAACAAGACATGTTACGCATATCCCTTCGGTGCAGCACCACCTTCTAGACCCGACGTGCCCTTGCTACTGCTGTTTTAACACTTTCCACCAGATCTTGCCATGATAGTGCTAGCAGATCTCTCAACAACCTCCTCAAAGCATATGTTTTTATTCAGCACCGCTCCCCCTTTCTACAATACCACATCGGCTATGCCAATCATGCTCCACCTGCAGAGAACAGCAGCTCGCTACATGTGCTGGGGGTATACCCTGCTTTGGGGGCGCCAGATATGCCCTTTGGGTATTCCGCATGGCACAGGCAGCTTCAGAGACAGCCCCTGCTCCAGCTGTAATGTCCTATGGCATGTGCTACCAGGGGAAGTGTGCAAGTCAAGGTATCTCAGTTGTTGGTATTTGCTTAGTGTACTGCTGCAGCTGGTGAGGGTAGGGGTAGGAAGGGCCCCCGTCATGGGTTGCCAGCACATGCAACAATTTATTCACCCTGGCTGTGACTGTTGCATAGGTCCAGCCCCTGGTACCTTAAACCAGCCCTGCCCCAAGCCAAAGCCCTTGCCTCTGTCAAACAGCAGCAGCAGAACCAATGTCCACAGTTGGTTGCAAAAGTTTTGGCCCAAAACTCAGATTTTGTTAGGAAATGGTCTGCTTCTGTGAAATGGCATGGCCGTTCATTGCTCTCTTGCACAGGCAGCTTCTGTATGAGGTCCAGGTTGTCACCAATGGGTGCGGTCAGCATCTCTGTTGCTCTGTGTTGCTTGGCTGCTGAGAAAAGCAGGGGTCTTGCAAGGGAGACAGCGGAGGCATTTTTGCTGCTTTTTAAGGGGGTAAATGCTGAGAACTGCCAGCAGGCACAGGTGCCCTTTCTTTACTGTTTAGGGGCAGTAGCATATAGACCAGGTGTGAAGCAGGTGCAGGGGCTATACCAGTTCAATGGCAGGGCAGGTGGGGGTAGGCAGGGCATGCGAGAAGTTGGGGCAAGTGCAAGGCTGAGCTGAGAGGGCTGTGGGAGGGGAGCAGATGGGGTGTGGGGCTGGCAACCACAGGAGGGGCAGAGGTGGAAGGGGAGAGCCAGGTTAAAAAAAGCAGGAGGGCTATAGGAACAGGGGGGAGGCTTGCTGGTCTGCGTCTGCGGCTAAGGCTAAGGCTGGCTGGCTGGCTTTTATATAGTATATTTATAGGGCACGCCCGGGGCTCGAACTCGGGACGTCTCGCGTGCGAGGCTACTTGTGGTACCACTTGGGCATACCAACTGCAGCACATTGATGCTCTGCCTGTTTACTTTCTTAAACATAAATGGTTGTAAATCAGGTCTTGCTGCTGCTGCTTAAACCCCAGCCTTATGTTCCGGCCAAAACTTTTGCAACCAACTGTGTTCAATGTTTGCACCTCCTGTTTCCTCAAGTGCAAGCAGAGATAACAGCTGTGTCTAGCCTGTTGCAAAGAACTTGTTGATGCAATTATTGCCTGCTGTGCTAAATTGGTGGCAACCGCAACCGCATTGAGAAAGTGCTTGAGCTGACTTTTCAGATTTTGGTCAAAAGTGGGTACGCCCCTGTGGTCACCTGAGTTAGGGTGCATGGAATGGAACTTCTCCCATTTATCAGCAAGCTTTCCTTGGCTTTACAGTACCATGTCACTAGCTGCAGTCATGCATGCTCTGCACAGCAGGCCCCACATTAGCTATCCCTGCAATGCTGAGCATTGCTACAGGCAGCAAAAAGTGTGGTTTTCAACATGGATGCTACCCCTGCTGGAGGGGCCCTGCTTCTGGCAATCTTACCATAAGCTTCAAGGTCACTGCCAAGGATTCAGTATTAACAGAAGCTGGTGTGCTTTGCATGCCAGTTTGATGGTAGGAAGCTTCCTTCTACATGCTGCAATCAGCGGCGGGCGAGACGGGCCTATGCTGCAAGGCTGTCACCCACGCTGTCACCACCACTTTGGAGGACTGTTTTCTTTGTCACCTGTCACTGCTTGAAACAAGGTCTAGCATACCACAGAGTTGTTCACTGGGCCAGGCTTGTTGTAAAACAAGACATGTTACGCATATCCCTTCGGTGCAGCACCACCTTCTAGACCCGACGTGCCCTTGCTACTGCTGTTTTAACACTTTCCACCAGATCTTGCCATGATAGTGCTAGCAGATCTCTCAACAACCTCCTCAAAGCATATGTTTTTATTCAGCACCGCTCCCCCTTTCTACAATACCACATCGGCTATGCCAATCATGCTCCACCTGCAGAGAACAGCAGCTCGCTACATGTGCTGGGGGTATACCCTGCTTTGGGGGCGCCAGATATGCCCTTTGGGTATTCCGCATGGCACAGGCAGCTTCAGAGACAGCCCCTGCTCCAGCTGTAATGTCCTATGGCATGTGCTACCAGGGGAAGTGTGCAAGTCAAGGTATCTCAGTTGTTGGTATTTGCTTAGTGTACTGCTGCAGCTGGTGAGGGTAGGGGTAGGAAGGGCCCCCGTCATGGGTTGCCAGCACATGCAACAATTTATTCACCCTGGCTGTGACTGTTGCATAGGTCCAGCCCCTGGTACCTTAAACCAGCCCTGCCCCAAGCCAAAGCCCTTGCCTCTGTCAAACAGCAGCAGCAGAACCAATGTCCACAGTGTCCAATGTTTGCACCTCATGTTTCCTCAAGTGCAAGCAGAGATAACAGCTGTGTCTAGCCTGTTGCAAAGAACTTGTTGATGCAATTATTGCCTGCTGTGCTAAATTGGTGGCAACCGCAACCGCATTGAGAAAGTGCTTGAGCTGACTTTTCAGATTTTGGTCAAAAGTGGGTACGCCCCTGTGGTCACCTGAGTTAGGGTGCATGGAATGGAACTTCTCCCATTTATCAGCAAGCTTTCCTTGGCTTTACAGTACCATGTCACTAGCTGCAGTCATGCATGCTCTGCACAGCAGGCCCCACATTAGCTATCCCTGCAATGCTGAGCATTGCTACAGGCAGCAAAAAGTGTGGTTTTCAACATGGATGCTACCCCTGCTGGAGGGGCCCTGCTTCTGGCAATCTTACCATAAGCTTCAAGGTCACTGCCAAGGATTCAGTATTAACAGAAGCTGGTGTGCTTTGCATGCCAGTTTGATGGTAGGAAGCTTCCTTCTACATGCTGCAATCAGCGGCGGGCGAGACGGGCCTATGCTGCAAGGCTGTCACCCACGCTGTCACCACCACTTTGGAGGACTGTTTTCTTTGTCACCTGTCACTGCTTGAAACAAGGTCTAGCATACCACAGAGTTGTTCACTGGGCCAGGCTTGTTGTAAAACAAGACATGTTACGCATATCCCTTCGGTGCAGCACCACCTTCTAGACCCGACGTGCCCTTGCTACTGCTGTTTTAACACTTTCCACCAGATCTTGCCATGATAGTGCTAGCAGATCTCTCAACAACCTCCTCAAAGCATATGTTTTTATTCAGCACCGCTCCCCCTTTCTACAATACCACATCGGCTATGCCAATCATGCTCCACCTGCAGAGAACAGCAGCTCGCTACATGTGCTGGGGGTATACCCTGCTTTGGGGGCGCCCGATATGCCCTTTGGGTATTCCGCATGGCACAGGCAGCTTCAGAGACAGCCCCTGCTCCAGCTGTAATGTCCTATGGCATGTGCTACCAGGGGAAGTGTGCAAGTCAAGGTATCTCAGTTGTTGGTATTTGCTTAGTGTACTGCTGCAGCTGGTGAGGGTAGGGGTAGGAAGGGCCCCCGTCATGGGTTGCCAGCACATGCAACAATTTATTCACCCTGGCTGTGACTGTTGCATAGGTCCAGCCCCTGGTACCTTAAACCAGCCCTGCCCCAAGCCAAAGCCCTTGCCTCTGTCAAACAGCAGCAGCAGAACCAATGTCCACAGTGTCCAATGTTTGCACCTCCTGTTTCCTCAAGTGCAAGCAGAGATAACAGCTGTGTCTAGCCTGTTGCAAAGAACTTGTTGATGCAATTATTGCCTGCTGTGCTAAATTGGTGGCAACCGCAACCGCATTGAGAAAGTGCTTGAGCTGACTTTTCAGATTTTGGTCAAAAGTGGGTACGCCCCTGTGGTCACCTGAGTTAGGGTGCATGGAATGGAACTTCTCCCATTTATCAGCAAGCTTTCCTTGGCTTTACAGTACCATGTCACTAGCTGCAGTCATGCATGCTCTGCACAGCAGGCCCCACATTAGCTATCCCTGCAATGCTGAGCATTGCTACAGGCAGCAAAAAGTGTGGTTTTCAACATGGATGCTACCCCTGCTGGAGGGGCCCTGCTTCTGGCAATCTTACCATAAGCTTCAAGGTCACTGCCAAGGATTCAGTATTAACAGAAGCTGGTGTGCTTTGCATGCCAGTTTGATGGTAGGAAGCTTCCTTCTACATGCTGCAATCAGCGGCGGGCGAGACGGGCCTATGCTGCAAGGCTGTCACCCACGCTGTCACCACCACTTTGGAGGACTGTTTTCTTTGTCACCTGTCACTGCTTGAAACAAGGTCTAGCATACCACAGAGTTGTTCACTGGGCCAGGCTTGTTGTAAAACAAGACATGTTACGCATATCCCTTCGGTGCAGCACCACCTTCTAGACCCGACGTGCCCTTGCTACTGCTGTTTTAACACTTTCCACCAGATCTTGCCATGATAGTGCTAGCAGATCTCTCAACAACCTCCTCAAAGCATATGTTTTTATTCAGCACCGCTCCCCCTTTCTACAATACCACATCGGCTATGCCAATCATGCTCCACCTGCAGAGAACAGCAGCTCGCTACATGTGCTGGGGGTATACCCTGCTTTGGGGGCGCCAGATATGCCCTTTGGGTATTCCGCATGGCACAGGCAGCTTCAGAGACAGCCCCTGCTCCAGCTGTAATGTCCTATGGCATGTGCTACCAGGGGAAGTGTGCAAGTCAAGGTATCTCAGTTGTTGGTATTTGCTTAGTGTACTGCTGCAGCTGGTGAGGGTAGGGGTAGGAAGGGCCCCCGTCATGGGTTGCCAGCACATGCAACAATTTATTCACCCTGGCTGTGACTGTTGCATAGGTCCAGCCCCTGGTACCTTAAACCAGCCCTGCCCCAAGCCAAAGCCCTTGCCTCTGTCAAACAGCAGCAGCAGAACCAATGTCCACAGTTGGTTGCAAAAGTTTTGGCCGGAACATAAGGCTGGGGTTTAAGCAGCAGCAGCAAGACCTGATTTACAACCATTTATGTTTAAGAAAGTAAACAGGCAGAGCATCAATGTGCTGCAGTTAGTATGCCCAAGTGGTACCACAAGTAGCCTCGCACGCGAGACGTCCCGAGTTCGAGCCCCGGGCGTGCCCTATAAATATACTATATAAAAGCCAGCCAGCCAGCCTTAGCCTTAGCCGCAGACGCAGACCAGCAAGCCTCCCCCCTGTTCCTATAGCCCTCCTGCTTTTTTTAACCTGGCTCTCCCCTTCCACCTCTGCCCCTCCTGTGGTTGCCAGCCCCACACCCCATCTGCTCCCCTCCCACAGCCCTCTCAGCTCAGCCTTGCACTTGCCCCGACTTCTTGCATGCCCTGCCTACCCCCACCTGCCCTGCCATTGAACTGGTATAGCCCCTGCACCTGCTTCACACCTGGTCTATATGCTACTGCCCCTAAACAGTAAAGAAAGGGCACCTGTGCCTGCTGGCAGTTCTCAGCATTTACCCCCTTAAAAAGCAGCAAAAATGCCTCCGCTGTCTCCCTTGCAAGACCCCTGCTTTTCTCAGCAGCCAAGCAACACAGAGCAACAGAGATGCTGACCGCACCCATTGGTGACAACCTGGACCTCATACAGAAGCTGCCTGTGCAAGAGAGCAATGAACGGCCATGCCATTTCACAGAAGCAGACCATTTCCTAACAAAATCTGAGTTTTGGGCCAAAACTTTTGCAACCAACTGTACGTCCATCTGCGACACCTGGTGTCATCTTCCCCGACAGCTTTCTCCTTTTCATCACACCGTTTCTACTCCGTCGCCACTGCTTTCGTTACTGCGATGTATATACTCTTTGCCCGTAGACACACATTACTCCATGCGTCCTCTTCACAGAGAACGCACTCTGCTTCCGAACACCCTCTGTCTCTCTCTCCCGGCCACTGCTCATCCTCTCCTCTTAATCTTTAACGCCCAAGTCGCAGAGACAGCTTCCCCTTCAGGCTGTCTCCCCTATCTCAGCAGCGTTAGCAATGGACTAGCCTTCTCCTCCCCGACCCACCTCCTGCCTCCCACCATCCCACTGGTTAGGGAAAACAGTACTCTGCGTCACTTTCCACTCCACCCGTTTCTCCTCTTATGCACCTTAAAACATACTACCACGAATATCCCTCTCCTTCACAAGCGGCCAATACCACAGTCAAGCATATCCCTACTCTGGGTTCCCCCATCTCGTTCACTGCCAGTGCTACTGGTGCCGTCCCTCTCCAGCTACTACAATGCTTCATCCCACTGCTTTGCAGACGGTCTTTCCCCTGCGATCCTCGCCTCACAAG
Source organism: Pseudopediastrum boryanum (assembly GCA_963556185.1). Taxonomy (NCBI): domain Eukaryota; kingdom Viridiplantae; phylum Chlorophyta; class Chlorophyceae; order Sphaeropleales; family Hydrodictyaceae; genus Pseudopediastrum; species Pseudopediastrum boryanum. The sequence continues at coordinate 1,908,306 of OY744498.1, read as the reverse complement.
CAACCATACTCGACCTATTCTGTTACAAGGGACCTCTTGAGCTCACACATCCACCCCAGAACACTACCTCCAACCTGTACAGATATACTCCACAACCAGAATCACCCTTCTCTAAGCCCTGTGTCCACCTGCCACAATGGAACCTTCTTTTCTTTAAGTCGGCTGCTGCCTCCTGGAAAGTGTACAGCCGACCAACAGCTGCAATTCGTACTGCCGATTCTGCTCGTCCAGGGCTGACAGGCTCCCTCACCTATCTCTGTAAGGGGCTTATTCTAGCCGCACTTTACTCCAAGCTCCTCTTCCTACTCTTTTATGCACAGGTTAAACTGGCTAGCAATGTTTCAGCAAGGTTCCCCTTCCCTTCTTCTATTCAGGATCCAAATAGAGTAATATACTCTAGAACTCGTTTGGGCATCAAATTGCTATCCGTTGTACCCACAGGGGTTCAGACTGCTTTTGCAACCATATTGGCTCGCCGGTCGAGCTGCATTAATAGTACCCAGGATGAGCCAGCCACACCAGCCAATCCCCAGCTGCCCACTAGTCCCATTTCCTCCCCGAGGGGTCGGAACTCGCCACACCATAGGCACCGACGCCCCTATTCGTCCAGCTATTCGCTCTTTCCTCCAGTTTCACACCGAACTTCGCGGTCACCTGCTTACTGGTTCATGTGTCAATCTGTGCTTGGACACAACAAACACCACGTTAAGCTCGCCCTAGCCTGGCAACATAAGCGCATGCTGCAACGTCTCAACGGTCGCATGCTCCGTACTAGGCATCTCTGGGCCCATCGCTTGGTCGCTCTACAGAAAAGGCGCCATCTTGCTGCCCTGCAATGGCGCCAGCCTCGCCTCCTCCTCAGAATCACTCCACGCCAGTCAGAGGATATGCTCATTAGCGTTGATATCATCATGTGCACACCAACTCCTCAACGCCGCACCCACGTCAACCTCCTCCTTGACTTCACGGCTGATCCCGACCGACCAATAATTGTTGAGCTACTCCAAGCTCCCTGCGTTCTCCACGTCTGTCATTCTTCATTATCAGACTGCAATCCCGCGTTTGATAAACATAACGATGCACCTCTGCTACCGTATTTGCAAATGCACATAAGGCCACAGTGGGCATTGGCCGATCGACCACTCTCTGTGGCACTCTTGCTCATCACTCCTAAGCCTCATGCAGCCCACATCACCTTAGCACTATCACATGGGTCCCTACCTCAACAACCCGTGCATGCCCACCTCCTTCTCACGCCCGCTGCTTATGAATGGATTGCACCCCGCCATCAACAATTCCATCAACTCTGGATCTCCCCATGCGACGACACAAGTACTGAGTCTATAGGCAGTGGTCCCTCCTCCCATACCTTCAACTCAATCAGTGATATGCATACTGTTCAAACTCCTCCAGCTCAGCTGGCAGATTGGGTACCTCCAGAATCGGTCGGACTACACTGTGAAGCCCAAGTCAGCAGCTTCTGCGGCACACATGCTTTCTGTGCCTTTTTTGGTCGACCCCTTCTCTCAGGTCCTACAATGGTCGCGCACCTGCGCGGTCTTCCCATCCCACCGGGCCCCAATGGCCTTATACGATCAGATGGCATGTTCTCAGTGCCAGACATATGCCGGGAGCTGTACTACCTTACATTACAAAGTGTTACCTTTGCACCTGTCTTGGAAATTCTTCCCTCCACAAGGTACACACAGGCTGAAATCCTTGCTACCGCACCCCCTGGCTGTGATAGCTTATTAATTCTGCTCCCAGGTCACTACATCTGCTGGAAGAGAAGCCCGGTCACTGGCCACTGGTACGAGCTAGACTCCATTCCTTTTGCGCATACGCATTGTGCTCGCCTGCTTCATGCAAATGACTGGCTAAACCTTCGGCAGTGCACCCTATATACGACTGTCCATGCTGACGCGTATTACACAGGCCAAACTGGTCTCTGTCTGCCACCCCAACCTCGACAAAATTTACCCTACCCATTTTCTTTCTTTCCCCCCGAGGATGTGGTCTTCTCTCATGCCCCGCTCATAAATAAACCAGCTACCCTACATCACCACAACACTATACAAACCCTACCCCCAAATAGACAAGTTGCCCCTACATTCACACTCCTGCAACCTCATCCCGTAAAGACCCACCCGACCGCCATGCCTTTCATAAACACCACACTACCCCCAATGTCCAACACTGCCCCACAACCTTCCCAAAACCCCTCCCAACCCGCACCACAGCAGTCTGCCCCACCACCTCCCCAAGCCTATACCAAATGCAGCCGTACCAAACCGCCTGCTACCCCCTGTCCAGCACCGCCCTCACCACCAATGTCAGCTACCGCTCACACCCACCCAGCCGCCCTGCATATGCCTGGACCACAACCCTCTAACCATAACCCAGCATCTTGGCCCCCTCGCAAGGCAAAACCCTCTGTGCCAATCCCCTGCCCTACCCCAGTCACAACCCCTACTCCCCAAGCCTTGTCACTTCTCACTCTTAATGTTCAAGGCCTACAAACCAGCATTATCGATGTTGATAGCATCCTTACCTCTCTGGCCCCTGATGTCTTCATACTCACCGAAACAAAGCTAACTAAAAACAGCAAGCAAAAGGTGACTGGTCTCCTATCCAGCTGCAACCCTAACTACCGTCAATACCACTCTGTGGCCACGCACTCCACCAATCCGACTGCTGGCTTAGCAATTCTCATACACAAGCGCTTCAGTGAACTGGGGCTTATAGCTGATCTGCCGCAGCCTGCCCACACCCAAGGCTACCTCCGAGCCCTGCAGATTCGGCTCCCTGATTCCACCCCTTTGAATATCGTTGCAACCTATAGTCCTGCCTCTGCACCAGATTCAAAAGCGATTAGACAAGCCATCCAAGACTACACTAATCTACTAGTCCAACAAGCCAACTCCACCACACCTACAGCAGAAAACCTCATTGTTGGTGGGGATTTCAATGCCACCCTATTTGCATCTGACCGGGCGTCGGCATTAACATACACCAGGGATTCTGCACATCGCGAGTTCATCTCTAGCAGCTCTCTCTACCTCCTTGATGCTCCCCCCGGCACTTTCCCCTGCAACCATCGCCCCTTCAGTTGGAAAAAGGGCATTGCGGCCACCCCACACAGCCGTATTGATGACTTCTACTCCAATAACAAGTGTCTACCTGCCCTAACAAAGACTACATTGTACCCAGACCTTGCAGCCAATACTGATCACAATGTGCTCGGCACCGAAATCCCCTACCTTGCATTAAACATGGTCCCCCCGCCTCCTCCATACCACCCTGCTGCATCTCAGCCTAAACTCCGCATGCCTCTGACAAAAGCCGAGCAAGCCACAATTCGCCAAGCTATACTCCATGACCTCGGTGCCCGCATTCAAGTGATGAATACAGAACTGCAACATATCCTTCAACATGAAGTTCACCCCCATTGGCGAACACACCAAGCAATCTCAGCAGTCCAGCCTGGAAGCCATACCCTCACCTCCATTGCCAACCAGCCTGCAGCCGAATGGGTACAACAGTATGGAGCTCAAGTCACAGATCTCCTTGGCGCAGCTCGCGACCTCGCTCTCAAAGTCGGACCTACGGTCCGACCGTCAACGGATGGCCTCCATTATCGCCCTCGCAGAATAGCCAAGATGCGCACTGCGCATGTCCGGACCATATCAGCTATCACACAAGCCTTACGACGGGACAGTTCTCTGTCCGGGATCACTGACTGTGCCGCTCTGTCCACCGTTGAACAAATTAAAACTGAACATCCCAACTACACTGACACCCAATGTTTGAAAGCAGCAAAGCTCCAAGTACGGAAGGCACTCCGAGAAATTAACCGTCTCCATGCCAGTATTTCTAGTCAAATCGCCAAGCGAAAGCTAGCTGCTCTGTGCAACAAAAAACTGAAGATCGGCAACCACATCCTGACTGGCCGCCACACTCCGCCAAGCGACATTGCCCTCCGGGTTCTTCAAAGCAACGATAAGATCATTAATACACCGGATGCCATAATGAACACAGTCACCCAGTACTACACGGCCAAACTCGTCCCGGCGTCCGGTTGCAAACATGGCCAATACGGGCCTGATCGCACCGTACCGGCCTATCCTTGGCACAAAAGACCATCTATGTCTGAGCTCCCAATGCAAATTCACCCTGCAGACTTTGCTTTTCCCCTTCCCCCCCACTTACTGCCGCCTAGGCTCCCCCTATATGCCCAACTCCAAGATCGAGATGCTTTTCAAGCCTGCCTGCGCACTCTTTCTAGAGGCAAAGCACCTGGCCCAGACGGAGTTACCAACGAGATGCTCCTCCTCCTACCGGACGCTGCACACGATGTATTACATGCCTTCTTCCAAATCATGTGGGCAACTGCATGTACTCCGCCAAGCTGGAAGCATAGTCTGACTAAGCTGTTATTCAAAAACAAAGGCACTATTCTTAGCCTTGACTACTATCGACGCATCGGGTTAGAAAACACGCTGTACAAGCTTTGGACAAGGATCATCACATACACGTTTGTGGACTTTACTGAACGCAACAACCTGCTCTCCCATACACAGGCTGGTTTCCGCCCCAAACGTTCTACGACTGATCATTTGGAACTTCTCACCTTGATACTTGAGGATGCATTGCTTACCAAGACAGACCTTTACCTCTTACTCATTGATTTCACCGGGGCTTTCGACACAATCGACCACGACAACCTCCTGCAAATCTTGTATGACCTGGGCTTCCCCACCGATGCTACAGAGGTAATCAAAGACCTGTATACTGGTGCAACACCAGCCGTGCATACGCCATTTGGATTGACCAACCCTCTTTCATTTGACCGAGGAACTATCCAGGGTGACAGCCTGTCACCCTTCCTCTTTATCCTGTACCTTGAACCTCTACTACGTTGGCTGCAACACGGCGGCCTCGGTTACTCCCCTGGGTCCCTCTCCAACAGCAGGCCAACTGACCAAACGCAACACCATGTTTCCAACAGTGCATATGCAGACGACCTCAACCTCATGACAGACTCCCTGCACAATATGTCCCTACAAACCAATAAGGTTACGGAGTATGCTACTTGGGGCTACCTGAAAGCAAACCCCACAAAGACACTCTTCACCTCAGCTCTGTACGCTACCTCCCCTACCTGCCCATACAACCTCACACAACTGCAAAGAGATGTTACTGCCATCAAATTACAGGGTCATCAGCCTAAACTGCAGGACCCTAATGAACCATTCCCATACCTTGGCGTGTCCTTCACACTCGATCTGCGCTGGACTCATCAATTCAAATCATTGTATCTGGCCATCAAAGACAGACTCGGTTCCCTCAAAGCAACACCCGTCTCCACGTATCGTAAGCTTTATACCATCAACAGCAGCATCCGTCCTAAGATTAAACACTCATTTGCAGTAGCCCCATACTCTACTTCACAACTACAAGCTCTGGATTCCCTCTTGGTGGGCGCGTACAAAAATGCCTATGGGCTCAGCAAGTCAACTGCACAGGCATTTGTCCATGACGAGACTGCCAAAGGAGGCCTTGGTCTTCCCTCACTCCAGGTGGAATACCACAGTTTACAAACTCAGCGCCTGATATGCTCTCTTAACGATCACGGCCTAGTGGGCAGGCTAACCCGGGCCCTCTTAACACTGACACAACCCTGTATTGACCAACTCTCAGCCAAACTACACCCTACCCTCCTGCGGCACAGTCTACGGCTGCGTCAACTTATGTGCTGCTCCAACCTCAACCTTGAGATCCTTCGTCAGAACAAACAACACTTGTTCATCCCCCAATGCAATGCCCTAGTGGAACAGATGCGGGTCGTAGGTACTGCAGAGCCCCCTCCCCTGCTAATTAAGGACCTATACTACCTATACCAGCTTGGCATCACCTCCTTAGGATGTCTACTCAGTCCATTTGGTCGCGAATTGCTCCATCCCACACAAATTAGTCGCCCTTTACACATACGTCTCACTCCCCGCCAAAAGATGGCCGTCCAACGGGTAACGCACATGCTGTCCTTGCCCCCAGATGTGGCCGGTACATTATATGGCCCGCCGCTTCCCGTATCAGCAACCTGTGTCCTCCATCCGCACTACTACCGTACCCTTGTGGCTGCCCACTTACTACCCTCCGAGGGTCTCTCTGTCACCTCCCTTTTACATCTGTGGGATGTCACTGCAACCCCATCCTTGACGCCTACCAACACCGCACAGCTCCAACGTTTGATTCCCAACCCCCTTGTGCGACCAAAACTTCGCCCTTCCCCTCTGCCTCCGACTGTCCCAATCACGGCGGCCGCTACCACCGCTGCTGCAACGGACACCGGCTACGATATTTACCTACGTATAACCGACACCCCTGATGCACTTCCACACATGCGGAATCTTGTCCAGCTCTACCATAATTACCTTCGTGATGCCACTGTAACTAAAAACATCACTGCACTTCCGTCCCAGTTCCCCTCACTAGTCCCAGCCGTCCCCCTACGCCCGTACGCTGACGACATGCAGTATGCAGTGCAGTGGCAGCCCATACTCATGCAAGGTTGGCTAGTCAATATACACACTTTCCTTTTGGGTTACCAGATCAGCACCCAAACTCTTGCTACACCCAACGAAGTAGCTGCTGAACGGACTACTGCCACAGAATGTTGCGGCCCGCGGGCGCACCTCAACCCAGGGTCCACGCTGACTCCAGCAGAAACCGTGCTCCTCTGTGATGCATGCTCTCGCAGTTATCATCTCCCTTGCCTCCCTATGGCCCACCGAAGGCAAGCAAAAGCAGCAATGGCGGACCACTCCCCATGGTACTGCCCTGCATACCAAGCAGCAAAGAATTCTTCGCCGGCTCAGATACCTCCGCTGCTCCAGCACTACTGGGTACAATGGTGTCCCTCCATTGAAACTAGGGACACACTAGAACGTTACTGGTGCTTCATACCTTCTAATATTCAATCTCTTACCCCCACCCACATCTTCCCGGACCATGACCGCATGGAGTCCCCCCGCTATGACATCACTGTGGGAGCACCAGAAAGGGCCAAACTATGCATTTCCACAGCACCTATTAACCCTCACACTGACATACAGGCAACCCAATGCTTTGAAGTCTATATCAGAGATGTCTTACTGCGCCTTAATCATACCACTGCCACTCATAGTTTAGCATGCATCTACACTCCTGATAGCCATTGCACTCACACACTTCAACCCGAACGTTTGGCAATCCTCTATGCTGCCTATGTCAGAACCCTTCGCAAAAAACCTCAGCTATTTCTACGCCTCGGTGCAACCACATTTGCAGAAGAGGTTTATAAGCTACTTACTCGATATGCTGAAGACGCTTCAGCCACGACTTCCTATGGCGCCCACTTGGTCAAGCACAAAAACAATTGGAGCACTCCTCCAAGCATCTACAACATCCTCAGCTCCTTGACGTCTGCCACCAAAGAACGGTTTGCCAGTCCCTTAAATTTCAATCCAGTCTTCTCTCAATACTGGTCGGCGCATGAAAGAGATCAGCTTTTTGGGGCTCAATGGGACTCATTTCGCTATGCTTGGACTGGGAGTAGTGTCAACAACCCTGAGTATGAAGATGACAGCCTCAATCGTAACATGGCATATGCCATTGATTCTTGCCTCCACTCCGACCAACCAGTTCTCTGTGCTCATATCCTGCCAGCATGGACAGACCGCAGCAGTACATCCTACATGACATGGGTTCGGGAGTTCCCGGACTATTGCCTCCACTTACTACAAATTCCTTCACGCTACTTCCGGTTTGTTCGCCCTACATCATATGAAGGTACGAATGACACATACGCTGCCAACCCAAAGTGGGATGTAAACATCATTCTTACTGGCAACAAAGCAGGCTTCCGCCGCTATTATGATCATGAAGACCCTGAAGTTACACCATATTTTCTAGCTGAATTTTACCAAGCACTGCAGGATACCCTACCCTCTCGTGTCCGATTACCTCCTATTAACACTTTTCGGCCCCTGTCGCCAGCCTCAACAACAACCTCACGCCAACACTTCACCCCATCCCAATTGCGCCTTCTTGGATTACCTAACCGCTTCAAACACCGTACCCGCTCTGATAGTTCAACGGAAGCTGATAATGATGTCTTCCCACTCTACCTAAGCACCAACCAGCAGGACACTGCTCAGTTCCTGCTGGACAAGGTACAAAAGGACCTCCCGGCTACGCCTCCCCTTCGCTATGATTGGACCTCATTTGCCTATACGGATGGCAGCCACATTAAGCAGGCTGCCGGACGCAAAAACATTCCCAAACTCGGTGCAGCCGTTTATCTGCCGCCCACCGCCTTGCATCCTGAAGGCCAGAGCATTCCTATCCTTCCCCATTGCGCAGATGCTGTTGCCAACACCATTAACCGTGCCGAACTTATTGCCCTCTATACAGCCCTCCGGCACGACTGCACAGTCATTGCTACAGACAGCTTGGTCTCCATTTATCAAGCAAATACGCAAACAGATTCATCGGCCACAAGACCACTCCTTGCACCTGCATCAACACCTTCTTCAAGTCATTGCTGACTGCATAGTCAACAGCCCAAATCCCATTCACCTCGTCAAAGTCAAATCTCACATAGGCATTGTAGGCAATGAAGAAGCCAACGACCTGGCACAACAAGTTGCCCTTGGAGACCTTCCAGAAGAGAGCTGCCTGACCTGTACCATCCCTAGTCATAACCACACTAATATTTACTGGCCTCATGAAGTTGTTTTGCCGCCAGGTCCTCTTGCTCTCCGCCCACAGGCACACCCACGTAAACGTCCGATAGCCTACCTGTCAACGGGCCTCCAACAAGTCAGTTGCAAGAAATTGCGGCTGGGTGCCGCTAACCGCACCACCTTCTACTTTGAACAATGGCATGATACCGCTACCCTTCGAGATAACAAGCACACTAACCATTTTCTAATTTCACAGCGGAGGAGTTAAGCTCCGAAACCACTGTAATGATACCACCTCACTTAGACAAATGAGGGAAAATTGGTTTATGGGCCCGGACCTGTCTAGCCTTATCTAGGCTACAGGCTGCACTACGTATCCACATCGTGGAATCAGGGCACCGTAGTTCCTAACTGCCCAGGTGTGACTCACACACCTGGCCCTCACTCCAGCCTCGCTGGAGTCCAGTCATTCATGACTGGGCACGGCAGATCTGCCGCTAGGTGATTCACACCTCAGTCAGGCCCTTGTGATCTACAAGGCGCGTGACTATGCACACTAGTCTAGAGCATGTTGACACCACATGCCATCGCATGAGTGACAGCCAAGCATCAGACTAGGCCCGCAAAGCATATCATGCTTGCAGCGCACGTGCTAAGGTACTCGTGTTCCTTACACTCCTCCCCACCTGAATGATAGCAAGGGGCCAAAAATGCAGAGCCAGAGCCATCCCGGCATCTAGGTCATTGCTGGTCAAACTCATGGCATCTCTGGCATCACCCAGCAGACTTGAGAGTAGAACCATTAATACCATCATGCTAGGGCTGTACCACGCAGGTAGCCTTATTACACTCCTTCTCAACGTAACACAGCCATCCGTTACTGCACAGGGACTCTCTTTAACAGAAAACTTGCACATCGTTATCGCCTAGCGCCGCATAGTCGCTGTCTTCTCTGTAACCGTGAGGACAGCGACCATCATACTGCTGCAGGGTGCCCCAAACTTACTGGCATGTACACGTACCGTCACGACCAAGCTGCACGCCAAATTGTCAAAGCCATTCTCCGCGGTCGCAAAAGTGGTTTCGTTGTCATGATGGACATTGGTAATCAGCAGCACTGTGAACATGATGGTTTGCCCCCAAACGTCCCACATCGCATCCCAGCTAATGTCCTCCCCCCCCGCATCCCTCCACATGTCTGCTCATTGCTCACAAACCAATCTCGGCCAGACATTTTCCTCTTTATCCCCCCAAAACTTCCCAACCGCCCTACTCCAGAGTACATCATCCTCGAGCTCAAGTACTGCCGTGACACGGACCCCCAAAACCAGTATGACAGAGCAATCTCGCAACATCGCCCACTCGCTGATGCTATCCAACAAGCGGCTCCTCACGCTCGCGTCACCTATATACCGTTATTACTCGGAGTGGCTGGAACAATATACTCTTCTACCACCTCTCATTTGCGATACCTTGGTGTCAGAAAACAAGCACTCCCCCGCCTGCTCAACCGCCTCCATGTTATGGCCATCACCAATCTTCACTGGATTTACACTACTAAACGTCATAAGGAACGTCACCTCGACCCGCAGTTCTGGCGACACACCCATCCACCCAGATAACATAGGCGGGTGGGTAATTTACCCACCCGCTTCTGTGTTCTGGGCTCCGAATGGTAGTGGGCCTATCTATATGTTTTAGGTGAGGGTCCACTCCCTTAACATATGCAAGAAGGGATTTCCCCCCTTCTCTGCGTAGTTCTCTCTCTCTCTCTCTCTAGTCACTGCTGCTGCTCCAGCTAGACATCCTGCATGCTGTGCTAACTGCTGGGTGGGTGTGGTGATGCCTATCCGCTGGCATTCACGGTGCTGGCTGTGCTGAAGCTGTGCTTGGCTAATGTGGGATTGCCATGCAGTTCAGGTGGGATTCCGTGGGTGAGCTTCAGCCCACCCGCCTTTGTTAGCTGGCCTCCTTGTAGTCCCTCCTGTGCCATTGAGGTTCTTTGGGCTTTTCTAGTGTTCTTTTCGTTTAATATATGCTTTGGAGGGACTTGACTGCTGTAGCATGTACTTCTGATATGCAGCGCTTTGAAGCTTCATCTTGAATGCCAAGAGCTTGGAGATGCATGGTGGTATTACTGTATATGATACCTACCACTCCGACAAGCAGAGGATAGTACCATACTTCGGCCGTGGGGTCCACATCTTTGACTACTTGGTGTTGATAGTCAGCTTTGCTCTGCTGGCCTGTTGGGTCTGTCATCACATCCACTGTACCAATCTGGTGCCGCGCATGTACTCGTGCTGCAAAGTCTACAAAGCAGGGTGCACGCAGCAGACCAGCAGTAACAATTAAGGTACTAGCACAGCACAGGAATTCACTGCTTGTAGCTGACAGCCTCAGCAGAAGCCGCAGGGGTTCTGTGCTGGAGCCACTTCATGGTCACAGAATCGGTAGCCCAGTTCTCATCATGTTCAAGCCATAGCAATTAATTGCATGGCCATCTCACACTTTGACAAAAGAACTCCTGGCACAGCAGACTGCATGAGCTACATGACCTGATATAGCAGGAGTCCATCCCACAGCAGCTTTCAAACAGCTACTGCTGGCACTCCTCGATACTACTTTGTGCCCCTGTGCAGCTGCTGCTTGTTAGGTTGTGATAGTTGAGCCTCATAACTTTTTTGAAATCCCTCTGCAGTCCCTGCTACTTTGAGGTGGTGATCCTCAGTCTGGCATGGTCTACTGCTGCTGCTGCTTTTGTGGGTCTAGCCTACTGCTGCTTAACTGCTGCTCTTGTGGGTCCTATCTCATGCATAGACTTGCAGTACTGCTGCTACTGTTTTGCTGCAGGGCCGCTACTGAGTCTTTCCCGCATGACGTTGGTGCTTCCTCCGCACACATGCTCATCACCCAGGGACAGAGACCCCTCCCCTTTCACATCGTGCTGCTGCCCTAGGTTGCTGCCATCATGCCAGTGCTGTTAGTTGCTGCTCTGCATAACTTCCTTTCTTGTCCTCCATAATCTAGGTAACTAACCTGCAGTTGGTGGCCTGCATGGCACCCTAGCACGTTGCTGATGCTATTGCTGCTAAAGCTGGTGGCCAAGGGTGTTCACCAGCACGAGCAGCCTTCAGCGGAAAGCCTGCCTGGTGCTAATGGACTGTCTGTGGGTTCGGAACTCCCCTGGCACATTTTAGCAGGCACACTTGATGGTATGTGCTTCCTACTAGCATTGCATTCAAAGCAGAAGCAGCTCTAGACTGGTAATCCTGGTCTTTCTAGAGCTCCTGCTGCAGCTCCTGGTATCTGTCAGTGCCCAGCAGGAGCCCTTCCCGGAGCTTCGTTGGACATAGCAGTGCATGCTCTGCGCCCTTCCTCCATAGACTCCACAAGACCACACTTTCAATGTGTTTATCAAGGCAGTTCATGTCTATCTGGCAACTCTTATCACTGGTTACTAGAGTAACCGGTGATAAGAGTCCCTGCCTGGAGCAGAGTCCGTGCCTGCCTGCAGTACACACTGTCCTCCAGTATGGAGATGGCAGACTTACGAAAAAGTCGTATACACTCTACTCCAGTATCAAGATGCCACGATTACAAAGTAATCATATGTGATGTTATCATTTGGTATGCGGAAGTTGGACCGCACGCTACTGTGGAACCAACCCCTGATGTTAAATACAGAGCTATTTGGAGGTATATATGCCTTTGAATGGTTCTTTGAGATCCTGCCGCCCATGGATTTCGTTTGCATTCCATCTCACCTACCTTCTCGTGCTCCAGCAGGTCTCCTCCCAGCCTTACTAGCCCCAGCGCTTCAGCTTGGGATCACACCAGGGCCCAGAACCCTTGAAGTTCTCTTGAGATGTTGCCACATATTGGAATGGAACTCAGGGTGTCAACCGTTGGGCTTTGCTACTCCACACTGCACAGCAACAGTGGCAGCGGTAGCAACAGCAGGGGGGTGTGTGGGAGGGTTAGCGGCAGGAGCTGGTTTGCCCGGAGCACTCGGGAGGAGCAGTGAGAGAACCAGCAGCAGCAGCAGCAGCAGGATGAGATGGAGGTGCTGGTTGTGGTTTTTGGGGAGGTGCTGCTGCGACAGGAAGCGCCGAGGTTGGTCTTAAGGGGTAACTGGGTGGATTGAATCAGCTGCTTGACAGCTGCAGGTACGCAAGCTAGAGGCTGCAGGGCACCAGCAGCTGCTTTAAGCAAGGGGCCCCATGGATGAGATAGTTACGGAGTCTACCGAGTCAAGCAGCAGTAGCAGTAGCAGTAGCAGTAAGCAGGGAAAGAAGGACCACAGCTGTCGCTCCTACAGTCAAGGATTTGAATTCCTGTCTAACACCAGGCTGATGTTTCACTGGTTGAGCAAGTTCCTGGGGCGACATGGTGCTGAGCAGTTGGCTTTGGCGCCTGTGCAGTTAGGTGCAGATGTGATCAGGGCGAGGCCTTTTCAGGATACAGTGGACTTTGTGCAGCAGGCAAGAAGCAGGACACAGCAGCAGCGCAGGCAGCCGTGGCAGCAGGAGAGCATCAGCAACCCTGGCCGTAGGTTAGGGGGGCAGCAGCGGCAGTCAAGGGAGGATTTGGTGGGAGCGGATGAGCATGCAGAAGGGGACGAGTTGCTGATGCCAGTGCAGAGGTCACGTGCAGGGGCGTGGAGGAGGAAGGAGGCAGCGCAGAAGAGCTTTTGTATTGGAGCAAGTGGGGGTGCAAGCGGTGCTGCTGCGGGTGCTGGGAGGGAGCATTCAAACCGTGACCAGCGACGACCTGGAAAGGAGTTTTCAAGGCGTTGAGAGTGGTAGCAGGAGCAAGCAGTACATGAGACTTAGGATGGGTGCTGCGGATTGACAGGGTGATGTTCAGTTGATAGGGTAGGTTGATGAAGAAGGGCTTGAAATATCAACGTAGGGCTTCGAGTGTACACAGTGTACGAGTCCCCACGCAAAGGTGTGACAACTCACACAGGGTTGGTTGGTTTGACCTATGAGGCAGGGATGCCAGGGAGGAACACAGAGCTGCCTTTGAAACGGTCAATTGCTCTGAAGAGCTTTAACTGTGTCCTTCTGCATCTGATGCACCGTTCTGCTTGACGATATGCTGGCTGACGCAAGAATGGCGAGTGAGGATATCAGTGTGAGAGAAAAGAGAGAGCGCGGCGCCTTCAATTGCCCCCCCCCCACGCCAATAGTGTTGCAAATGAATGAGAACGAAGAAAGAGGAAAGACCGTCAGGGGTCAGTGTGGTCCTCACTCCTATCACTTGTTTCACACAGGTGAGCCCACACTTGGCGCTGCCGGCCCCACTGCAAGCGGCCGCGCCACCGCCACCCCCGCTGATTACGAAGGAATTGTCTCCTAACTGCCGTGTGGCTGACTGCACCTTGCGTCGGCCAGTTTTCGTAATGCAGAAGAACAGTAGCTGCAGAAGAAAATGTTTCAGGCTCTGCACATCAATACCAACCATATAAAAGAGAGCTGATTGGGCATCTCGGCAACCACTCACCAGCCCTCATTCCAACCAAGCCTTTTGCACCCTCAACTTGGCATCAGAAGCTCCTGTTGGCATCGACTGCTTCCGCTTACTTCATCAACTCTGCGTGAAAAAGGTAAGCAACTGCCGAGCTCCTCAACTGCAGATCCGTGTTCCTGCCAGGCAGAGCCTGCAGCCCTCGGCTTCTGCCCTGCATGCCCCTGAACGCGTCTGCCCACTATGACAAGCGGGGCCTAGTGGGAAGCCCAGTGTGACCCTAGCTTTGGCCTATCCACCCTAGTCCTAGCCTAGTGTGGCTAGGCTTACCCGGCTAGCCCTCCAGCACGGCACAATTCAAGTGTGCAGAAACAACACCATTTATCAAGCAACAACAACATTTGACCAATGCATGAACTTTGCAAGAACATACTGATGGTAAACCCACTTGCCAAGTGTCCTTGCTTAGGTGAAGCCTAGCAGACCCTAGCGGACCCTAGTATCACCATAGTCTATGACTGCTACCTCACATGGCTTTGGACACACGAATATGAGCTGAATAAAATCCATAACACACATATGTACAAATGCAATGGCTTACACACCCACCCATGTTGACCATGTCCGGCAAACACATGCTTGCAGACATGGCCAAGGCCAATGCAACGCACTCTTGCACCAGGTCTGTCTACTACTGCGTACATACAACACATGGTTCTGAGGCCCATTCATTAGTTGGTTATGAGCCACAGCAGAAGACAAAGCGTTTTCTGGCACATCCTTCATGCCGCAGTTTCCCAAATTGGTCCCGCCGCATTGCAACTAGCAACTAAGTCCCTGCCCGTCACATCCAACTTACAACAAACTAAGCCCCTTCCTATTTCTGTTACTATTTTTATGATGGTTAGAAACTTGTCCTTGGCCAGCAAAAGGATAGGCTCTGCCTGCTTCATACGTACCTCACTTTCAGGCCAAGCATCAAGTGGATATCCACTGGATATCCACTTGCAATACATCAACTAGAGCCTCAGAAGATGGATCAAAGCCCCCAATCGCAATGGTCTCGCTGTCGAAGCCAATAGCTGGTCATGTTAGGCTGCACAGAGCCATCAGCCCATTTCCCCAATAGTGGTTACATCTGCCACCCAGCAGCAAGACATGAAACAGGCAGTCCAGGCAGAACTTCACCAGTAGCCACTTGTTAGAATCTAATCATCGGCATGAATAATGTACGGATGTAATAGATCAGAGCACTTGTATGGAGCGACAAGACCTGCTTACAGCTATCGGCATATCCACATGTAGCCTCAGCCCTGACATATCTCAGGGAGACAAGGGTATATGATAGCCGTAAGTCCCGTTTGTGCTATGGTCTGCTGGCATCCCAAGCAGCGCATCGTCATGCAGCCAGCTGGGCAACACACCAAGGTCACCCCGAGGTCACCAGGTCGCGGAGCTTTTTAAACGGAGCTGCTCCAGGACCTTTGTTGACGAGCCATTAAGGTGCACATCTCATGGGCTCCGCGCAACCGCCCATAGTTACGAAGTGCCAGTCCTACATCATGCATGCGTTCAGACACGCATTAACCAGCTACTCGCCCATCCAGCATGCGTCGCTGACGCTTCTTAGGCCGAGAGAAGCCAGTTGTGGCGCAGGCACTATTACTGCGTTTTTACTCCATATATGAGCCCATGCACGAAATTGCAGCCAGCACATGCGACTGTGTCAGACAACAGGCGTCGTTGTTGACTTGCGCAACAACGAGGCGGGTCACGCCCCATGCAGACGTGGTAGCTATATCTTGCCCTGACATACAGCTTCAAGCATACAAGTAAATCTTAAAGCAGCTTAGCTTCGCTTCCCAGAAGAAGCTTGCAGCGCGGCACCTCGGGCAATGCTGAGATGGAGCAGGAGTCCCAGAGCCATATGAGCACGCATATTGATGAGGGCCAGGTTAATCTAGACTCCCCATCATAGTCGTGTCTATACACTGTAATGTGCTCGAAAAACAGAGATACCGCTCAGCTTTGGCCAATTGACTGTGCAGAGGCCGACCAGATTGCAGGACGAATCAAGGCTGGTTGTGCTGCAATAGAACGAATCAGGTAAGAGCCATGCTCCTTGGATCCTCCATACAGTCGCATTTCGTCACCATGTAGGTTGATTGCAAACTTTGACGT
Source organism: Pseudopediastrum boryanum (assembly GCA_963556185.1). Lineage (NCBI taxonomy): Eukaryota > Viridiplantae > Chlorophyta > Chlorophyceae > Sphaeropleales > Hydrodictyaceae > Pseudopediastrum > Pseudopediastrum boryanum. Next base: position 1,891,927 of record OY744498.1, on the reverse strand, counting down.
GACCATGGCAGGAACTCTTCACTTCCAAGCTCTTTATGCCAGGTTCCTCCAGGCATGATAAGCCAGAGCAGTAAAGGGCTTATCAGAACGGCTTGCTGTGCAATTCAGTCTCACGAAAAAGCTTGCAGCACACAAATTGCAGCAAAGCACTTGACCCTTGGTGTAGAAGTCTATGTTGTCTTAAACTTGTGCTGATGCTACATGTCATCATCTCGCAATCTTTGGGCCTTACAAGGCCTTAACATTGTTGGCACTCTCACTCCAAGGTGCAGTTCCAAGGTCTCATGATGCACAGCAGCCAGCTTGCTCTTATCCCTCGATGTGGCAGTGCTGTGTGATCAGTGCCCTCTTTTTCGAGCAAAGGATAGGTAGGTGCGGCAAGTGCTATCTTACCCAACACTGGTCTCTATCCCATACATTGGCATAGACTTTCAACTCTCACACTCTAGCAAGTGTATCAGGCTAATTTATCTTTATTCCAGTATCTGGACAGGTGCGTAATTGTCATGGGTGTAACCAGCACACAGGAGCTGGGAATGTACACATCACATCATTTTGGTTGGCGCCCAGAACCAGCACAATTTGATGAGGATCTGCCTTTCATGCAAGCATACCGATGTTTGGTCTGCTATTACACTCTTTGCAGAGCAATAACCCATGCAACTGGTAGATGCTTTCACAAGGATACTGAGTGATGCTTTGAAGCGCTGCCAGAGCAGTTAAGCTATGTATCTGCCTCTGCACACACAACCCTTTGCTAGGAAAGCTTCCTATCTGTTCAAAACCAGACAGATTACAAACCTGTGTATGTGCCTTTGTTGATGCACAGGCTTACACACAGAAGAACGCTTGCCAGATCCAGGCTGCAGCAGCTCCCAACCTAACAAAGGGGAGGTCCTTTGCAGCCCGAAGAAGCTGAGTGTGTCCACCTCCTCAACCAACCTGGTACTACTCTAAAGGTGCTGCAGAAGGGGCAGCTAAGCAGCTAAGTACGATGATGTCAAGCTAAGCTCCATGGTAGGCCGGCACGACAGTCTAACACCAAATACTTCAGCAGAGCGGGGACCTTGGCATGAAGGCTGTGTTGTCTGCTTCTGTAAATGGTGCAGCAGCTGCAAGCATGGGTATTGATGATGAGTAGGCCCTGCTCTCTGCAGCAACCCTGCCATCTATGGGTGCACTCCTCTATGGAGAAACTGCTGTACCTGTCCTGTGGCATTCCAGTAACGAGCATAAATGACTCATTACGTGAGCTGGCAGCCAGATGTCAATGTCAGTGACACATGTCGTTATAATGAGATTCAGTGGCCTTGCTGCCACAAGGCTGTTTGATTGCATGTGGTAATGGTATCTTACAATAGCATGGACGTTTGATAGGTGGGTGCTTGATTGCATAGGAAATGTAACGCCTTTACGTGGTGCATGCGGCAGCTAGTGTGCATGCAGCATGCACCATACATGTTCTGATATTTCGCTGCTGCATGAGCATGTAGCATGCAGTTGCATAGTCGACGTGCACTGACACTGGCTTAGTGAATCTGAGCGGTTGCCATACGTATATGTCACCTGTTGGGCAACCTTGCATTGGGACAGGCCAACAGTGGCCATCAATCGGACTACCCAAGGCTGGGAACCAAGTGCCATGCATATGAGATTTACAAGAAGTGTTGCGCAGACGTGCATATACCAGTTTCTCTCAAAGGAATTGTGCTCTGGAATGGATGGGCGAGATCAATCCTGCCCGATTTCTGCAATGTACGTGCTCTTTATGATACAATTCCTGGCTGAACCTGGGGAGTTCGCATGGTGCTCAGAGATATGGCACCCTTCTAAAGTAAAACCTTCCAATGCATGCAATGTAGAGTACCGTCCTAATACAAATGCATGGGTAAGTAGGGTTCAGATTCCACAAGACCATTCACTTACCAACCTGATTTTCATTATGGATGAGGCCATAAGGGCTTATTGCCTGCCGGTGGTAGTCTGTGCAGGCGCTGCAAGCATTGCAAGTTGACGCAAGTATTGTTGCGGGACTGGACTGTTTATTAGATGTGTGTCCATAGGGGACCCAAGTATTTATGCAGTGTGGGAGCCTTGCCTGCCCTGGCCCTTTTCACTGGGGTACCAATTGGGATAATGCAGATGGCACATTGACACCTTTCATCAGCTGATAAATTGTTATACTCACATTTGGACTGCGAGGCAGGGGTGCTTGGTTCGCAAACTGTGTCTGGGTTCGATAATTGCCTATGTTTTGGACACACAACTACAAGTCTGAGCAGCCACCATTGTATGTCTGCAGGGAGTTGACTGATAGAGATGCCCATGCATGCATGTCCACCATAAAAGTAGGAGTTTTTGGGATATTACATGAGTGTGTCCATGCTTCTGTTTTTAAGGGTCTTGCTTCTGCCCCATTTTCATCGTGCACGAGGGCTGAATGAGGAGAATGTCTCAGGGTTGATGGCCGGGGCTTGAATCAAGCATTGCAGGTGGTGGGCAGGAAAACAAACAGTATATGGGGACACAGCTGAAGCCTCAGCTCCACTGAAGGGCACTAGTGGGCATGCTTGAAGTACAGGGGGCCTAGCCTCTTTGATTGGGGCACCGTTGGAGTGATGCAATTGGCATCCTGGCACTCCCATCAGCTGATGTTTTGATACGCCTTTGGCGTGCAAAGGGGTCTTGATTCTCAGTTGCAGTCTTGTGGTTTTGGTTGGTTGGTCATGTACCACATTGTGGGCGGGTGCTGTGTGTTAATCATCTTACTGCTGCAGTAAACTGTATCAAGAAGCCTCTGCATGTAGATCTACCACATGATTGGTACATCTTATGAGATGTCGGTGCTGTCTGTTTATTCTGGACCTTTTTTTGGTGCCAATATCATATCATAGCAGACCCTACTGTGCAATATGGTCCCCCTATTGCAAGCCCTATTGTGCACTAGGGCTGCCCTAGTGCAGGCCCTAGTGGCCCACTAGGGTACCCTAGTCCAGACCTATCTTGTAAACTAGGCCCTAGTCACCATCCTATCCTCGGCCTAGTCCAGCACTAGCTCAAAGCTAGTGGCGCTAGTGACGCTAGGCAGGTACTATGGGATCCACCAGGGGGTGCGTTGGCCATAGTGGCCAGCGGGCCGTTTCCCCCATCTATGTGTCCTGCATGCAGAGCTTGCAAAGGGGCTCTGCTCAATTCTGCTGCATTGTGAGCGACAAGACACCTGCTTCGTGATGCACTCAGCTGCATCTGTCTTTTCATCGGTGAGCATTAGCGCCCTTGGCACTTTGCCTGATTCTGCTGGACAGCTGCAGTAGTGCATGCTCGGCAACGCTGTCCGCTGCACCAATATCGGCTTCAAGATTACAACTTTGTTCCGTGCAGCAAGGCATGGCATGACATGTTCCGGTGCCCAAGCGCAATCGATGCTTTTGCATTTCGAGTGATGTCGCCCCTGGTGTATCCTGCTGCTGTCAACAGGTACTCTCACGGTCCAATGAAGGCCTCTACTGTTCTCCTGTGTATGGCCCTTGCGGCCCTCTTCTGTCTGTCTGCTGTTCAGGCATCAGGTAAGTCGTGCTTGCTGAGTACTGGAAAGATTAAAAGTGCACCATACATCTTCTGGCTCCTTGGGTCTGTGTACTGGAAAGATTAAAGGTGCACCATATATCTTCTGGCTTAGTCTTGGCTCTGTGCCTATAGTTACCTGAGACAGATAAGGCCAGTGATGCGCAATTTGCAAGTGTTGATCATTGCTTGGTGTACAGGAGGTTATGCATGGGTCTACGAGATGCGCCTCAAGTCTTAAGCCCGCTTTATGCACAAATTCACCAGGGGAGGGCTCCAATGTAAAGCTCATCCATTGTTCCTGTTAGCTCCCAGCGGGTGCACTACTGTCCAGTGACCCTAGACAATGAATGAAGGCTCAAAAGTGCCATCAGAATTTTCATAACCAGGCCATGCATACATTATGCCGACTGCCAGAGCACTGGGGCACTCTCATTGGTATAAGCACAAGCAAGATATTCTGATTTAAGGTGACACATGCGCCTTTGCGGAGGACGAGCCCCTAACTACACATGCTGTCATGACAATCATGTCACTCCATGTAATATCTGCCAAATAGAACCCAATGATACTTGCCTGCATGCGCAGCTGGTTCTAGCCCATAACTCACCCCACAAAGCCGCCCTATCTATTGTGCTGATGTCTGTCCACCCTTTTCCCTCCCTCCCGCTACCTTGTTCCCTCAGGTGGCCGCACTCTGTTGGGTGACACTTGTGACAAGAAGTGCTGGGACCCTAAGTGCCCCTGCAAACCTCATGAGCATGAATGCTCCATTGTGAACTGTGAGTACAAGTGCCACAAGAAGGACAAGTGCGACAAGAAGTGCTGGGACCATGGCTGCCCGTCAAGCTGCGGCTCCCCCAGAACCCACCACTGCAAGATCGTCGATGATGGGAAGAAGTGCGACTATAAGTGCTGGCCCAAGCAGAAGGGTCCCTGCCACAAGAAGTGCTGGGAGCCTGGCTGCCCCTGCAAGAAGGACAAGCACCACTGCCGCATTGATGAGCACAAGTGTGACTATGTCTGCGTGAATAAGGACTAAATGGCCTGAGGCTCGGGCCTTGTGTCCAGATGATTGAAGGCAAAAGGCTGCTGAAGCTACGTAAAGGTTTTCGAGTCCGTAATCGGGATCATGATCCTGCATTCATACCCTTGATAGTCTGCAAAAGCCTGACTAAAGTTGGTATACTTCTGTTTTGGGCCATGCAACCACTTACAAGTAGGTGCACCGCGATCAAGATGCACTGCATATGCTGGGAAGACTTAATTTCAATGTGAGTTGGCTTTTGTTTACAGATGGATGTCAGGCTTATCTGAGGATGTGGCTTGATTTGCTCCCTGTCGTGTTGCATATCGTTGACAACTACTATGCTTACAAGTAGTTCCAAAGTTTGTTTACATGTACCGGTGGGTGGTCTCGTCAGGGAATCTTGGCGGTCCCCAAATGTTACAATTCACCCAAATGCTTAATATGCCAGTCTTTACACAGTGTTGTGCGTTGGCCGTGAGTGGGCCCTTTTATGGTGCTCATTGTTCCTTTATTGTATTGAGCCCGACAAGAGTACTGTATTGGTGGGGTGGTTGTCAGTGGGCCAGTGGTGAAAGGCCACTATGTGGAAGCATGGATGCGCTTCGGGATGGATGATTTTTAAGTGCAGGGTACTCACACAAATGTGAGGTCTATCATGCTGGTTGGTTACATTCATTGTGTTTGGACCAAGATTTAGAAATGTCCGCAGTTGGGAACTTGCTGCATGAACGCTGACAGGCTTATGTATGTTGGCATACCATGCCATAAGTTGCAGTTGGCAAGTTGCTGCATCAAGACCCGTTGTGTAAGTTGGGATACTACCATAATGCTGCTCTATGAGCAGAGGACTTATGGAAAACGGTTGCAGCTGCAGCCTTGTTGGTCAATTGGGTATGACACGGGAAGTGAGCCAGCACGAATGGTGCTGGTGCCTGGATGTACTATGAGACTTCTCTTGGGTGGCTTTGTTAATTTGCTTTGCAAGCTTTCCACGGGCTGCTGTCTAATATATTTGTAGCCCAGAAATGATATGTAAGTTACTATCAACTGAAGAAGACATGTCTTGGCACCGTAGGGCAGAGTACTAGGCTGCAATGTTGCACATCTTCTAAAGCTCTCAATGTACCATGAGCAGCACATGCGCAGATCAGCTCGCTTGCAGCTAAGAGATGCTCCAGAGCCTTTGCAGTTCTTGACTTGCAGACTATTGATAAGATGAATGTAATTTGCAGAGATAGAAGAGTCCCCTTGCTTGACAGCGTTTGAGCACTATATTAGACCTTATTTTAAGAGATCCTCCCCTCCAGATGCCTGAATAGCCTTGAGAAGGCTTTTAACTGTAAGGTTATAGATCCTTCATCCCAAAACAGCACACCAAGTCTGAACACACAAGGAAGTTAGCAGGTTCTGGACATCAGCTAGTCAGAGCCAAGCCAGGTGGCAGCTGAGTTCAGACTCCTTCATTGCCTTCTGTTCACCCAGCAGTAGTAGCCACTCTCCGCTGTAGCTCTAGACTTTTGCAGCAGCAAAGGCTCGGGACAGCAGCATTCATTTCCATACTGCTTAGTGCCTCTGTGCTGCTGCTGCTTGTTGTGATGCGTGAGGGTATATAAATGTTTTTAAACCCCCACTCTGCAGTCCCTGCTACTTTGAGAAGGTGCTCCACACTCAGTAGGCATGTATCCTTGATTGACCACAGGCTATAGTGTGCATAACGTAATCAACCCCCGTGCTCTCGAGCAATCCACGCCACCAGCAAGCCTTGCAACTCATCTTAGTCAGACAGCACATTGCTGTCTTGTGGCTATATACATGTACCTGTAGCAAGAGGAGTTAGATGCATGCTACGTTACTCCTGGTATGGTATGGTTTACTGCTGCTGCTGCTCTCATGGGTCTAGTCTTTTATAATACACAACTTTGCATTTATGCTGCTACTATTCTGCTGCAGGTACGCTACCTAGTTTTTTAAATGATGTTGGTGCTTCATCCGCACACTTGCTCAGGACCCAGGGACAGGGACCCCTCCCCTGTCCATACTGCTTGCTGCTGCCAAAGGTTGCTACCAGCCTGCCAGTGCTGTTAAATGCTGCCCTGTCCAACTTTAGTTGCCTTTGCGCCCTTCCAGATTTATTCAGGCCTGCTGTTTGATGCTTGCATGGCACCCCTAGCACGTTCTGAAGCTACTGCTGCTGCTGGTGCTACTGCTGCTGGCTGAGGGTGTTCAGCAGCACACGCAGCCTTCAGCTGAAAGCCTATCTACCTGCTGCTAATGGATGGACTACCCAGCCTTTAACTCCCCTGGCACACTTCAGCAGGTGCATTTGCTGGGATGTCCTTCTTACTAGCATTGCATCCAAAGCAGAAAGCTCTGTGGCTAAACCCTAATTATCCTTGGGCTCCTGCTGCAGCTCCTGGTATTTGTCAGTGCCCAGGAGTCCTTCCCATGAACCCGCGCTGGAAATCAAGAGATGGTGTGTTTGTGATTCAGAAGCCCTTTCTCAATCACTAGTAAAAAGGTTTGCTTGTGCAAGTACCTCAATAGAAAACGTATGTTGCCGCTGCTCCTGCTTTTGCTGCCTCTGCTGTTGCGGATTTTCGCTCTTGGTTTATGTATGGCTGCAGTTTCGCATCTGCCTATCATAATGGCAAATCCAATCTGGGCTGTAGAAAGGTACTGGTCTGCAGGTGCCTCAAACTGGAGCAAGGCCCAATCACAGTGCTTCATAGATGCCTGAGCCTCCTGGGACTTCACAAACACTTGCTTCACTATTACATCACCAGCACCAGCTGAGCAGACAGCAGCAGCAGCAACACAAGCAGCAGAACAGCAGCAGGACCAGCCGCAGTGTTTGGAATATCAGCTGGTAAAAAAGGTTAGCCATGCGGGCTGACCTTGGCTGATCAGTTCCTCAATTCCCCAACAGGGTATGACTCAGTCCCTTGCTGTTGTTGCTGCTCGGCTGCAGGTTATGCTAACGCAGTATATCAAGAGTGCCCCTTGCCAACAGCAGCTGGATCCACTGAGCCCAATCAAGCAGTATGCCTCTGGAATCATTGGGACATACTGCCACCGTCTGCAGATGCAGCCACTTAGACTGCAAACATCATCAGCTGTTCTGTCCTTGGTAAGCAAGTACATACAAGTAACTGCTGCTGCTGCTGCTGCGGGCCGCTGACAGCATTGAAAGGCACAGGAGGTGAGCTGCGGGGCTCTTTGCTACGGTTGGGAGGATCCTTGGGGCATTATGCATTACTGAACACAAGTAACTGATGATATGGGCTATATTGTAAGCTGGAGTGAATGCGAGGCTGGTGTCTAGAGGTCAGCATCGACAAGCACAAGTGGTGAACTACTGCGGGGCTCTTTCGCTACGTTTAAGCGAACTCTTGGGGCATTCTGCATAACTCAACAAAAGTAACTGTCGCTGCTCCAGCTAGGCATCCTGCATGCTGTGCTTACCGGTGTGTGGGTGGCATCCTCACGATCTTGTGTGTGCTGAAGCTGTGCTTGGCTAATGTGGGATTGCCATGCAATTCAGGTGTGAATTCTAGCTAGTTTTGACACACCTGTCTCCATCTCTTTTGACAGCAGGGCTATTAGGAGGTTGCCTGGGCCGAGTTTGTGTTAGTCATTAATGATGGTCAGCATTGGCCAAACTCCTTCTTTGCCGTAAACTCACTTCCAAATTACTTTACATCACTTTGTGTGAGTACTAGTCTCTCTGTCACTGCATGCATGCTGCCATCAAGGCTGAGTGCAGCTGGCTCTGCTGGCTTGAGCTCTCTTTCCGTGCAAAAGGGCTGCACCTTAATGCTGCAAACTGATGCAAGCAGCTGGATGTGAGTAGTCTTTCATACACCCCATCTGTTGTTTCATCATGCACCTGGCCTCTAAGTATGCGGAGAGCTGGTGCAGGGCGTATGGCAATTGTGCTATGGCATATATTGGATTTGAGATAGGCTTTTCCACCATTGCAACCATTACCGGTTTCCACCTTATATCATTACCGCCAGCACACATTTTTGTTCACTCCAGCAGGAGAGTGCAAGGTGTGCAGCTAGAATGCAGCTTATTACTTCATGATGTATGCGTTAATGGACTTCAACACTGGTATGCAATTCACCCGCCAGTGTGGAACAGAGCAGCCCATCTCATGGTTTTGATAGCCGTGCAATGCTTCTGCCTGGTCTTCCTGAGTGACTTACCTGCTCCATGGTCCTGGTAAAGTGCCCAACAATGTGGCTGCGCTGGGCTCAGGAGGTCACCCGATCTGCTTCTTAGCCATTGCTACGTAGTACATCAGGACCATCAAATAGCCAATGCTGCATTTAGGGTGCATGTGTTTCTTCAAATTGCAACCTACGCAGGAATAAGATACTAATAAGAGGGACATACAGTGGACTAGTAGACAAGCACCATGTACTGTCAAGCAACTTCATAGGTTTGGCCGGTGATGCGAACTCTTCAGGACATAATCTGCGTTTTTATTCTTTACTTGCCGAGTATCACCAACTTCGCGACAGCCGCGGCTGGTCCAACTGTGCAACGGCACTAGCCTGGTTGCATCCATGTGGCCATCGATGTGGTAACGGGTTCATATGCGCGGAACGAGCTGAAGGTCCTGATTATAAAACGTGTGGTGCTCTCGCTTGCTTGAAGAGTCTGCTGACGCCTCGTGGCCTCCTTACGCTGCAGGTCCAAGCAACAGCTTGGTACAGCCAGCTGAGTCAGAAGCTAAAGCTTGAGCAGTAGCAGCCTGCACGTCGATTTCTTTCAGAGGCGTGCAAGCAAAGAACCTCTTGCGCTCCTTACAAAAGGGTCCTTGCCAGACCCAGAGACATTCTCAAGAAGCATGCATGCTCCTTGATCGCCAACGGAAGTACTATGGGTGGCAAGGTGTGCCTGGGTCGGAACGGAAGATACAAGGCCATGGCAGGTCCAAGCTCTTCAAGTGCAACTGGCGCCATGGATCCACATGACGGTATCCAGCCTGCATTGGTTGCTCACGGCAGCTAGAGGCTCGTGCAGGTCGCTCTCAAAGAAAGGCGACAACTCCCGGAGCTCCTCTTCTGCAAACTTCGGGATCCCTAGACCTACTCCGTCAAGCCTGGGGTCGCTTCCGGAACATGCGCTAAGTCGGTTCGGTTGCAAACAGTTATTCCAGCTCTAGGGTATCCTCAAGAAGCTGTGCATGGCATTATTAAGCAGGTCGCCGTGCCTGTAACTTTGAATGCATGCCTTTGCTTCTTCCAGTCGTTCCGGCACGGATCCGTGCTTGTCCTCGTGTATGCTGGCTCGCTTTCGTTGCGCATTTGTGTTGCTGTTCCATGTGCAGGCTTGGCAGACCCATGCTGTAGGGCTGGTGCCAAATACAGGCATCCCCGTCAAAGCCATCCTGTAGAGACTCAGGGTCAGGTTGGCAAGCTTAGCATGTCCATAATGGTGCTGCAACCCATTTGCTCTTTTGATGTATCTCACTATTTCATAAGCCTGTATACCACGATGAACTACATATGTATGCAGTATGTATTAGCCCTGTAGCGACGATGGTGGTGTACTTGCTTGATCGTGCATTCCTTACGTGAATGCATTGCTGGGCCGTAGTGCGGCATATGCATAGAACTCTGCTGGTATTATGCTATGCGATGCTGCGGCAGTTAGACAAGCTATGGCTCCTTTGTTGCAAGCCTTCGAGTGTCACATCCTGCCTACCGCTACGCTGCCAGCGTGCCGCAACCACAAGCTGGCTGGGCCAAATTAGAGTGCCAAGACAACGTTCCGGCAATGTTTCGGCTTGAATCCTTGTGCGCGGCTGGTTTGGTCGTTCTACAACGACCCTTACCTCAGGCAAGGTTTTAGAAGCTGTAGGCCAAAGCGTGGGTCGTAGCCAAGCCAGTGCATCCCTTTTTAAACCCCAACATGTTGTAACCAAGCCAGCGTGTCTCATTCTTGGCCCCTACAGGATGAATCTGTCGACCTATTATGCACCAGGCGGTGGGCATGCTATACGAGTAGTGTTCTGCATAAGCAACCATTCAACAAAAAATTGAATATTGCTATTTTCTCTTCAATCAGTCTCCTCATCCTTGATAAATCAATAAACCTGGCAGCAACTAGCATAGACCTAAGGCAAACAGGCATTAGTGTGTACTTGACAAATGATACTACGAGTAACAGCGGCTGCAGGCTCAACCAAGCATGGTTAGTAAACTGGATGGCAAAGCTTGCAGGCAGACCTCATTGGTGCTAATCTGGCCTGCCCTTAGGCCCCTTACTATGTTCGAACGCAGGGATGTAATGCAATTCCTGATCACTGCTTTCTCATCATCAGCACACATTCATGCAGTCCAGCCCCTTAGAATGAACTGTGAAGCTGTGGAAAGTGGAAGATGACTACAAACATGCCACACTTCCCCATGCTTGTGTGAGGCCATGAAACCTGCATGGCTCTATCCTGCACACATCTATAGGCTGCTGCTGCTCACCTGTGCACCCTCTTCTCTTATTCACAGGACTGGAGGTTGTGGCGCACCTGCTTGCTGCAGCCCCTTACTGCGAATGGTCAGGCTTTCCTGGATGCTGCTGCTGAACCACTGCAAGCTTCTTATCACTGCCAAGACCAGACTCGCACTGTGGTCCATGCCCCCTTAAACGCAAAGCGACAAAGCCAAGCTCCTCATCCAGCCCCCCAAGCCCCATGGTTCACTTCCCCCCCCCCTGGATGCTGCTGCTGAACCACTGCAAGCTTCTTATCACTGCCAAGACCAGACTCGCACTGTGGTCCATGCCCCCTTAAACGCAAAGCGACAAAGCCAAGCTCCTCATCCAGCCCCCCAAGCCCCATGGTTCACTTCCCCCCCCCCCTGCCCCAGCCCCGTGGTCTTTCCCCCCAAGCCCCGTGGTCCATCCTGCCCCCAAAGCCCCGTGGTCCATCCTGCCCCCGAAGCCCCGTGGTCCATCCTTCCCCCCAAGCCCCATGGTTCCCCCCCCCCCCGCCCCAGCCCCGTGGTCTTTCCCCCCAAGCCCCGTGGTCCATCCTGCCCCCCAAGCCCGTGGTCCATCCTGCCCCCCAAAGCCCGTGGTCCATCCTGCCCCCCAAGCCCCTGGTCCATCCTGCCCCCCAAGCCCCGTGGTCCATCCTACCCCCCAAGCCCGTGGTCCATCCAGCTGCTTCCTACGGTTTTACCACCTCTCCTTGCTTCCCAGCCCAGCCTGTCGGGTCCAAGTCGCCGCCCACCTCGGTTACTCCACTGTGTGCTGTGTTCTGCAGCTGTCTCACTTCATAGTGCTGAAAAACACCTGCAAAGTCCAACATGTGCCCCCTGCCAAGGCAACTCGTGTGGAGACAGCAAGCAAGCTGCAAGCTTACATGCGCCCAATGTATCCCCATCAGTGGTACCTGCTTATAACCTGCAGGTAAGGGTGGATGGGATATCTATCTGCTTAGGGTCTATTGGAAGTGGGTCTGCCTGCCAGGGAGCATTGTCATGTGCTGATACATCTACACATTGTGCATGCTAAGTACATTTGTTCTACTTTGTATAAGCAACTGCAGTGTGCTAAGTGTTGACATCCACTGTGATCTGCGGAAGCGCATTGTTGTTCTTTGCAAAAGGTCCCTTACAGAAAACATGTCATCTGCTTCTGCAGAATCAACACAATAGGCACCTATCCAGTGTGTCTGGAGGTTTGTTCTGGTACAGGCCTTGTCGGGTCAACATGTGGTCATGCAGATCCCTTCCTCTCCTGTCTCTACTCAATAGTAGTGTTTTTTCTGCGCTGTCTCACAGTTATGCCACACTCTTATTCCCTCTTCTGTTCTAAGAGTCAGTCCTCTGAATGCCTGCTGCTAATCACCCCTCTGCTTGCCTCATGCTGATGCAGATCACCACTAGCACCAGAAGCTCACATCAACATACTAGGGCCCCAACGGATAGGCATCGGCTTCAAGGCATTAACCCGCTGGCACCTTCAAACCACTCTTCACTGTTCATTGGTCGCGGCACCCCTGCCAGGCACCCAGCTGAAAGATACAACAACGAGAACACCGTCTAATGACATCCCCACTTCCCAGCAGAAACACACAACCACGAGAAGACTGTCAAAGACATCCTCACTTGGAGACTTATCCTGCTGTGTCCAAGGTCTGTGTACCCCCTACATCTCCTACAACCCCCGTGTATCCCCTGCAAAACCTGTCTTGCCTATCCACTGGGCCCCTATGCTTGGATGTGCCTGTGATGTGTCTTGTGTAAGCGGAGCTGATTAGTATCTGCAAGTGGTGCAAGGCATAAAATGGGATCATGGCAATTATGTGATCAGTGCGGGGATTGTATCACAATCAAGCACCGCGCACAACTGAATAATTAAGGATGTATGGGTATTGTGTGCAAGATTGTTTGCAGACTACCAAGGTGAGAGTCTCTGACACTGCCCTTCATCTAATGCTGACATGAACAACGGAGTTTGGCGTAACTGTCAACAACACACCACCTGCAACAATATTGCCTGTAGGCTCAAGACGAGTTAATGGATGGTGTACTTGCAGTGATGGAAGAATGTATTGTTAGTTGGAGGAAGCTGCTTGCCGAGGCACTTCTCAGTGCTTAAAGAGGTATTCTGCTGCGTCCGCAATGTTACGCTCTGCAAGGTTATGTTTGGTCATGTTTTGTACCTGCATTGTTGGCCTGTTGACTAACAAGTTAAAGCTTCTTTTGAAGTCCTTTACGTATGTGGCTTTGTTGCTGGCTTTGGCACACTTGCATGCTCAAGCTTCCCATGCTACAGTTGCTCCTGGTCTTGTGAGACTTTTCTTCCTTGGTCTCGTGAGACTTTTGAAACGAACATACTTTTAACCTGGAGCTCCTTCTCGCTGTTTGGTGTTACGCAAGCATGGCCTGACATGCTCTGCATGTAATGTGCCGTCGCTGTTTCTTCCACATCGCTGTGCTACGATCAATGATCTTGTTGTTAGATTGGTGTAATATGCTTACTGATTTGAAAGTTCTGAGCTATTTTGCTTGTTGCTGTGTCTGCTTTGTGCGTGTTGGCCACCGCCCCCTCCCTCCTCTTGCTTGAAAGCTGTATGGACTCTTCAGCAAAGCTGTGCTATGCGAAGCTACCGTGCTGTGCTGTTGTTGTATGGCTCTGCTGTGCCATGATTTGTCGTGGGAAGGTAAAGATCCAATACCCATACCTGTGGTGGGTTGATTGGCATGACCTCAACATTGTGTATATCTCCTGTGGAAAGTTGCGTGTAGTAGAGCATGCTGTAGGTGATATGACTGTGTCCAACTTTGTGTTTGCCATGCATTGCGGCAAGTACTCTCCATGCTTCAGAGGTATTCCTGCAAGTCATGTATCATCGTTTGTGTTGCGCTGGATAGTATATGATGATTACACTTTAGCACCACTATCACCCTCGCCTGCGACATCATAATAGTAATGCGGACGAGCATGGGAGTCCTCATGGAACTTGGAAGTCGCTCAAGAAACCAATTTGCACCCAAGGAAGGTGTTTCAAGGTGAGCTTGAGTGTCAGGGGTGAGTAGTGCCTAACCCGTACTGCCGCAGGCACCATGTCTGAACCTATACCAGCCTTCCGCAAGGCAAGCACTCCCCTGTGTCCCTTGCGTTTGGAAGAACTGACTGGCTTCAATATTGCAGGTGCGGAAGTCCACCCAAGGCTACAACAACAAGCAAGCTGCATTCAGGAGTTAAGAAGCCCAAGCCTCAAATCTTCATGATCTTCAAGCGGTCATATCCCGTGGTGTAGGAGGATGTGTAAAGGTGAGCTTGCTTGTCATGCGAGAAGAAGTGACTGATCGTTGCTGCTGCAGGTGTTCCCAATACTGTTTTCAGCCGTATGTGAAGGCAAGCAAGCACTCCCTGTGTTCCTTGTGTCAGTAGAAGTGATTCGCTTCAATCTTGCAGGTGCGGAAGTCCATCAAGGCTACAACAAGAAGCAAGCTGCATAATCAGGAGATAAGACCACAGGTGTGTTACCGCTGTTCTGGGAAGACCTGGTCCAGCTTGTTAGCTGTCACTCGTCATATATGTGTTCACGCTGGCTTTTACACCCTGGATGGCTCTCAAGGTCCAGGCCATGCCAGTTGTCTAAACGCGAGCAAGCACAGTTGATCTGCCCTATTACTGACTTCGCTCCTTATCGAGTCAGCCCCAAGTACCAGCGTTGTACTGCTGCCACTTTTAGCGCCCACCATGATGTGTTAGGGGCCTCAAGCTGGCCTGTCGGTGATTGTGCCAAGGCAGGTGATGTTTATATCTCGACAGCACGGCTCGCGCTCGTCACCTTGGGAGTTTGCACAGCTGCAGGTGCCACACTGCTACAGCAAGAAGAAGTATGGGAATGCTGTCGAGAATAAGGTAAGCATGACACAGCGTTCTGATATGCAGTTTGGGACTGCTTATGCTCACAGAGTTGAAATTGGTCCACTGCAGACTCCACAAGCGATCTATATCAAGCCCTTGAAGCCATGAAGCCCATGAAGCCAAGTGTCCATCGTCCACAAGGTTGCGTTCCAGAAGCCCTTCCGTCTTGCCAGCTGTACCTCTCTGTGATCATCGCCGCCACCACCATCAGTCAAGCGCCTTCAGGTGATGTGTGCCAGCAGCAGGTCTCGTCCGTTGAACTGTGCAGCCATCATTGCAGGTGGACCTCTAATGCTTGGGCCCTCAACACTGCGCTGCGTCTCTTGGTGTCCAGAGTCTGGAGTCCCTTGTCCTTCACCTTGCATCATTCAGCAGCCACTCTTTACGGTACCATCTGCGTGCTCATGTTCCATTCTCGTTCCGGTCGCTGTGTACATTGCTGCCACCCTGCTTGGCTTTTACTTGGGGAGTACAGAGATCTATCTTTGCCTGACGCCGTTGCTCAGCTGTTCTGCGCCTTTTGGTACGTCCGATCATAAGACATGGGACTTCCAATCATGCCACCCTCTGTGTTTTGGTCTGGATGTCACTGTGGCTGGAGTCTGCTTCCAAAGTTCCAAATGCTGGAGGTTCCCAACGGGTATATCAAAAGCGCAGCCACAATACATGTGCAGAGTATTATCTCTACACACTGAACTTTGTATGATAGAGCCTTTGCTTTCTGCTTGTGCCATCTGCTATGCACCATATGCATAACTTACCTTATGGGCAACTAGGTATCTGTCCTTCTTACAGAGAGACGCCGTTGAGAGTCTCCTAAGATCTGCTAGACAGCTGTATTCAGATGCGATATGTACGGGCTGCCCGACCTGTGTTACTTATAAATGCACAGAGGAACTGTCAATAACTTCCCGAATGACAGCAGTCCAGCCTGCTCAGGCAATGCATATGCGCTTGCAATGTCACATTCCGACTGTTTTCTCTGGCGTGGCCTCTACTCAATAGCAAGTATGAGATTCATAGCATTTTAGCCGTCTGTATAATAGTAAGCTGGAGGGTGTGATGCCTTAGCGGCCATACATAGCAAGAGATTAGAATTTAGTATTAATCTATGGAGCAATGGCAGCCCTATGTACATCCCATCTACCTCTTTCAGCCTGATTTTGTTGCGTTCAATCTTGTCAGGGATATGTTCCCATCCTGTCAATGTATGAAAGTGTATGTTTAGTGTTTTGGCTTGAAAGTTAGCTTGGGACAGTCTACTCTTAGGACCCACTTTCATAGCCTATGAAGACTATGGAGCTCATGTGTCCTCCACCACCTTGTCTCAGGTAAGCATGCTGTGAGCAGCTGCTTGCTGGCTGAACCTTCACCTCTTATGCAGAAGGCTGCACGTGGGTATGACTGGGACAGGGCATAGGTTTTGGACAGCTGCAAAGGTTTAAAGCTGGGGTTTGACTGGGATTGGGGATGAGGGATGTTTCTCCTGCAACACCCATCAGGCTTGAAGTTGGATGGCTGCAAAAAGCTCTGAAGCTTGGTGGTAGAGGGTTTAGTTGCTCCATGGTTATTCCAAGGCTGGGGGTCTCAGGTAAGTGGGGGTTCCTCAGCATGTGTCAGATCTTTCTTTTTTGCCCCGTTTGCAGGGAGCTGTATATTTTGCTGGCTTGCCGGCGCTAACTATTCGAGGCAGTTCATCATTCTATGAGGGCTGGGCGGTGGTAGAGGCTTGCTGGGAAGGGCTGGATGTTGGCAGGTGAGGAATGTATGGCATGCTGTTTGTAGCTGATGTGTGGTGGTGGTTGCAGCAGGGCACATGGTTGGTCAATGAAGTGTTTAAATCAAGACCGGGGAAGGTTGCAAGGGAATTAAGCAGGGCTTGCTGGGCTGCTCTGGCACTGAAGAGGAGGATAGCAGCAACTACATATTTTAAGCGTTTTTGGGGGAGGGGTAGATCTGTTGCTTGATAGGTTGTCAACGACAGTAACTGCTAGTTGCGAAGCCTAGGCAAAATGGTGGTGATAGCTCGGGGGACTAGAGGTAAGTGGCTGAGCATGCTTCTGTAGGCTCACTGTTCTTGTGATGGGTACAGCTAGCAATGGAGAAGAGCAAGGCTATGGTGAGAGCCATGGGAGGATAGCCTTTATGATGGTAGTGGGATGTGCAACTTTCACGTGCAACTGGCTGATCAGGTAAGTGGGCTGCAAGCTAGAGGTTCAGCTGATGGTTTCTAAAGCGCAAGGAGGTGGATGGTCTTCTCTGCTTGGCGGCAATCTCGGATGTGGGCATCCAGAAGACTCCAGGGGATATGGCATGTAGCTGGATGGTGAAGGGGGCTATACCGGGATAACGACAGATAGAGAAGCTCTGGTTGTTGAACAACAGTTTGAGAAGATGTCTTTGTGAAGCTTAATGGAGGGGTGGCTGGAGAATGCCTAGCTATCTGGAGGCATATGCTGCTGCAGTCAGCCGGCTCATGGATATCTGCCAGATAAGGGGCTGGAGGAAGGCAATCAATACAGGTGTGGAAGGTTTTTTGGCTTGTTTGGGGACTCTGTATTTTCAGAAGGGACTCCAGATGCTGCAATCAGCTTCTAATAGAGAAAGAGCAATGAAGACCAGATGTTGGACGTTTGCATGCCAGAAGCTTAAGTTTAGGGTTCATCCGTGCCGCACTCCCTTCTCTTGATTGCTCAGTATGGAAAGTAAAGTGTATAATAGCAGTCCATAAACCATCTTTATACTTGAAAGGACTCGCACTGGCTGAATTAACAAATTCTTCCTTGCATCACATCACATTTGGAGCTTATGCACACTCTGGCTCAGAACGCTTATAGACGCAATCCTGCTTCACTGTTCTGTATACACGCATGCCTCTGCCACACGTCCAGAGCTTTCTACCTTGGTATCTGTATGCCTAACACTGGATATTTAGCATGGTGCCAACTACCTGCCAAAGAAGCATCATGCAAAAGCTGCTGGATAACTTCTGCCGTGTAGCCTTCACACTTGCAATCTGGCAACTGCATGCTTGCATGGGAAGGGGGGTTGTGTGCTGTGCTGGTGCCTTTCATGCAGTTCGCAAAAGTCTTCCAAGGTCAAGCCATTCCCCGAGACAACCCCCGCCAAGGTACTAGTGTGTTGGCCACTCCCCTACATCAAAATCACTCTGCCAAGCTACAACAAATTCTCCCGGGCT
The DNA here is from genome assembly GCA_963556185.1 of Pseudopediastrum boryanum. NCBI lineage: Eukaryota > Viridiplantae > Chlorophyta > Chlorophyceae > Sphaeropleales > Hydrodictyaceae > Pseudopediastrum > Pseudopediastrum boryanum. The sequence goes on along the minus strand of OY744498.1, from coordinate 1,873,739 downwards.
ATCAGAGGCAGCATATCCCTGTCCTTCTTTCCAAGCTTTACCCCGCTCCCAAGATGCTAACCCTGCTCCCAAGTGTGTGAAGTACCCATCACAACATTTGGCATCCACCAGCAGCTGAAGCAGCACAATATGCTCATCACACCAACAGCAGTATCAACCCATCCTGTTACCTCAGCAGAAGCCTAACAGCCACCACCCGACACTGATGTCAGCACCACAGCGTATGTTAACAATAGCCTTGGTACTCCTCCTCTCAGCCTTGTGTTGGCGTCGCTGCCATTGGTTCAACATCTAGTGTCTGGCCTTTATTCTGTAGTACTGCTTAGCCATTCAATCATCAGCCACCGGTACACACCCTTGCCCACAGCGAGATTTGCTCTTATCCGCTTCTTCCCTGAGTGCGCTTTGGACGTGGTTATGCTTTGCAATATGTGCATCATTTGTTGGCAGCTTCAGCAGCAGGGTTCGTTATCCTGGAAAGCAAGGTCGTCAGCAAGAGGCGCAGCTTAGTAATCATGAAGGTAAACATGAAGGTCACGAGCTTGTCCAAGCTGACATGTAACTTGTGCAGGTCCTTAAAGTTTTACCAAAGGTGCAGCACGGTACCAAAGCTTTACTAATTGGACATCATGCGACCAACAGCAATGTGTGGATGGTAGCTACCCAAGTAGGTAATGACTGTACGCAGCCTGCATCATTTTGCCAGGACTACACCTCTTCTTCAGCAAGGTCTTTCCACCCCAGCAAGGTATCTCCACAAGAGTCTCTACAGTCAGCATTCTATATACTCTCACGGTCTGCTTCAGCACTTGTGATCTCCATCGGCTTGTTGTGCTCTGCAAATCAATATCACTCTGCAATCTGCACTCCTTCATACACCCGCGCCGGATGTCTCCAATGTGCCAAATGTCTACGGTCTTTGTACGGTCAGTCGCAGCGGGTTTCAGAAAAGACGTTCGCATGCCAGCATCCTTTCGGCTCTGCTATCAAGCTCTGTAAAAAGCAGTGGGCTTGTCTTGCACGTGTCTTGGCAGCTCGGAATGGTTTGATTGCAGTCTACCTTTCTACAGCATCATGTGGCAGCTGCAGCGGTGACTACCTGGGTTCGGTGCTTGAATACAGTCCGCATGTCTCGGCCGTTCGGTATGAATCAAGATTTCTGCTATTTTGACATCTAAGCCTTTGCAGCACTGCGGCTTGCAATATATCCAGCAGCTTTGTAAGCCACGTACCTCGTTGAGCAGCTTTCGGTAGTATCTTAATGAATTGTGCAGCCCGGTTTGAGCATCTGCTAGTGCTTATTGCAGACAGCAGCTGCAGGAATTGTCCAGCCTGGGCCGTGTGTATGCATTGTCAGGTGTTGGCTTTGTTATGCTTTTGCTCATGGGCTTTTGTGATTGTTTACATTTTGCATACATTGGGCATTGCAGCAGTGCTTTTCAAGGTGTAAGTTGCAGTGGTAGGACTTAGTATGCCTGCTTTTGAGTGGGAGTGGGAACTTCGCGTTCTGCAGGTTCTGTGTGTTCCATGCCCCTTATCACGTGCTTTCCAGGGAAAATGTTATGTGGCAATGTGGACACATGCAAAATTTTGCGAAGATTATAGGTGTGCGAAGATTATAGGTGTGTTGGGGGGTTTCAGTCTGTTCCATTTCCAGTAGCACAGGCTGCTATGAGGACTTGGTGGTGAGTGTACAGACCACGGGCTGGTTTGCACCCAACTGACCTTGAAGGAGCTGGTACCCTTTCTCCCTACTGCCCATCACTGGAGGAGCTGTGTGTAACTGTCTGATGCAATGGCCATGTCACTATTGGCTGGTAAGTGGTGAGCTCATACTTGGGGCAGATGCAAGGAGGGTTTGTGGCCATGTGAGCCATCCGTACTAGCCTTTTGTCATTGTGTTGGTATTCAGCTTCTATTGTGTTCATCATGTATTGTGCTTTGTGCATACCAGCGCAAGATCTTGCAAGCAAGACAACATGGCTGTGACCTCCTGCTGCTTGTCAGTCCACATTCTGCAACGGATATCGCCTCGGCAATGATTTACTGTACGTCTGTTGTGCGAAGAGCCATGCAGCCTGTTCTCCTGCTGCATTGCAGTTTCCAATGAGCAGTTTTCTTGTCCTTCCTGAAGCGGATGTAGCTGAGACTTTGATGGGAATGGCATGCCAAGGATGTTGCTCAGTCATGTTGCTAATTTCTATCTTGTTTGCTTCCCGAGCAGGTACCCTTCTCAACTATCCCCCACCGCTGTCATCATCGGACTCATTCCCTCCTTCTACAATGCCCCTATGGTACAAGGTACTGGCATCATTTTTCCAAGCTGTTTGCTTGGGGCCTGTCAATGGCAACCTTGCTTGTAAGCAGAGCAACCTCCGTTCACCCACACTCAAAAACTTGCCGGATCTTCTTCAGCCATCTCCCAAGGGCAGTGCACTTAGCCTCCAAAGACCAAAGGGTCTTGCCCCAACCTCCTGTGCTATGAGGCCTCCCTACATTGTCATCCCCTGAAGCAGAAGTTCAGAATCCCAAACCATGGATGCTACCCCTCTTGCACTGACCCTGGCAGCAAGCTGTGCATGTGTGCAAGGTATCTACATTGTTCAGTTGGTGGCTGGGTATGTGGCATGTGCTATGCTGTGCCGGTCTTTGCTTATTCTCCGGTAAGCATGCAAGCTTTGTATGTGGGCAGTAACGGTATATCTCAAGTCACTTTCTTAGGGTTTGTGCAAATCAAAGGTTCTGCAATGATGTACTTATGTATATTTATCTGCCTAGACGCTGGTTGATGATGCTGATGTATGTAGTGAGTATAGTATGTCCTGCAAGTAGGTAGAGATCAAGGGCCATGTGGGAATACAGAGGGAGGGGATGCATAGGGATGGACAATAACCATAGGGATGGCCTCAAAGGTCGCCTTGGGGTGCATTTAGCCCAGGGATTTACTTTTGATGTAAGGCGCAGATAGCTGTCGGGTTTTCTTGACATGTGGGGTCCTTTTAGCTCTATGTTTTCTTGATGTTTGGGGTGCTTCCAGCTCTGGGGGTGTTGCATTGCTCATGTGTTTAGCTCATTTTGGGTGTCCCATGACATCGGGGGTGCAGTCAGACCCTGGAGTTTAGGATTCAATATGTGGGAGGTGTCCTGCACTGGGGCCTAGTCTCAGTGATGGTTTGCATTTAATAGTGGGGGTAGGCTTTGTGACATGGGGACTTTCGAGGTATTGTGGGGAATGAGCTATTGGGTGGGTGTAGCAATACTTTGGGGAGATTGTTGCATGGGGGAGTAGAAGGGGTTTTGGCTCAGTAGTAGAGTTTAGAATGGGGGATGTTCTCTTGAGGGTTGGCTTTGTGACTTATTAGGGGCAGTCGGGGGATGGTATTAGGCGCAACGACTCATTCCAAGATGGACATCCAACATTGGGTTGGTTGGATCGCATGGGCTGGAGGTGGGGGGGGGAGGGCATTATAAAAGGAGTTTCCTGGGGCAGTACTAGAATGGGGAAGTGCGGAGTTGGGGGTGGGGTGGGGGGGATCTGGGTAAGGTCTGCAGGGAATACACCACCTGGGGTTTATGGGGGATGGGACATGGGGGTGGGGGCTGGGGTATTTGGGTGTGGTCTGCAGGGTGGGGTGTGCAGCAAGCAGGTCAGCAGCAGGAGCAGAAGGAGCAGCAGCAGCATGCAGGAGATAATCGTGCCAGAGGCAGCCAGGCTACATGAGGACCGACATTATACCAGGGAGCATCAGGTATGGCAGCACCCACAGGAGCCTCAGAAACCAAGAAGGCAGTGGAACGGAACCCAGTGGTGAGAGCTTGAAACACTGCAGTATGGGACAGTGCAATCCCATTACGAGAAGCCGTTTCTGTAATGTTGAGACCAGAGCAGGCTGAGGATGGATGCGTCATGTGAGCAGCAGCGGCTCCTGCAACAGGTCACATGCAGCGACAGGTATGGTATAGAAAGGCAGTTGGCTGAGTTTTTGGTCAGCATTTGGGATGAAAGCAGCAGTAGCAGAGCAAGAAGGCCAGGTCAGCATCAGCAAATGGGTAACTTCAGAGATATGATTCCAGTATTGGAACATCAGCACCAGATGGTCCAATCCACAGTAGCAAACATCACCCAAGAGACAGCAGGCAACCCTATGGCAGGAATGTGAGCAGCTCTAAAAAACAATCTTGATGGCAGATGGTCATGCAGCACAACAGCAGCTGGTTCATTGTCATTGAGAAGTGTCAAGACCATTTCAGCATCTGTCAGGGACTGGGACGGATTGGGAGCTGGGGCTAAGCAGGTGAGCCAAGGGCAGTGGTGAGGGGGGCGCTTGCAATATGTACATGGGCTGGCAGGTATATATGCTATCAGCTGTGTTTTGTCATGGTGTTATGCTGCATCCAGCACACTGGGTAGAAGAGCTGCAATGTCTGCAAACGCCTTGGCTGTGAACTTTATGATAGCAAGTATGAAGCACTACACTGAGGCACTAAGGGCCATCAGGATGGTAGTGGCTTTGCTGAAGAGGTGAAAGGCAGCAGCTCTACTGTTCAATTCTACCTTGCAGGCTGAGTATCATTAACCGAGGAAGTAGTGTGTGTCTTGTTTGTGTATGCTGACATCACAGCATAGTACATCAACCTTATTGCAATAGCACCATTCTGACACCTGCCCCTTCACAGCTGCTTGCAGGGTATTGAGGCCGCAGATGGTTCACCATGATGGTTCTTTACCTAAGCCTGGAGCTTCAAGTGACCCGCTGGTCACCCGCAGCCATCTTGCCAACGTCAGAGGCACCTCCCCAAGCAATGCAGCCCTTTGAACAAGCAACTGCCAGCTACCAAAACTGTACATCCAGATGTGATCAGAAGAACAGCTGAGCTACTATGCAGCCGGTGGATTGTCAGCAGGCCCAGGTGAGCAGGTATGATGTATGTATGTGATAAGGCTTGCTTGCGCTCAGGAGTATTGGGTAAAAGAGTTGATCCGATACAGTAATGTTGGCAGTTGTACGCGATCTAATACAGTAATGCTTTATTTGGAAAGGACTGCACAAGCACCCTTGTATCGAGAATGAGCAGATCATACCTAGTACCATTAGACTCCAAAGTGGGTAGGCAGGGGGCACCATACGGAGCAGGTGAGATGCACTTGGTTTTGTGCTGTGGGTACGCTACTGCACAAGGAAGGCATCATTGCACCTTCAAGAAAGGCTTTTAAGGGATCAGCAGCCCTTTTAAATGAGCAGCAAGCCAGCAGCAGGGCTCGGGTAGGAATGCTTGGGATGGCTGAGAGGTCTGTCGAATGCACAGAGCAGCTACAGCAACAGTTAGCAGCTTGTTTTTCACATGCTCAGATCGATCTTCATCAGTGGTCAGTTCTGATTCCTGCTTTTCACAGCTGCTTGCAGGGTCTGAAGCTGTACCTGGTCTGAAACCGCATGATGCTGCAACACAGTCTGGAGCCAATCAAGCTTCCAAGCCACATCGACAGGGAGCACATCATGAATTGAATGATGAACGCAGCAGCAGGGCTTCTTGTATCGTGTAAGCGGCTAGACACCGCCTACACTGGACCCAACAGCATTATGGCTTGCAGCAGATTAGTGATTCCAGAAATACAGCCACCCAGGAGCAGATGTGGGTCATTGTGCCGTTGCATCGTCACCAGGTGCTTGTCAGCCCCCTCAGGTGAGCAGAGGGGGGAGGGGGGGCATTTATGTAGCATGCATCTGGAAACATGAGCTGGGGGAATGTAAGATGTGAGATGTGATGTATGGATTTGATACAGTGATGGTATGTTGGGCCTACAGCAGTGCATAGCAGGTATGTGCCAGTATAGCAATGCAGAGTGATAGTTAATGCACCAAGTCAACTTTTTGTGTTGGCTAGAATACCCATGGAATGCATTGCTCCCCCGGTGGGTGATGTTGCTGTGGTGCGAAAGAACTGCGATAGGAAGCTGGATAGCAGCGGCCGTAGATTCAAGGCATTCTTTGACTTGTCTTTTCACAGCTGTTTGCAGATCCATGACCATGAGCTGGTAACTCGTCACCCTGTCTGGGCTCTGTGCAACATTCAGTTTGATGCCCGGTGCCTACCCATGTAGCAGAGATGTGGTGAAGTCCTGGATTCTTCGGCTTCCTGTTCCCATGCTTCCGTCCTGTAGTGCAGCCCTTGTGAGACTGTGCAGGTGAGCATCCAGGCTTCTGGTTTGCTTTTAGGCATTGCATCAAAGGTAAGCTAAGCTCTGCCCTCAAATGCAAAACAGCACTTCGTTAGGGGTGAAGCGGTTTGTTTCAGAGCAGTATGTAGCTGTATGCAGCCTCTTAGGTATATGGTAAGGTTTGACCTAACTGCGAGCAACCCAGCCTGGGGGGGGGATCACTCATAAGAGTAGGGTTTTTCATCTTTGCTGATCGGGTTGGACAGTAGCAGCCGGCCTTTCCACTGAAATCCATGGTTATGTTGCTAATGCAGTTTTTCTTCACAGCTGCATGCAGGAATGCTGGACCCCTCCACATCAAGTGAAGATGATGCTCTGCTGTCGTAATTGTGTGACCTTCACAAGACCAGACATCTCTAGAGCTGCTCAGCAAGGGTTCCTCTCCTTCATGCCATGAAGCTCCTTGGATGCTACATTTCTAGGCAGTTTGAAACAGGTGAGCTGGCTGGGTTGGGCTGGGTGGTTTGCACTTTTTGACTGCTTTCGAGCATAGTTACTGCTTTTGGCCAGCTTTTGGTGGCAGTTGGTGAGTTGCATATAGGGGAAGGTATCTTTAGAGGGAAGTGGACGAACGACAATGAGAAGCTATGTGCTAGCTATTAGATGGGAATCAAAGCAAGGTATGGAGCGACAGCAGAATGCATCAGGACTGCTAGAACAGGATTAGCTGAACAGTTGAACCATGCTGATGGGAGTTTGTGTGTGCAAGAGGTAGTGGGGATCATCAAAATCAACCCCTAAACCCTAGCCCCTAAACCCTGACACAGCTGAGTATCACATTGTGCAGCATCCTGTTGCCCATCTTGTGCCAGCAATGTACCCCAACGAATCTCTTCACCGCACTGACCTGATTACCCTTAGATTCCCTCCCAGGTGCCTGTGATGACAATGATGATGGCTTACATCGAGCAGCTGGAAACACCCCGCAGCAGCGACGGTCACAGCCACAACAACAGCTACAGCCACAACAGCAGGCACAACAGCAGCTACAGCTACAGCCACAACGTTAGCCACATCCAGACATCAGCCACAGCTGCTGCCATAACAGCAGCCACAACACAAGCCACAGCTACAGCCACAACGGTAGCCACATCCAGAACAGCAGCCACAGCTACATACAGCCGCAACCCCTGCCACAATGGCTAAGGTCTTCTTATCAGAAGGAAGCAAGCCAGAGCCACAACAGCAGCAGTCAGCACCAACAGCCTTGGGCCATGCGTCAAGCGACAATCAGCAGTTCTCCTCCAGCAGGCAGTGTGCACAGAATCTGTGAGCAAAGGTTGCCAGCAGCAGCAGTAGGCTCTGTTTTCAGCAGGTTTGGTCTAAAGGGGGAAAGGTGCAGTCAATGGCAGCAGGAGCATCTTCATGCAATAGTAGTTCCCACAAAGGCTCCTACAGTCCGCAGCTTCTGCCATCTTTGGTATTCCAGTATTGTGTGCCAGAGGTATGGATCAGATCATCAGCAGCAGGTGAGCATGGCTGGGTACATCATGGGCAACATACATTCTTGCAGGGGCTCAGCAAAGCAAAGCAATAGTGAAAAGCCACAGCGGCAGCCAAAGCGACAACTACAGCCGCAGCCACAGCGAAGCAGAGCGAAGCAAAGCAAAGCAGAGCGAAAGCAGAGCAGAGGAAAGCTATGTATGAGCTGGCATGATGTGCCATGTATGCATTGCTGAAAATTGTCATTCAGTTGCATCTGGGCTTTGGGTCTGGTCAAGTGGCGAGGCATGTCTCAAATTGATGACTGGATATGTAATTGATTGTTAGGTCATAATTGATATTGCATGGTCCAGTAGATGCAGATTTCGGTTGCGTGTCATGGGCTTGGAGGTTTTAATAGAATCCGCTGGTAGCACATTGGATGTGTCGTGCCTCTTTTTTTCAGTCATTATAGAGAACTGCCAGTTAGTAGAGCGGTGACGCAGTGATGTAGTGGTTTGCATGCCTATGAATCTCTAGCTGGTATTGTTTGCTGTGGTCATCCATTGTGGAACATTGGCATGTCAGGATAGCAATTAATGGAAATAGGTTCAATAGGCACACTAGCACCTTGCCATTTGATGCTTGCAAAGTTTAGGCAGGTGTAGCCTGGGAAAAGTGCCTTGTCCTTGTGTGAGCTAGCATGCATTGACATCTGCAACGTTGAGCAGTGCAGTAATTTGCAGCGCCACTTGGTAGTCACAATTTGTACATGAAGCTTTCTCAGCCAATTAGGGCAGTGAAGTGGGGGAACCAGGTATGGAGGGTAGGTTAGGGGTAGGCTGGGGTGGACATGGATACAGGTTGAAGCATCGATATCTCCAGTGGCTAGTGTCTACAAGGAGGAGAGGAAGAGAAGTCAAAAGCGGGAGAAGGTGTGCACAAGCCATACAACTACTGGGGGATGCAAGCAACAGAAGGGTGTCATCAGCACCAGGCAGTGGCCCAGCCTGCGGGTCCACCCAGATGAAGTCTCCTACTATGCAGGCAGATGAACTGGCATTTAAGAGCAATTGCTGCAAGTAAGTTGGTGGCAGAGGGTGTATGTAGTGTATTACAGGGATGCATTTTTAGATTGTCACTTGCAAATGTAGTGAGACAATTCTAAATGAGCTTTTTTACGTTGTAGCCTGGGGCACGTAATTAGCAGGTTTGTCTGCTCTGCTTGCATAGGCTGGCTGTAAGTCTGGGAGCAGTATTGTGCCCATGTCATTCTGAGTTGCTGGGCAAAGTCGCAGGGAGGCAGTAGCTTGTGCAGCAGTATCGTTTGCAAGTGTGCTTACTGCTGTGGTTCCTCCCCCTCCCCAGGTTCCCCTCGTGACCCAGCCTGCAGGGCACCTGGGGCAACACCAGGAGATCCATAACATCCTCGATTGCAGGCAGATGATTGCATGTGGCATCACATCCGCAAGAGCATATGACCATCAGAAGCCTGTGCACTACAAGAAGATGTACACCATGGACTTGGATGCAAAGCCCCATCTACTGGATGCCCACCACCTAGGCAGCACATCAGCACATCACGGGCAAGAAGCATCAGCACTGATCCTGATGGAACTGTGAAGGCCAATGTGGGTATTCCGACGGGGTCTACGTGTCAGAGGTTCTGCAAGTAAGTTTGCTGGCAGAGGGTCTAGGTGGGGCTGGGCTGGGGGTAGGCAAGCAATACATGGGCTTTTTGTCTGCTGTTTGCATAGTGTGGCATTTGTATAGCTGCATGGACCCTGTGGAAATGATGTTGGGGGGTGCAAGTGGCATGGTCCTGCAAACTGTAGAACATGTCACTAGACATTTGAGAGGGTAATGATTCTTCCAGCTGGAGTGTTTCTTTGCGGCTCAGCTCGAGGCTACCATGTGCCTTGGGCTGCATGGAAATTGGGGCTTTGATATCGTGTATTTGATGCTGTTTACTAACTGCTGTGTTTCCTGCCGTTCCGCAGGTCCCCTTGTGGTCCAGCCTGCAGGGCCCCTGGGGCAACACCATGACATCTCTACACAGCAATGGCAGATGGAGGCTACATGGAGGAGGCGGCATGATGGGGACTACATGAAGATGCCACATGATGGCGACTACATGACAAGGCTATCTACATGAGAGGAGGCTACATGATGGAGACTACATGAAGAGGCTGTCTACGTGATGGGAGACTACATGAGGAGGCTACATGATCAGACATCATCCCGAGGCTATATGATGATCCTGGGGCTACCTACTGCTGGGGGATAACCAAGTGCTTGGGGCGTACTTTGAATGTGGTTGCCAACTCTCCAGGGGAGTATCTGACCAACTGCACTGCATCTTACTTGCATAATGAGAAATAGTTGACTGCATCTATGATAGGATTTTTGTGGTACACTGGGATGTACATGTGCATATTATCAACAAGGCTAGATAGCATCCTGCTGTTTTCTGTGAGTTAGTCAGTTGTGCAGCTCTTCCATCATGGTGGTTATTAATATCCTGCCAACTCTTATGCAACAGTCAGAAAGAAGCTATTGCAGCTGAAATTATGTGAGGAATCTGGTATCTTAATGCAGCTAGGCTGTGCTAGTGACTTGGATGTTTTGTAGCTGTGGCACGAGATTGTCTGTTTGGGAAGCCAGATAAGGTTGAATCTGCATAGCAAGATACATTTTTTGATTGTAGAGTGCTCTCAGGTATAGTACAGAGGCTTGCTGTAGTAAGGCACTTGTGCTAGCGCAGATCATGAAATGTAAGGATTGATAAGTCGTCATTTTCTAGCTAGTTGTGCTTGCATGTCAGAACACGAGCTTTTGCAAATAGGCAGTCACATTGGGGGCAACTGTATATGTTAAGCAGCAGGGCTATTTGGAGTTATGTCAGCTGTTATGGAAAGTGCGGGAATAGTGGTGGTGCTAAGTTGTGCTGTGTATCCATTTCGTGCATGGAAGTAGTATGGTTGGGAAGCCCGGCATGCCTTGGGAGTCATGGATATCATGTTTGCTGATATTAACGATCAGGAATTGAGCTGCCCCTTTGCTGCTGGTGATTCAGGTGTTCAGTCCCTAGCGGTCCAGCCTGCAGGGCCCTAGGGACACAGCTGGGGGAGTTGTGATGCCCAGAAAAACCGCAAGACAGCTGCTAATGCTGGATACTGCAGGCCTTCTCAACTGATGAAGTCTCCCAGCTTTGCACCGGGTAAGTCTATGGATAAAATGTATCAGGGGATGATTTTTTGCTTGGTTGCTTGTCCTCTAGCTATTGCATCTCTGTTGGCAGATACGCAAGCTGTCTAGGAAATGGATCTTTTCAATAGAGGACCGAGAACATAAGAGTCTGCATCTAGCCAATGTCTGCATCTAGCCAATCTCTACTTCGTGCTGAGGTCCTTGTTGCTGAGCCTCCACCTACAACTGCTCTTGTCCTGTCACTGGAAGTTTGTACCTCTATCCAAAGCTGCAAGCCCTGCCATTGGACTATTCTTTCATTACTTGTCACCAGCATCAAGCTCCTGTGGCACGGTAGCAGAACCTTTTTGTCCTCCCCTCCTGCTGACCCCCTTGTTACTGTGCTGCCAGGTGTTCATCAGCAGCCCTCCTGCGGTCCAGCAGGCAGGACCCAGGAGAGGCAAAGTGTGTCTTCAAACAGTTGCGATGCTTGACCTAGGACACAGTGGTCGTCGTAAGTTGCGGGGTGTCGGTAGATGAATGAATGCAAAATTGCTTTTCATCAAGGAACTTGGCAGTGTGCTGGATCTGGTTGGGGGAGCTGTTGCTTGCGGCCTAAGCCTGCAGGGCCCTTGCATATCAACACAGCGCGAGCTGCTCTGGACTGGAGGGTTGGGATTGGGAAAGGCAGGGGTTGGGGGATTGGGGTTGGGGTTGGGGTAGGTGGGAGGGTTTTAGGGGGGGGGGTAGCTGGAGGGGTTGGCTATTAGGAGTGGGGAGTGTTGGGCTAGGGGTATGCTGGCAGGATGGGGTATCAACTGAAGGGGAACTGGAAGCAGCATTGTACCTGAGCTGGAGAGTTTTAAGGAGCCCTTGCTTGAAACATGTCAGTTTAAGTGTGTAGTGCAGCCACTTGACAACCACTTTACAACCACAAGTTCTCCAACCAGTTGCACATGCGGCCCAAGCCTGCAGGGCCCTTGTGGTAAAACATAATGCAGGCAGGAACGACAATGATCAGGTGCAGAATTTTACACCACGTAAAGAGCTAGCAGCTAGGGTTTAGTAGTCTTCAGCACATGCGGCCCCAGCCTGCGGGGCCCTTGGGTGGGTATCTACACAGAGTAGGCAGGCTTATGATATACTAGGAAATCGGCAGTGTCAAGTTTTCAAACAGCAAGATGAATTAAGCAGGTGCCAGGGCAGCTGCTAGCGGCCCAAGCCTGCAGGGCCCTAGTAGGAAAATGCTGGTTCGTCTCAACACACTCTCCCACCTTGCGGCCCAAGCCTGCGGGGCCCGGGGTTCTAACTCATGCCTTAACTTCTGCAGGCAGTCGCATAAAACCGGTAAAGGCATCTACTACAGTCCGTGAAGGCCACCCATTCATGCTGGAGGTTAACATGCGAGGCCTTAGCCAGCCAAGTAGTATAGCTTGTAGCTTCTGTGCTGTCTTGTCTTCTGCTCTCCTTGTGGTGCTCCTCCCTGCCTTGCGGCCTGAGCCTGCTGGGTCCAAGGGCTTCTAATCAACATCTGCAGACAGGCCTCTAGAAGCTGAGAGTCAGCTCCCCCACCTGCGGCCCAAGTCTGCAGGGCCCTGGCCTCCAGTAGTCTACTAAACCCTAGGTGTCACTTCACCCACTGGCGGCCCAAGCCTGCAGGGCCCTAGTGTCAACCTTTCATTGCAGGCAGTACAAGTGGGACCTCTATCCCCCTGCGGTTTAAGCCTGCTGAGCCCAGGAGTGATGTCAACAGATGGTTTGATGTGATGTGATGATCATCCCCAAGGGTCTATATGTGGCTATACAATGGAACCAATGGCTGGCGACCTTCCAGGTGGGACGTATTTTTCCGGGGTTTAATGGTGGGACCATTGTAGACGTTCAATGGGGAAAGGAACAGAGCATGCAGCAGCTTTGGTGATTTGGAACAGCCATGCTAGTACAGTGCAGCAAAGGGTGGAGGGTGAGCGCAATTTCACACGTAACAGAGGAATGGGGTTGGCAGTTTGTGTCTTTTTGGATATGAGCAGTTCCTAGGTACGCAAGGGATGTGGATGTTGGATTCTATCATAGACCAAAACTTGTAGCAAGAGTGAAGGTATTGTCAGTATGGTGAAAGTCCCGATTCTTACTGTCCTGCTGGTTGTGTGGATTGGGACTGGGAGGTAGGTAGTCAAGAGTTGAGATCTTCGGATTTTTGAGAGATGGATGCAGGACTAAGGAGTCCACCTTTGGGTCTGATTGCAGCCGGGCTTTCGAAGGGTATGAGGTTGGTATGCGTTTGAGCACTGGGACGTTACTGTATTTGAGTTGCAAGAGAGCAGTGCGTATCATTTTTCTGCATCAGATAGCACTTGTTCTTTGGGAGTTTGTGCAAGCTGTAACCGATGGCCTTTGTTGTCAGCAATTGTGCATTCTACAGCAAGTGTTTTGTGGGGTGGCTGGATGCATTATTGTGCTCATTCAGCACATTGAAGTTTACACGATCAGGAATTGAGCTACCCCTTGCTGGTGCTGATTCAGGTGTTCAGTCCCTAGCGGTCCAGCCTGCAGGGCCCTAGGGACACAGCTGGGGGGCGAGACAAGTGATGGTACCGAGATAGGCGACCCCAACACAACTGCCTACTGCTACCGGGTAGGCCTTGATTACATGGTAAAAGATGTAGCGAGAGTGATATGTCGCGTTGATGTTGTCCGTATAAGAAGATCAATTCTGTTGTTGTTGTTACGCTGTGAATAAGTAGGTGTTTGGATGGAAAGGACGGCTTCTGAGGGACTGAGTGTAAACATGCTTTATGCACCTCGTTGCTGCTGAGCCTCTACTTAAAGCTGCTGCAGCATGTAGACCATCTTTAGAGCAAGTGGCATCCCTCCTCTCATCGCTCATGTGATACCTTAGCAGGACCCTTCCTCGTTTTCCCCCTCCTGCTGACCCCCTTGTTACTGTGCTGCCAGGTGTTCATTAGCAGCCCTCCTGCGGTCCAGCCTGCAGGACCCAGGAGAGGCAAAGTGTGTCTTCAAACAGTTGATGAGGTTCCTCGTAAGTTGCGGGCTGCTGCGGAACAGATGGACATTTCATCGCTTTTTCTGAGGATGTAAAGAGTGTCCTGGATGAGATGAAATGCTTGCGGCCTAAGCCTGCATGGCCCTTGCATATCAACACAACCGGAGCTGGTCTGGGCTGGAGGGTTGGGCAGGGGTTGGGGGCTGGGGGAGGGGCTATGGGGGTGGGATGTGGTTGGGGTGGGTGGGTGGGTTCATGGGTGGGTAGTGACCAGGAGGGTGGGAGGGGAGGAGGGTGATAGGGGAGGGGTATCTGATGGAATGTGTGATTGATTAGAAGGGATATGTTCTATGCTGGACTGTTAGGTTTGTGATGGGCGGAACTTGCTGAGCGCTAGCTGGTGGGTCAGGTGGTGTGGTGCAGCAATATCAGTCCTTGTCAGTAGCACATGCGGCCCAAGCCTGCAGGGCCCTTGTGGTAGATGTAGTGCAGGCAGGAATGAGAGATGATCAGGTCCACACGAGTTTTCTTCGGCAGCCTGCGGGGCTCTTGGTGCATGTCTACACCAAATAGGCAGGCCTTTTTAGTAATTGATAGTCGGCAGTAGCATTACATATCCGCTAAACACGAGCGACTGGATCGAGGTAGCAAGGACAGGTGCCGAGCGGCCCAAGCCTGCGGGGCCCTACTATTGGACAGCTGAATCACCTTCTACTCTCTCCCACCTTGCGGCCCAAGCCTGCGGGGCCCGGGGTTTTAACTCACGCCTTAACTCCTGCAGGTAGTCGCAATCTTCTGCTCTCCTTGTGGTGCTCCTCCCTCCCTTGCGGCCTGAGCCTGCTGGGTCCAAGTACTTCTAATCAACATCTGCAGGCAGGCCACTAGAAGCTGAGGCACACAAAGGGGCAACTCCCGCACCTGCGGCCTAAGCCGGTTGGGCCCTGGTCACCAGTAGTCTACTAAACCCTAGGTGTCACTTCACCCACTGGCGGCCCAAGCCTGCAGGGCCCTAGTGTCAACCCTTCATTGCAGGCAGTACAAGTGGGACCTCTGCCCTCCTGCGGTTCAAGACTGCTGAGCCCAGGAGTGATGTCAACAGATGGTTTGATGTGATGTGATGATCATCCCCAAGGGTCTACATATGGCTCTACATTACAAGCCTGAAGTAATGGCTGGCGACCTTCCAGGTGGGACGTACTTTTCTGGGATTTTGAGACAAGCTGTAGCTCCTTAACTAGATGTTTATGGGGTAGAAGCCAGCAGCCGTGCAGGTATCCACAGCAGCAGCATGGGAAGGGGAAATAGCTATGCCAGTACAGTGCAGCATAAGGTGTAGGTAGATATCTTCTTGTACTGCCAGTCGTGGAATATTTTGGTCAAGAGGCCGTGTTATTTTTGAGCAGCGGTTGGCACGTAACTTGAAGATGCAGGGAGTTGTGATTTTGTCATAAAAGTGTTGCCAGGGAGGGAGGGGGCTGCCTTTCATGAGTGTGTTGTGGTGGAGGCTGGATTGATAGGTCTGCAAGTAGGTAAGTGGGGTTTATGGTGGCGAGCGTAGGACATGGGTCAGTTGTGGAGGAGAGGAGTCTGTTTGATGAGTGCGCTGTGGTGAAAAGAGTTATGTCTGTAAAAAGTACAGTGGAAGTGCAGGAGATATTGAGCAGTGGAAAGAATTTGGGGTTTTGGGATATGAAAGACGCTAGCAACGATTGCAGTGGTTGAGTAGTGTTGTGTTTGTCAGTAACCAGTCTGCTTAGAGGATTGTGCACATGGAGAGAGATGAATGGGAACCCATGATTCCATGAGAAATGCGACTTCCTGTGAGTAGGTAGTTCTAGCACATTGTTCAGATGCTTGTGAACAGAGTTGCTAAGATACTTGTAAACAGATATGTTCGTGCTACACTTTGCTAAACAGATACTGACATGGTGTATGGAATGCTGTGAAAGTTGATTGAGTATTAGATTTGGTTTTGGTCAGGACTGACTGCCTGTTGGTATGCCTTGGTCTGTGTGCCTCATGGCCCCCTGCGGCTCAGCCTGCAGAACCCAGGGGTGCCAGCCTTGGGCTGGACTAAACCCTACCAGGTGGTGAAGATGAAGGTGTGCATGTTCCCCTCTGCGGTTCAGGCCACAGAACCCTAGGGGTGAATGAGCAGATTTCTACGGTTCAGTCCGCGGGACCCAGGAGTGTGGCATTCTACCTGTAGCATTGTGTAAATCTCTTGCCTGGTGGTGGCCCTTGAGCGTTTGGGGTAGACACAGGAGTGTGGCATTCTACCTGTAGCATTGTGTAAATCTCTTGCCTGGTGGTGTGGCTTGAGTGTTTGGGGTAGACACTTTTCTGGTGAAGTGGTCGTCTCTGATGGACACTGTAAACACAAGTCAACTAGCTGCTGGAGATTTCTGAGGACGGATGAGGAGGTGCTAGGGCCAATGACGGTGATTGAGATGCAAGCTACTGCTGCATAGATTGGATTCGCCAGTTTGCTCAGCTTAGGTCATACTGGTAAGTAGCTGCAGTTCAGTTTCAGAGGAGTATTGGAGGTAGCATTGGAGGGAAGGGGTTCGGAACCCTATCAGATGTGATAGCATGCTCAGCATGAGCTGCCCCTGTAGATTATAGCTGCAGCACAGTCTCATTGGGTTGGATGAATTCTGTGAATGGCTTTGAGCGCAGCTTGCCTGATATATGGATAGCCAGCCGGCAGTTTACATGTACACCTGTGTGTACAGTGTCTATAGAAAAGCTGTTTTTGGGTGTGGTTTGGATAGTGCTTCTAAATTACGCCGTGCTGCTAGGATGGTGCTGCAAAGGTGCAAGTGGCAGAATAGGCCGGGTCCCAAGCATCCATGGAGGTGTTACTGCTTACAGGCCCGCCGGCAGAAGTGATTGTTCTAAGTTGAGCTTTGAAGATGCCACAGGGCATGTCAGTCTATCTCTTTCTGAGAGGGACAGGTGTTAGCTCTGTATGTGCCTTCGATATGTTGCTTGGACTCCGTCCGTCTCGCCGGTGACGTGCGTCGCACTCTTCGAGCTAGTCACCAGATAAAACCGTTTAACGCTCCTTAATGAACCGAACTCCGTAGAGCGGCCAGAACTAATGGTACCGGCCAAACCGGAACCTCAAAGGCAGGTGATGCTGCTGTGACTCTCAGCCATGCGCCGCTGTTGATTCGCGGCAGACAATCCTGCGGCGAATCGCAAAAAACTGCCTTGTTCTTACGTTGCGTACCTGCTTAAGTTTCTTTGTTGAGATACTATGCGCTTTACAAACCTCTCTACACTTATTGGCCTCTCCATGCCGTATTGTAGAGAGGTTTGTAAAGAGATCCCCCCAACTGCAAGGCCTCACCCGGTTGGCTTAAGCAGCCCAGGAGTGTAACATGGTAGCTTAGCTCGGTTAAAGGGAGACATGCCGAAGAGCAAGGCGAAGCCAGGCAGGGGAAAGCCTAGCAGAGGTCCTCCTCGGAGGAACCCCTACCCGTTTGTGAGTACCGCAACTGTTCTGGGCGAAAGGGCAGGCCACCTCACCCTTTTAAAGGAGGCCACAAGAGTGTTCAAAAGCCATCTGGATGTCCATGCATCCTTGCTTCGGTGGGAAGTGCAGCAGTGTCAGCCTCAAGCACCGCAGCACCGGTGCCTACATAGGCTACAAAAGCGTTGTGGGGAATCCAGCATGCACTTTGATCAGGGCCTATTGAGATGGAGGAAGTTGCTCTGACGTTTGCTGCTGTTCCTCACCCGCTCGTTTGCGCTCTCTGCGCTCCAGCACAGACAAAAAAGAACAGGTCACCTGAATGCATGTTGTTTCCTGTCTGCAGCCAGATGTTAGCAGCCCACCCTCCCTTTCGGAGCTGCAGGCAGACGTTCAGCCCTACTGGGAGGCGCTCTCACCTCAACAGCAAGCAGAAGCACTGACTGTGGACGAGAAGGAGCTTCTGCAGTACATGAGCGCCACAGAAGATGCAGCACTGCCAAATGGAGGTAAGGGGTTTAATGCCTGCTATACATAGGAAGGACATGCATGTGAACTCGCCATAATAATAGGCGGAAACGCCCGTTGGAGATGGTTACCGAAGTGGAGTGAATCTGCAGTCACAAGTACAAGATACAGTCTTACTAGCCCGCGAGTTTAGTGAGTTGCCAAAAGAGCGGTGTTGCTCTGCATCGGGTAGCCTACAGTGTCGGCCTACAGGACAGTCAGACCTACATCGTTGCATGGTGTTACACGGGGTTCCAGAGCCTGACTTAGCAGTGTGCTGCTCTCTTGGAAGCGGCCAGGTACTGGAGTTGTAGAAAGCTAGGGCGTGTGGTATGGGGGCTGCGTGGTCTTAATGGTTAAGGGTTTAGAGCCTTCCTAGGGTGTGCATCAAGCCCTGCAGTCTAGCTCACCCTGCTCCATATGTTGCTGCGCTTTCTACCAAGGCAGCACTGCTTTTCCCTCTTTTCTTCATTCCCTGCAAGAAAGATAACGATGCAGGATTCCCTTGATATTCATGGTAATGCTTTTACTGAGCAAGCTTTACTGCTGCCATTGCAGATGACCCGGGTGATAGAGTGCAAGCAGTTAAGCAGCTGCTAGATGAAGCCGTCCAACGTGCCAAAGAAACTGGGAGGTTAAGGCGCTGGTCCTCCAACAGCATATCTTCCAAGGACCCAGATGAGTTCCTCAGGCTCGTGCAAATGAGTTTACCGGAGAGTGCGCGTAAGATGTGGCCAAGCACTGACCTGATAAGATCAGAGGTTGATGCTGAAAGTGGTCGCATGGCAGAGCGTATGCAAGGCTTGATCAGTGATGTGCTGCAAAGCGAGTGCAGCGACTACACTGCTGGGAATGAAAGCAGCAGGTTGGGGAAGCAGCAGCAGCAGCAGCAGCAGGGGGCCCAAGGCACGCATGCAGCCATGAAAGGGGGAAGGCTGCAAGCAGTCTTGAGCATTATTGAAGGGCTGGAGAAGGTGGGGGAAATTGTTTTGGCGGGTGGGGATAGTTGGTGTAAATGGTACAGGCCATGGATGGAATGTACCGTTAGAACCTGGGCTTGAAGCCAGGCACCTGGTACAATTTCGAGAGAGGGCTACTTCGCTAAGTGTATTTCATTATTTATTGTTTGCATGGACGTTACACTGTACTGCTGCCAATGGAACAGACCTTGTTATGCGGGGCCCATGGCACTTTTGCTATGGCAGATCACGATCAAGTAACACGTGTTCCCATTGGAGCGGGTATTTGATGAGGATGCCATTGAGACTTGTGACACCTTAGCAGCATGATGGTTTTGATGTCACCAGTCCCTCTGCAGGGCAATTGGCAGTGCAGAATGCCCTCTGTTGCTACCTTCCTCTGTACCCTCTTTTGTTAGTAATGCGCATCCCTGAGCCAACACGGACTGGTGCTGCTAGGACGCTTAAAGTGTCCTGCTATCAGCTGTCAGTCTGCTATGTCAACCGTCTTTGTGCAGTGTACTTCAAAAGCAAGCCCCTTCTGTTTTCAATACAGCTGTTTAACAAGCCAGACCTGAAGCCCCTGCAAGAGCTGCATACCTCATCAAAGTCCTTCCATGTTATGCGATCGTTGCAGGAACATGAGATCCTTTACAGGTTCCTTCTGAACCTGATGCTTCCAGAGTCGCCCTCTAGCACTGTGGATGCTGACACTGGGGGTCCCTTTTCACCTGGGCAGAGGCTGCAGAAGGTTGCAGCTACAGAGCCAGACATCATGTACAGATGGCTTGTAAAGAAGCTGGACTGCCTGACATGGGCATCTGATAGGGAGCTGATTTGCACGGTACGCAGAGCGCTCAAGAGCAAGTCGACTGTTGGGCTGTGTCCTTTGCGTGTATGAGTGGTTTATGGTAACATCTTCTGGATACAGAATTCGCAGGTGTTGTCAGTTTGCTGCATTATGATGGAGCCTGTGGGTTGGTTGTGCAGCATAGCTCCATTTTTAACATAGAGCCCGTTGTGATTCAATGGCATCCTGCTGGTCGTGCTTTGGCTTACATAGCTTGGCATTAGCATCATGCCAGGCACATAAGCAGAAAGCAGAGGTATGATGTCCCACAGTCAGCAGTGCTCATCTGATTTACTGCTTGTCGGTCAGCCGCTATTTTTTCTGCACATTCCTCACATAGATGACCGTGCACTCAGAATCTGTGGCATTGGCTGCCTAATGGAGAAAATTTTCTGAGTGCGCACTTTGAGTGATGAATTGCCGCTGAAGCCGTCAGATGAACTCCTAGAGAACAGGATGCTGGGATCTTGTTGCATGCGCAGGTGCTCAACTTGGGTGAAAGCTCAATAGTTGGGTTGCCCTAAGTCTTAATCCCTAATTCTCAAGCCCATAGCCCTAAAACTTTAAACCCTACTGCTCACCTTTGATGGCACCTTGAACACTTGTCATCTGCACTGCGTTGCTGTTCCCAGAAAATGGGACTCTTTATCCCAATGTCTGATTGATGTACCTCCTTCTTGCAGGAGGGCAGAGCTGGTATGATGAGTGAAAGGATATGCGTCACAGGCAAGCAACAGCAGGCCTTCACTCTCACGCCTGAATGGATGCAGCACCTTGCGGCCGGGGACCAGCTGCTGGACTACATCTTCTTTGGTGGATCAGGCCTCCGCAAGCATGTGTTCACGGTAAGCATCCAACTATGCTTGGGACATTCAGATGGTGGCCAAATGTAATTGTGCTTCTCAAGCCCCGGGCAAATTTCAGGGATCCTCACCCAGCAGAGAGCAAGAGGTCCCACTGTGAATGCAGCTTCTGTTGGAAAGATTGCCTACTTGGAAGTGTAGTGCCTACTTAAAAGTGTAGTGCCTACTTGGAAGTGTAGTGCCTACTTGGAAGTGTACTGCCTACTTGGAAGTGTAGTGCGTGCCAGTCTTGACATTGATGAGGCTACTTGCATGCTGGAACGCATATGCCTGAGGCTCATGGTATCCAGCTAGCAAACTGATATGTAAAGCTGATCAGCAGCACGCTCAACTTTAGGATCAACTTTGGCATTAACTCGCATAATAGTGCCATTCTGAAATTTTTTATGGAGTCCTTACCGGCAAAGAGCAGAGAGCAGTTTATGGCCTGTTCACAGTGCTCGGAGCGCTTCTTTGCACCGCTTGTCCAGAAGTAATGATGTCATAACGATTCTGCCTCTTGTTCCCTATTTGTCTGTGAGCCTGTGGTGTCCAGTTTGCTGTGCATCTCTCGAATCGGTTCGCTTTTGCAGTTGTTTTTGCCCTTGGCCAGGATCACATGCCAGCGTTCCTGTGAATGTCCTCAGTGAATGGATTTTTCAAACTGCAAATTGCCTCAGAAGGGCTTTATTGGTCTGGTAAGAGACCTGGAAGGAAAAGGGAGCTTACAAAAAAGGCCGCAGTGACAGCATGATGAGGTGGTGCTGATGCAAGAAACCAATTGTCACATCCCATTCCAAAAGAAGTCCTATGTCCCCTTCATAGTGCTGCTTGTGCATTCTTGGTCCAAGCAGCAGCCGTTCTTGGTGTTACTGCGTCCCTTCTTAACCTCTATCTGCCTCTCCACCCAGGCACAGTCTGACATCACCAGCACCATCGGGGGTTACCCAACGGCTCAGGAAATCTATGACCTGCTTGATGTCCTGCTGGAGCAGCAAGCTCACGTTGCAGAATGCATAAAGAAGTCCAACCACTTCCTTCAGCAGATTGTCCCTCGGCGCAAACGCATGCTTGAGCTGGAGCAACAGCACAATGTCAGCTTGATCTGGCATGCGCCCAATGAGGAGATGGAGGGGGAAACTTGCGGTACTTTGGAGGAAGCAGCGGCTTGGCTTGCTGGTAATGATGAAGATGAGCTACTCCCTGATGATTTGGCATATGAGGTAGTGGAAAGGGAGCTGCTGCTGACAGAGGCGAAGATGCATCGATCATCTTGGCTGTTGGAGGTCTTGTCCCGGGAGCGGAGGATGCTAGACGAAACTGGCTTTCGGGTAAGGGCTTGGGCGATCCCAATGGATGGTGTTAGCTAGCCTTGCATTAGCAGATACTAGAGGACATGGAATCGTACAAGGGTCTAGGAGAGGACTGCCGTCCAAGTGTCGTATGTGATGGTATATTTTATATGTGCTTCTGTTTTGCGGCAAACCAGTACATACCTATCCTGCTTGCAATGTTTTGAATGGTTGCAGCAGACAGAGACTTAACGATGAAAATAATCGTACCTTTTATGGTTATTCGGCGGCTGTATTTGGCCAGGAACAATATGTCCCACCACGTCAGTAATCCCAATGATCAGCACAAAGTGCGCATACCTGCCTCCAGTACAGGTTGTCTGCTGTTATCCAAAATTCTACATTGCAGGTTAGATTGCCCGTTGGCTGTGATAAGTCCTCTGATACTTGGGTGTGTGCACTGACTTCTGATCAAGCACATTACATATGACCTTTGACAGCTGGAGTCGAGTCCAACACCTTAGCATTCCTGTATGTTAGTCAGCTTTAGCAGCTACTTGCAAAGAAAGCTTAAGCAACTATAAAGCTTTTCCATATGCTGCATGTGACCCGTTGGTAACCATAAAAGTATGTTGTTTACTTCCATGCAGCTTGACGCGCTTGTCACAATGAAAGAAGAGGCACAGCGGCAGGGGCCCAGGGACCGTCTGTTAGATGCGGAGCTGGGAGGACTGCATGCTGAGCGGGTACACCTGATCCAAAACCGCCAGGAGACAGTTTCGGCAGAACATACTCAGTAAGCTCTCTAGCATGGAGTTCCTCCTATGGCAGG
This sequence comes from Pseudopediastrum boryanum, assembly GCA_963556185.1. Classification (NCBI taxonomy): domain Eukaryota; kingdom Viridiplantae; phylum Chlorophyta; class Chlorophyceae; order Sphaeropleales; family Hydrodictyaceae; genus Pseudopediastrum; species Pseudopediastrum boryanum. The sequence goes on along the minus strand of OY744498.1, from coordinate 1,851,144 downwards.
ATTGATATGCCCTGCGTAGAATTCGGTGTCTAAGTTTCAAGTTCAAATGTAATATGTTTGATCTTTTATCGTATCAGCAGGCACGGTAGAGTATACAGAAGCATGTGGGTCCAGGAACAAGCATGTTGCAGCAACCTGATCTGCCTTAGCACCAGGTGGTACATGTAGAGTCTGGGTAAGGCCACCAATGCCTGATTTGGTGCTGCTTCCTCAGCCCAAGCGAAGCAGTGAGGTAGGAGATCCAACGTAAGCTTACAATTTTTTTCCGGATCAGGTCCTGGTAACAGCTCTGGAGTGGATTGTAAAGGTATGCTAAATGCTGCCTGATGATGTTTATATCAACTTGGAATTGTTATGAACTGACATCTTGGGACATAAATCTAGCAATTGATTCCTATCACTGCTGCTCCATTATAGGGTCGCTGTCAAGGAGCATTGTGCCCAGTTGTTAGCAGAGCTTCAGGAGGTACGTAAGGATTACGAGGAGCTGACAAGCAGCTCCAGCAAAAACATTGAGAAGAACCTGCTGGGGCTGGAGCAGTGTGCAGCAGTCACAGCAGCAGCAGCAGCAACAGCAGCAGCAGCAGTGGTAGAGCCAGTAACAGCAGCAGCAGCAGTGAGAGAGCCAGGACAAGAGGAAGCGATAACTATCCCTGTACCATCCACCAGCACCAGGGGCGGGACAGCTTCAGTCATGCCTCTTACGAGCTTCAGTGAGGCTTCAGTGAGGCTTCAGTGGGGCTTCAGCAACAGCAGCAACAGCAGGCTAGGTCTGGCAATGGGAACGGGAATGGTGGCTATGGGAGGATGGAGGGGGCTAGCCAGGAAGGGGCCGGTGGCCATGATGAAGCTGCTGCGGCTGCTGCTGCTGCTCAGCAGATGCGACACCAGCAGCAGCAACAGCTGGCGGCGGCGGCTGCTTTCGCTGCTGCCGTGCAGCAGCGGGCGGTGGCTCAGTACCAACAGCATGCTGCACATCAGCAGCAGCATGAGGGGCAGCAGGGTGAGAGGGAGGAGCACATGCGCACGGAGGAGGAAGAGGAGGAAAAGTACGATGCTGAGCCTGCATGGATTCAGGAGGCTCGCTCCAGGGTCAGTCGTGGCAGCACTGAGCGTGCAGAGCAGGGTGCACAGGCAGCAGCAGCTGCTGCTAAGGAGCTGCTGCTAAGGAGCAGCTATGGTGGTTGGCACCCTAGTCGTGAGGATGAGGAGGAGGACGAGGATGAGGAGGGGGGTGGGAGGGGTCACCATCATCATCACCAGACAGCACGAAGGCCTGTGATGAATTCAGCGGAGCGTCCTATGAGGGTGCCCACTGGCTACAGGACTAAGTTTAGTGAGGCGGCTTACAATGAGGCTTGGGAAGTAGCTACATGTGAGCTGGTTGCCTCTAGAGGACATACGGGCAAGTATCTTGATGAGCAGGGATGCTGGCTTAGGCTGCCAAGTGGAGCCAAGTGGCGTAACGGTGTGTTGCTGCTGGCTCCTCATGATGAACTACGTAGGTAGGCTCAGGAATGGCAAAAGGGGGTGTGCTGTTCTTGAAAGGGACTTCATTTATGTGCTTAGCAGGAGAAGACAGCCTTCCGACAATTGTTTGTTCCAGATCGTCCAATGGTTGCGCATCTCCTACAGGTTATAAAGTGTGTTTATCCGTTTGGATCTTGAAGCCACAGCGTCTAATCTCCACAGTGTTGCACTGCTGCACCCGTTCCTTGTTGTCCACAGGATCAGCTTCCAGGCTAATGTGAGAACATGCACAACTACTGTTGAAAAGGAGCGTGATCTCTTCAGGGAGCTAGCAGGCCAGGTGAAGGAAATGGAGGCAAAGCTGCAGGGAGGACAAGTGACTGTTATGGTGTTGGAGTTCTTTTCCCTCCATATGGCTTGTGATGACCCTGGGGAGAAGCTGGCCATGCCCATGCTGAAGCTATTAAGGGAGAGGCTGGTGGCAGGGGCAAGGCAGCATGCAGTAAACCAAGCAGAGAGGGCACAGCAGGAGATCCTGGCAATGGAAGAGGTAGGAGCTGCTCCAGGGATATCAATTATAGATCCGGTGAGAAAAGCAAGGTGTAGATGTCTTACCTTCTGCAGCCTTTCCTTCTAGATTGAGGCATTTCGCAGAGGCAGATTGGGTTTGAATGACAATCGGGGGATGTTGACTTTCTCGATTCCAATGCTGGGGTGTAACCTGCAGCTTGTAGTAGGCCCCACAGCTTGCTGTTGGATTGCCGCATCCTAATCTCTTTTGGCCTCAAGTCGTCTTGGAAATATGGTTTAAGGCGTAGGTAGGCGGGAGAGTCTTGCAGGCAGAGAGGGTGCGATGTGTGAATAGCTGCACCCATTGGTGTCACAGTTATGTTCGGAAACTTCAGCCCTTGTGCATTCATTGCAGATGAATGGCACTCCTGTTGTTTGGCACTTCGCCATGGCTCAGATGGCTTTGTTTGCTTGTCCATACCTTAGGCAGAAGCAGCATCCAGAAGAGCTGCAGAGCAAGCCAAGGCCCAGGAGAAGCTGCAAAAGAAGGAAGCGCGCAAGAAGGCTGCCAGCAGCTCGCAGACAGATCCCCCTGCCACAGCCAGCATCAGCTTCCAACAGGGTGGTGACCAGGTGCAGCTAGATGGCAAAACACAGGCCTCTCAGCACAGACAGCCCCAGCTGCAGCTGAGCCAGTGGGAAGGGGAACAGCAGCAGCCTGTGAATGCGTCGGGCAGGATAGCAGCTGAAGACGATCAAAGCAGGGGCTTGCAAGTACGGGAGCACTCAGATATCTGCCAAGGTGCTGCGGCAAGCAGGGCGGAAGTTCTAAGGGAGGTGCAGCAAAGTACAGGCTCAGGGTCAGAATTTGTACCAGCGCGTGTCACCATTCCAGCTGCCTTCTGGAGTGTCCCAAGGGCTGCTACAACCTCTCTGCCTAGCAATGGCGGCAGCAGCAGCACTAACTGCAGCTGCAGTGCTGTGGGCGTGGACACAGATAAGATCATCAGTACTCCAGCAGCAGCAGCAGCAAGAACAGCAGCAGCACTGGCAGAGGCAAGAGCAGGCGGTATGGCACTGCGCCAGCCCAAAGCGGAAGTATCTTCAACGACAGGATCAGCACCCACAGCAGCAGGAAACGCCATGAGTGCAGGCCGTGGCACAGCAGCAGCAGGTGGTGGTGGCAAAATCCGACGGCCCAAGCGTGTTGAGTGTGTTGTGTGCATGGATGCTCGGGCTGAGGTGATGCTGCTGCCCTGCAAGCACACCATACTGTGCCAGGCCTGTGCTGAGCTGGTGAGGACGGCGGGGAAGCCATTATGCCCCATGTGCAGGACAGCAGTGGAGGGGCAGGTGCTGGTGGGGGAAGGGGAAGCGAAGGGAGGGATGATGCTTGCTACAACTGCAGCAGCAGCAGCAGCACTTGGGCATAGCGACAACCCAGCACCGCTCGTGAGAGCGCCAGCAGCAGCAGATGTAGCCAGCAGTAGCAGCAGCGCGTTATCGGATGCAGTCATCCGCCCTGAACATACCATTGTACTGAGGACATTGCCACTAACAGCAGCAGACTGGGACCCAGCAGTACTACCATCAGCAGGTGCGATGGGCTCAGCAGCAGCCGCAACAGGCGTACAAAGCCTAGCATCACTACCACAATCATCAGCATTGAGCAGCAGCAGCAGCAGCAGCTTGCCCAGTGTTCTGCAGCCCCTCCTCACCCGGGACCCATATGCAAGTAGTGGTACGCCCAGTCTGCTGGCTATGCATGGCCCCCCTCCTCCATCAGTACTATCTGCAAGCAGCACATGGACACCCCCCATGCTACAGCACCTGTTTCCTCATGGGTCTAGGCTTCATCAGAGCAGTGCGAGCAGCAGTGGCGTGCAGCCTTCCTTGGCAGTGTCATCAGCAGGTGCAGCAGCATCAGGTGTCGAAAACATACCAAGCAGCAGCAGGGTCCAGCGGGGGCCGTCTCCAGCTGTGGCTTCAGTAGTTACTGCGGCTGCTGGTGCCGCTGCTGGTGCTGCTGCTGCTGGTCAGAGCAGTGGTGGGGCTGTGATGTCATTCAGTGGGGTGCAGCAGGATGTTTCTGGCCATTTTATGCATGAGGTGTGTGGTTTGCTTTCTGAGACAGAAGCCCATGCTAATGCTCTTCTATCACAGAGCCAGGCACAGATTGATGAGTTTCAGCTGCAAGTAGATGCAGCAAGAGCCCAGCTGGATCACCAAAGGGCCCAGTGGGCAGAGTTTCTGGAACAGCTAAGATCGCGTATGCAGCAGCTTTGTCAGAATTATGTGTGAGGCGGTTTATTTCATAGGAGTCTTTGGGGCATTGTGATTGACCTCAATAGGTGAATGCAAAGCAAGAGTGTGGTTCGAAGTGAATAGTCGACTAGGCGGCTTAGGTTCACGTCGCAACACAGATACAATGCTGCATCAGTGCGTGTGGCTGCGTTCAGTACAGCTTTGGTGAAAGTGTATCATATGCATGGTCCGACCGTCATCGACCAGTACGCCCAACTTGTGGAGCCGCGAGAATGCAGGTGCTGGCGCTGATACATCCTTTATCAGGAGAAATAAGGAACCGTGATATACAGAGCGTATCTGGCCTGGTGAAAGAAATAGGTCCGCTTGGACTGAGGTCTTCCGTTCACGAGCAAGCCCATGCATTGCACTCAAAAGGATGCTTGACTTCATCATACCCTAGGCTTAGGACTGACAAGATTACGAATGAACTCTGGTCGCGTCATTTGGCAGTATCACGTCTGTGGCACCGCACGCGTGGCTTAGCATGATGCAGAATGTCTGAATGGCACAGCCGGCCACAAGGATCCACCGTTGCAATGGCCTTGGTCGGCCGCTTGCAAGCACTACAGGGCAGCACAGGGCAAATATTATTACATTTCATGATATGCCATAGCAATAAGTGCCATAGGCCCCGCACCTCAAGCTGTCACAAAGAACAGCGAGGTGGAACAGAATACGGGTAAACTTCGACATGTATGACAATGTATGCCTAAACATGAGGTCCAGCAGCTAGGTCAAAATCACCCAAAACCTCCGCTGCCCCAATGGGGGTAAGATCCTCCCTCCTACTTAAGAAAGCAAGGAGGGCTTGTAAGCCCGGGTGCAAGCAATAGTTGGTAACAAACCCCATTGGTTGGACCTCACGCCACATCAGAAGGGTGAGCATAAGCATTCCTAATCTTCCAAGCAGCTGCAACATATTTAGCTATACACTTAAATGCATGCTTGAAAGGGCCATATACTAAGCCAGACTCTTCATCGACGTCTACACCCCAAAACTCTTCATTAAGCATGCTATGCAGCTTCTCCTCATCAGATTTGCCATCCAATATCTGACATTTTGCAGCAACATCAGGGTCAGAAGTCAGCTTCTCCCACAGCTTTTGCCTTTGTGCCTGGTAAACAGGACAGTCAAACAAGAAGTGTTCAGGAGATTCAACTTCACCTCCCAATTCAGGGCCAAGATCACAGGACTTGCAGCACTCCCTACGTGCACTTTGCCTGCTAGCGCTCTGCCTACCGAATTTTGCTGTCATAGCGTTGAGAGGAAGAATACCTGCACGCAGCTGCATAATGAGTTCCATGCCTTTGCTCAGAGGGCCTGTGCACATATATGGCTGCGGCTTGAAATAATTAACATCGTCATTGTAATGCTGCATATATGTCGCTAAAGTAGATTTATTTCTAGCACCCTCCTCCCGAACAGCCCTGTCTCTTTCATATATACTCCACTTGACATATGCCCTAAAGCTAGGTAGGTGTCCCTCTCTCACTCTTGCTTGTAAGGTTTCCTCCTGCATGCCTAGTTCAGCCCTGAGTTTATTGAACCTCTTCTACAAAATACATGCAAATACATGCAAATACATGCAAGTGCTTCTTATCAGCCTCAGTGACAGGTTCTCCGGATGGGTTTGCCATTGTAAAAATTCACACACGTCTGATCACTGTTCGTCGCGAGCCTTCTCTGGCCACCTGCTTTATTCTTATTGGCTGCAGCTCACGGTCGATCAAGTATTCGGCCGGTACCATGACCTCCCCGTGAAGGGCTAGTGACCCAGCATTCTCAATATGCCTGAAGTGTAGGGCATTTACCATCACAACCGTACATATGCAGCACTTGCCACGTAGGAAGCAATGCCACCTGGGGAGTGATCTTCAAGACACATGCACCCTCAAAAACAAACAAACCAATTGTATGACACGTTCACAGAAGTCATACCACATGCATAGTACACAGAGTTCACATACCAACTGCCCCAACTGCTCCCGGTGCAAGTGCCCTACTGAGCTTGGCAAGTAGGCTCCCTCATGGCACCTCCCGCGGCCCCATACACTCTGAACATAGCTAGCATAGCTGGACTCCACCCTGGAGCTGATGCCGTGGATTTAATTTCCCCCTGCTGGCCCTGCTGCTGCAGCTTCCATTCCTGCAGATGCTGCTCCCGTGCCTCTGCTGCTCCTGCTGCCGTCCAGCGACTCACCACCTGCAGCAGCAAGCCTTGGAGCTCTTCTTCACCCTGCTGATCACCCTGCACCTCTGCTGAAGTTGCACAATTTGCTCCCTGGGACGAACAACCAGAAGCTCCATGGTGCATTGGTGCTGCCATTGGTACTAGAGGTACTGGAGCTGTACTTGCATTGGAGGGTGCTGACAATGCAACACCAAACTCAGCTGCTGCCACTGCTCCTGCTGCTGGTGCTGTAGAGGAGCAGCCTCGTGCTTCAAACATGTGCTGCCTTTCAGCTGTCCATACATGCTCCACACTACTGGTGGCTGCTGCTGCTGCTGCTGGTGGTAGCGGCGGTGCCGGTACTGCAGACGCTGTTAGCTCTGCTCCATCCAGCTCCCTTGTTATTGCTTCTGTTTGGCCAGCGGCGCTTGCTTTAGAATCTAGAAAATAACAAGAAGCACTTGCAGAAGGGGCTGTCACCCCTGGCTGGTCTTCTGCCGCTGCTGCTACTGCGTCTGCTGCTGTTGTCAGCGTCGTCAGCTGCCCTCCTGCTGGCGGAGCTGCTGCTCTCAACACATCACCCATGTCAATAGCCATGGATGATAGCTGCTTTCCTTCTATCCCTGCATGCGTCATTGGCTGTAACCCTGCTACTGCTGCTGCCGCAGTATTGACCTCTGACGCTGCTTGGCACCCCTCTGCTGCTGCCGCAGTCTGCTCGCCTGCTGTGGCATGCTGCCCCAGCAGCTCCATTTCAGGCATGCCCCTTACATCCCCTGCCCCAGGATCAGCTACTGCTGCTGCTTGGGTTTCTGTAATTACACCCCTGCCACAACTTCCTGGCACTCCTGGGAGGTCTATGCAACTGCTGCTGTCGTGGGCGCCAGCTGCTGCTGGGGCTACTGCTGCCTCCGGCAACTGTGATTGAGGGTTTTCAGAAGCATTAGCAGCCTTGCATCCTAAGCCTAGTCCCTGGCCTTGGTCCAGCTTTTGGTGGCAAGCACCCCCAGCTGTACTGCTGACACATGCCCCTGAGGTCACCCCCTTAGCAGGCCCCCTCTGCATACCCTCTGCATCTTCTGCCGCTGCTGCTCTTACCAGCACTGCCTTTTCCCTCGCTGCCGCTTCTCCTGCTGCGAGCCCTTCCTTCTGCTTATCTTGCTGCATTTCGTCATTCACAGTGTACAGCTGTGCTGGGGTATGGACGAATTGCCTCGTAGTTGCAAAGGCTTCCACCGACCTCTGCTGAACAGAGGCTTCAGAGCCCCCTGAGCCTAGTGGTCTTGTTTCACCTGGCAGAGATGATCTGTGGTTAATTGCTGCTGGAGCTGCTGGGACCAACAGATTGGCTTCAGCAGCAGCAGCAGATGGCAGGTAAAATATTTGCTGCTCTTGGCTTACCGCTTTCCCTGGTCCACCTCCACTAAGTGTTTGTACTGCTTCTGCTGCTGCTGCTGCTTCTGCTGGAAGGGGTGAGGCGGAAAGGCTTGGATGAGGGGTCGTGCCAACAGCAGCAGCAGCAGCAGGCACAGCTGGTGAAGGGCATGTTGGCTGTCTGCTGCACTCCTCAGCATTTAGTCCACTGGGGTGAAGGCACTGGTCATCAAGCTGTGCAGATCCTCCCAACCTGCAGGATCCTTCAGCGGCCATAGCTGCTTGCTGCTGCCCCAGCTGGTCCTTATGCTGTAGTTGCTGATGGTCGTGCTGGCCCTCCTGCTTTCCTTGGTGCTGCTGCTGCTGCTGCTTTCTAACATGCTCCAGCCCCTGTCGCTCCTGCGTTTTTCCATTCCGCCCCTGCTCTTGCTGCTGCCTCTCTTCAAGCTCTTCCTGCTGCTGCTCCTGGCCTTGACTGAGTTGCTGATCTTGGTACTGACCCTCCTGCTTCTGCTTGTTTTCTTTGCTGAGCCTGCCCTGCTGCTGCTCTTCATACTGAGGGTACTGCAGCATATCTTCCTCTGCATGTTCCTGCTGATACCGCCTGTGCTGCTCCTGCACTTCTGAATACATGCAGTCAAGCTGATGCGTTGTTGGTGCCACTTTTCCTCCTGCTGAAGCAGCAGAAGGAGATGCCTCTACATCCGTGGCAAGGGGCAACACCCCTCTGTCTTCCAACCCTGTCTGCAAGTGCAGTTGCAACAGCCTCTCTTGCAGCTGGCAAGGTTGCGTTCCACCTGCTGCTTTACATCCCCTAGAAGCAGCAGCAACTGTAGCACAGGGAGGTGCCTGTATCAGTAGCAGCTGCTCTGATTTGCAGCTGGTGTTCGCTGGGGCAGGGCAATCACCGGCCCTCTGCTCGCTGTTGCTGCTTGTTTGGGCTGGTGGCATGAGCAGCAGCTGCTCTGCTGCAGGATAGTGCTGCTTCTTACTTTCTTGCCCCAGTGAAAGCTGCTCCTCCTGCTGCTGCTGCTGCTGCTGCTGCTGCATTTCCTGCTGCTCTCCCTGCGCATCCTCCTGCTGCTGCTGTGGCTGCACTGGTTGAGTCTCAGCAGGCTCCTGGCAAGAAAGCTGTTCTTGAAGCTGTTGCTTGCTGCCACTGGCAGGCTGGCTGCTACTAAAGAATTTCTTGGAGGGATGCATGGAAGCATCTTCACCATGGTGGCGTGGGCTGTGCACAGACTGCTGTATAACTGCTGTGTTGCCTGACAATGACGTAGGCAAGGTCAGGGCTTGCAGCATCATGGGATGGTTCTCCTGCTGCACATCAGCTGTTGCTGCTGCTTCACCTTCAACTGCTGCTTTCCCCGCTGCTGCTGCTTCGCCTGCTGCGCTTGCTGTTACTGCGGGAATGTTCTCCTCCTTTCCGGCTCTGGAAACATGGGCTGGTGATGATATGGGTGGCTGAGTCTGAGGGATGTGTGCCATGATGTTTGCTGGTAGCTGAAAGGTCTCTTCTGCAGCTGCCTCATCCACTGCTGCTGTTGGTGCTAAGATAAGACTGCTATCCACTGGCAGCGCTGCACAGAGTTTACATTGGCCCACTGGAGCTGCTTTATTGCTGCTGTTGGCATACTGCATGACCTTGGTTGGAGACAGCTGTGCTGGATGCAGTGGATGGTTGAGACAGAGGGTGACTGCTGCTGCTGCGTTTGCTGGTGCAGGGGCTGCAGTGGCAGTTGGAGCAGCAGCGTGGTCCAAAACTGGAGGAGGGCCTGCAGGAGGGGCATCAGCTTTGGCAGGGGTAGGATGTGAAGGGCTCGGAGATGCCTCCCTGACTGTTCCAAAAGCAGAACGTGGTGGAGAGACTGTGTAAGTCACATCCAAAGAGTGCCTTGTGCATTCTGTGGACAGTGGAGAGCCCTTGAAGGCAGCTGCATCTGATGCTAGTAGGCTTGGGCTCAGCAAAGGAAGCACCATGCTGCTGGAAGGCCCATGACCCTGGGGAGAAGGCTCAACACGTGGCTGCCTGATAGCTGTGCTTGCCTCCTGCTCCTCCTGCTTGCAAGCGGGGCTGGAGGTGGCTGGTATTGCTGGTTGAAATACTACCCCTGCCTCTGCTTGCTCCGCTGCTGCTTCTGGTCCTGCGACTTGATCTAAATCTTTAGCTGCTGTCGCTGACCCTGCAAAGGCCTCTGATTGTTCTGCTGCTGTCTCTGACCTTGCTGCAACATCTGCTCCCTTTGCTGATGGTCTGGTGGGGTTGATGAGGGAATGAGAACTCCCAGGCCATGTTGAGGGAACCCACACGCTGTTGTTAGGCTGCAAGCTGGTGGCAACACGATGGCTGGGGGTAGGAGAGGGAGTGCTGTCAGGCAACATGGCTATGCCCCTGTCGTAGCTCTTTATGCCATCGCGTCCTAGGGCCTGCAGAGCACAGTCCTGAAGCTGCCCTTTGTGACAAGGCACAGCAGCAGCTGCAGCACAATGGGATGTTCCAGGCTGAGCACCTGCAGAAGCTGCTGTTATATCATCGTCTGCACTTGCTTGGGGTTTCCTCTGCTGCTGCTTGGTGGGGCTGCTGCTGTTCTTTGCCTGGGCCTGCGCGGGGTTAGGCTGGTGCTGAACATCATCGGGTGATGGTGCTGTGGCTGGGGTACTACACTTAAAGCTCTGCTCTGGTGCTGCAGGGGATATGGCTGGGATGGCTGCTGGGCTGCCTCCTGCACACACAGACAAGGTCGTCTGCAATGCTGCTCCTGATGGACTGCTTGCTACAGGTCTTGGGGGCACAAGAACATGCTCCTCCAAGGGTGCTGCTGCTGGTTGTAATGAGGGTGGCGGTGTTCCACTGGTGAGAGGTGTGGCACCCTCCGAAGCAAGGACTGGCCTTGAAGGTGGCAGCGCTGGGCCTGGGCTATGTAGGAGACACTCGCCACTAGCCGCAGCAACGGAAGGGGAGCCCTCCATGCTGCTGCTCATGGCAGCTACATGCTGTAGCTGAGTTGCCTCTGGGGCAGCTACTGTGTGGAGACTGATAGCATTTGTAGCAACTGCACTGCCTGTAACCTCCAGCCCAGGAATCCAGCTAGCTGAGGGTGGGTAAGCTGAGTGATCTAAGGAAGAAATGCCAGCGGGACTGGGGCTCACAACGCCAGCCTGCTGTGGGCTGCCCTCCTGGCTGCAATTGGCTGCTGCTGTGCCTGCTGCTTGTGGGCTGATAAACTCTCTTGATATGGGACCCTGTTTGCTTTCAGACATCTCACCCGGGCGAGCTTGCAATACTGATGCAGAAACGGGCGAAATGTTGCAAATGGAGGTGCTGTGCTGATGGAAGGGGTCTCCGGGGGGGCTGTTCGTCACAACTGCAGGAGCGGCTGTTACCAGTGCTGCTGCTGAACCACCTTCAGGTAAAGCAAATCCTTCTGACAGGCCTCCAGTAGCTGCTGCTGATGCTGCTACAGCTGCAGCTGCTCTTGCTGCTGGGTTTGCTGCTGCTGCCACTGTTGGAGATGGGACATGTACGGGTGCTTGAAAGTCCCCTTCCAGGTTGGCATCAAATGCTGCTGCTGCTCTAGGTGCGGTGTATGGGGAAGCTGCTTTGGCTGAAGAAAAGGACCCTGGCAGGTCTGCATACACTGCTGGTGATACAGCTTCTGCTGCTCGTGCTGGACTGGCCTTGTGCTGGCTTAAACCCACTGCCTCTGAAGCACCTTCAGGTTCCCAGAAGCCCCTTTGCAGCCCTATGGTAGATGCTGCTGGTGGGGCTGGATCCATTGCCTCTGCTGCTCCTGCTGATGTGAAGGCAGCAGCGGGCGAAGCAAAACCCCAGGGCGCTTCCTCCACTGCTAATGCTGCTGCTAAAGCACCTTCTGGTGGATGAAGGGAGGTTCCTTGGAGCTTTGTGAAGCCTGCTGCTGTTGCTGTTGGTGCTGCAGGCGGCGCAGGGAGGGGGCTACTAGAAGGGCATGCGTGAGCCACTGCAGCATGTGCTTCTTCTACAGCACTAAATGCCTGATCAAGGGCACTGAGGGCACCTGCTAACAGGAATCCAGGCATGGGGGATGGTACTGCAGCAGAGGGAGGCTGCAGGTAAGGCGTCTGCTGGTCACTCAGCGATTTTGCAAAGCAGGGCCGCTTGCCGGAAGGGGTCTGGTCTGCTAAGTCATGCCATCGGTGTTTGCAAGGAGCACTCAATGGAGAAGGCTGCACTACTTCAATGTCTGGTTCAAGGACGTTGAGCTGCTCCTCTGCTGCTGCAGTTAAAGCTTGGCCAAGGGCAGCAGCTGCACTGCTTGGCATAGTAGGACACTGTTGCTGCTGCTGCTCCTCCCTGCTTGGCTGGGCTTCTAACGACGCAAGGCTGCTTTCTGGAGCTGCAAGCACTGCTGCTGGTGATGGGTTCCAGGCTGGAGAGGCATCTGGGACAACTGCAGGGCTTAGCTGGGGGATGCCAGTGCATGCTGCAGTAGGTTCAAACACACTGCTGCTGCCCCCCCTGTCAAGATGTGCCATGCCTGCAGCTGCACTAGGGACTAGTGGTACTTCTGGGATGGGGCTGCCAAGCAGAGCATTGCCACCGGGTACCACTGCTGCCTCACTTACTAAAAAACCTGGCGGCCTGTATGGTGGCAAAGGCAGCAGCAGCCCTGGTCGTGCCTGAGCTGGAGCTGCATCTAGCTGCCCTGCCTGTGCCTGGGAGAGTTGCAGGACACCTGCTGTGATGGCAGCCTTGCCTGTCCTGCTGCCAGGAGCGATGCTTGGCGTGTCACCAGCAGGGCTGCCGCCTGCCAGGCCATCAAACGAGGCTGCTGCTGCTGCTGCTGCTGCTGCTGTGTCTGCTGTGTACTCAGGGCAGCTTGCAGCTGGCGGAAAGGAAGGCTGCCTGGATGGTCCCCGCAGCACAGGACCTGCAAGGATTGCAACATCTGCTTCAGTGCTTGTAAGTTGTTGGAATTAGAGCCTGCAGACATTGGAAATTCAGGTCATACACAGCCTCTAGGCAAGAGCCACTTGCAGCTGCCCACATCATCCTTCTGGTAAGCCATTGAGTCTGCATAATGATGGGCCGAACACACCAGAAGTGATATCGCATGATGAATTGCATTCTATTGTCATGGACGTGCAGAGCTAGCAGCACAGCGTCCCAAAAATAGTGACAATTGGCAAGCTATCACCTACCTGAGCCAAGGTGTGCAACAGGCCCTCCATTGACATCGTCCTGCAGTGCTGCAGACATGGGGCTAGGTGGCAGTCCCCATGGCTCTCCTGCAGGACCAGCACCTTCCTGCTGCAAAGGCACAACTACTTCTTCCTGCTTGCTACGCACATTTGCTGCCACCTGCCCTGTGGAGGGGGTTCCCAGCATCTCATCAAAGCTGTTGGGAGCTGGTGACCTTTGGTGTAGCATGACCTGGTCCTCATGCTGCTGCTTGGGCTGCTGCTGCTGCTGGGAAGGGCTGCTTGGCAGACCAAATGAGCTGTCACGAGCAGCTGGCTGATCAAGGTCCATGTCAAAGCGCCTGCTCAGCTGAAGGCGATAAGGACTTTGCTGCTCTTGGCTTGACTTCTCATGCTGCTGCTGCTGCGTATCTTCCACTTGCCCTTCTTCAGCTTCATTGTCAAGCCTGCAAGCATACAATAGAACTTAGGCAAAAGGATGGCCGTTGAAAGCTCTAGTCTGCTGGAAGGAAGATGCACGAAGCTATGCTATTGACAAAATTTGCTTGCCAAGAAGCTGAACATGGTTCCTGGTAGCATGCCCATGTAGTCAGGGTATACTCACCCATCGTCCAGGGAGTCTCTATGTTGAGCTGGGTATGGGGTCCAGAACACCTCTGCAAAGCACACCAAATAGAGGTAAGCATGTGAAACAAGAACATACAGTGTGTGGCTGCAAACACAGGGATCCTGGCTCGGGGTGCAGTCCTACTCTGAAGCTTCTCTATTATAGAGCATCTGATCCAATGAACATGCACAACCCCATGTATGTGTTGGTTTTCTCCGAAGCTCAGAAGCAACAGTGCCAGAGATGGTTTATCGCAGCCTATGCATACCTGCTGGCTCTTGTCGTTCGCCATCCGCTTCCAGCCTCTTTGGCGTCTTGAAGTCTACTGGAGTGGCTGGCAAGCTTCCCTCTTCCTCGTCCTCCTCTGCTGCTGCTATTTCTCCTCCTTTAAGCTCTTCGTCTGCTGCCTCTGGCTCCAGGGTTGCAATTGGGGTAGCATATGGCAAAGCCTTCCCCACAGGTAGCTGAGGCGAGGCACTGAGTTCTGGACTCCATGCACCATGCTGCTGCTGCAGAGCTGCTGAGGGACTGCCTGGAAGATGTTGCTGATCCCCTGATAGAGACACACTGCCACTCAGGGACCATGAGGGGCTAAAGGGAGCTGCCCTTGCCCCCTGTTCTGCTGGCAAGCCTGCAACAGGAAACACACATGTACTGCTGATTTTGAGCCAGGACATGTTGCATGGTGCAAAAAAGGCAGCAAGTGGTAAAGCAGAGTCCAACCCCAGGGCTGCAGATACCACAGGCAGTCCATGTACTACTGCAGGCAGAGTTGTTCAAAACAGCCTGCTGGAAAGGCTTTGTGGATCGCTGAGGTAGGAATGTATGCTTGCATATGCAGTAGGTAGGCATAACAGTAACAATTACTTAGATGCACGCAGCACGCTGTTGGTTGAAGGCTATCCAGTGTCTAATTGCATTGTCTTGGGGCATCCCACAGACTGCTGGCTATGTGTGGCCATGTATCTGGAACCAACACATGAGGTTGTAACAGCTGTGATGCTGCAACAGCTTGGATAAGGCGCTGACACATTTAAAAGGTACATGTTGTCCTTTGTGATGTAATTTCACGCCAGCTCTAAAGTACATCTCACCAGCAGTGGGTGAAAAGTCCATCATCTCTGCGGCAGCAGGAAGAGCACTGCCCAGAGCATGGTCATTGGCGCCCGGCTTCCTCTGGCTGAAGAAAGTGCCAGGGCTGGGTTCTTTCAGAAAGGCAAAGTATGGCTGCTGTTCTTGATGCTGCTGCTGCTGCTCATCTTGCTCCTGCTGCTTCTGCAACCGCTCTGCTGCCTCTACGAGCTGCTTCCTGCTAGAGGTGCTGCCCCTCATGCTCCGTGGGTCAAGTAGGTGCTTTGCACCAGAAGCATGGTGCAGCGGCTGCTGTTGCTGCTGTTGGCTTTGCACGTACTTTCCTTGCACAGGGCCAAGAGCTGCCGAGACGCTGGCTGAAGGGGGCAAGGGAGGCAGGGCCGGAGCATCCCCATCGCTTGATGTCACTTGGCGTCTTCTAGCAGGCTCGACATTGGACTTGGCAGGACCCATGGACGGAGCAGCAGGGGGCAAGCCATGCAAAGAAAGTGTAGAGGCAGGGGACTGGTCGAAAACTAATGGGTGCTGTTGCTGGTACTGCTGAAGCTGATTCGTGCCATCTGATGCTTCAGCCTGGGTCTCTGCCGCTATTGCTGGAGGGGCAGCAAACACGCTTGCAGGCTTACGAAGGAGGCTGCCCAGGCGTGTGAAGAGGGTAGGCTTGGGCACAGAAAGGGGCGGCAGGAGGGAAAGGCCTGTGGAAGAGTCATTGAAAGTGCTTGCATGGTAAGGGGCTGTGCTTATTGAGAGGTAAATACAAGCAAGCTGCAATGTCGAGTGAGTGTCAGGGCAGGCACATTAATGGTATGGTATGGCTGGCCTGGAAGGTCACAGCAGCCAGCAGGCTGTCAATGCCAAGTGTTCTTGGTACAAAATTCCATTGTGGCGTTATGGTGGGTGATTTGTGGCATAGCACATGCAACTGCAGGCGTGAATTTGCACAGAGAAACCGCAGATCCTGCTGCTGCAGAGTGAACCCTTACCTGAGGCTTGGACACTGTCTGATGCACTAGGCTGGACTTGAGCAGTTGATACAAGCCCTATCTGGCTGCTGCTTGCTTGATTATGCTGCTTGAAGCTGGCTTCATGTCCTAATTGCCCTTCTATGTCAGGGCTGTCCGTGTCTCTACCAGGGCCAGACTCTGAGCCTTCTTGCTGCCGTGGACTCCATCGTAAAAAACGTGACTGGCCCGCGGAATAACTGCTGGACATAGTGGTCTTCTGGCTGGTGCACAGGAGCACCAGACAACCTACCGCAGCTGGCCTACAGCCCACCCCGATTGGGGCTGCATGGATAAGCTTCCGATCAAGGGCATGGGTGGCATAAGACCTTTTACGACGACGTGATTCTCTTGGAACTGGATTGCTAATGGGCGTGCATGGCCTCTTCCTAGGTCGGTCAGCACAACTTCCTGCGTGGGGTATTTGAAACTTGTCATGAAGCTGCCACCGATGGCGTAAACGTCCCTTGTTCGCAGAAACCCCTCAGCAAGTTGATCCGTGGTCCGCGGGGGAACGTACATGACGCCCTGGGGGGAAAGACAGCAATGGCGCCTGTAAGCCTGTCTTGACTGGTCACCGGTGTCACCAGTAGGATCGGATCCGACTGCAGGCGTGTGTGCTGGTACTCGTAGTCGTATCCACCTGTGCAAGTTGGCCAGTTCAATCATTCAACTCCACGTTGGTTTGCCAGATTTACGTGACGCTGCTCCCTGTTTGGCTAGGTTATGGTGTACGTTTGAGAGACTTCTCCAGCGGGAGATAAGCGGAAAGGGCCTTTGTTTTGGGTCAGAAGCTCTAGAAGCCCCTGGAAGCGCCTTACTCTGCGGACAAACAATTAAAGCTTGGCAGGTAACACCCATGGGCGGAACCGCTCTTGTAATGTCTAGATACTGCTCCGAGTCGTAACACAGAAACACCTCGCTGGGCAGCGTTTACTACCATGTGTGGTCACTCGAAGAGGCCCTGTGTTTGCTCACATTCCTAGCCTTCGCTGGGCGTTGCAGCCCGTAGGGCATGTTACAGCGTGACCCTCGTTGCTCACTCATCTGACGACTTCTGTTTATGTGGCCGCAGGCTTGTACGAGTCTGCCCTTCGGTTGTGCCAGGCAGAGTACAGCTGCAGTGAACAACTATGTCTCGCGGAAACCAGCGTGACACGGACAGGGCTCGTGCAGCGAAGCGTGCTGACAAGGCCGGCAAGGCGACCGCTAAGGATAAGGATGGCCTGACTGCATCTCAAAGGCGAGAGCGCGATGCCAAGGCTTTGCAGGAGAAACTTGCGAAGAAGCAGGGTTCTGAGAGCAAGTGACTTGTGCTGTTACCTTGGCCTCAGGCCCGTTCTCATTTCCCTGTTTGCCGACCTTCAGCCACATGTTGGGGTTGGGCCAGCGGCCCTGCCCTCCTACAGTAGGACCATGTTTTGCCGTGGACAGCCCATGCCTGGTGGTCCTGTGAGTATGAGTTGATAGCCCAGGGTGGTGGCATTAGCACAGTATCTGAGAGATGCTTAGAGGAGAGGCAAGCCCTTCAGCAGTTTGCATTGGCTGTTCGCTATGAGTTGGTGTGTTGGTGCCAAGCTGTGCAGAGGGTTGTCGCGCATGGCAGGGCACTAGCTTGTCCTAATGACTGTTTTTTGCCCAATGGGCCTTGGACTTGCCTATGGTGCAGTAGCTGCGGAGTCTTGTCAGGCATTTCATGTCGCATTTAACTCTGTATCTAATTCTGTCGGCTTTTGCTCTGTGATATGGATACTTGCAGAAGCACCTGCATAAGCATGTGATGGTGTGCCAACATATATGTATGATGGCAGGCTGTGCATCTGTAGCTGCACCCCTATTGTGCTGTGCAACGACCATGGAAGGATTGCTTTTTATGGTGCCTTGTGTCCTTTCCTGTTTGTGGAGTGGGAGTGGCATTGTGTGGAAGGTATTCACACTTAGCAGCAGCAGGGGAGGGAAACCCTGGCATATTAGGGACAGAGCATGGATCTCATTAGCATATTCTCTATTGACAAGTGTATATGTGGAGGGACAGCATACCATGAGTGAGGTATTAGAACAAAGGACAGCTGAGCAGCCGTGCATGGGTGCTGGTCGGTATGTGCGTGTGTGACTGTACAGTACAATGTATCAGAAAGCAGAGACTCTTTTAGGCATTTGTGGATCTGTATATGGCTCTCAATTGCCTGGTTGCGGCCTCTCCTGGTGCGGTCGTCAGTGAGGTGGTCACGGTTTGAAAGTCTGAAAGTCCTGATTCTGTCGTGGCCCAAGGATTGGTCAACACGGTCTGCAGTGCATTCAAAACAAACAAACAAAAATTTAAGGTGCGGCAACTGCAAAGGGCTGCTAAGTCGAAACGACCAAACGCACCAACGACATTCAACGCATTCAACGACATTCAGCGACATTCAGCTCTGCGTTCCGGCTCAGCAGGGGATCATTGCTTGTAGCGCTCTGAAAGCTGCTTCACAGTTCAAATGAAATGTTTCGATTTTTTTCAGCCGCTCCCATAGGACTAACAGCTGGCATGCCGTCTAGCTGCGGCCCACGTTAACCCGTGTTAGTCTGGATTCTTAGCAGGTCCTTTCAGCACTCAAAAAAAAGTTATATGCCAGCTTAAGGCAATCTTAAGCCATGTCATTCACGGCCGCCACGTGCTCGACCGAGGTGACGGGAGGGCTGGCCAGATGCAACATGGTGTTGGCTGCCAATCGGCCGCAGGAACTCCTACTTATCAGTCATGCCGCATTGACGTAATCCAATTGCATACAACATTCTACTGCCATGTGTCAGCCGGCTCAAACATTCAGAAGCTTCTATGATACTAGCTTATATCATGACAAGCATACGGGGACTCACTGTCCGTGTCAATCAACTGTCCATCCCGGCCCGTGGAGCTCGTGCCGACATCTAGGGGACAAGGAACGGTAAATCCGGAAGAACTGTAGTTGAGGACTAACCCATTGGGCTTTGACTGCAAATTATATGAGCCCCTAGTTCTGAGGAGTGCACCGTTCGGAGATGCTTCAGTTGATTGGCAGACTGCGCAAACTCTCCCGGCCCGGATACACGCAGTCGTACCTGCCAAATGAACTTTGCACATCTAAACCACACGAAATTCATTTGACTGCAAGAGGTTGCGATCATATTGATGTGGGGAAACCTTATCTTGCCCAGCAATGGTGTGTAATGGTGGGCACTACGGGCCAAAAGAGGCGTCATCGACGGGTTGGAGAACCGTGCAGAGATCCAGTCATGGGGCGTCAGTTTAATCTCGTTACCCACATAGCGCATCCCACATACATGGCATCTGAAGTTACAAGCAACGTAGCATTGTACCATGTACCCCAGATAGTTGTAGGGACACATTACAGATGGTTGCACGTAGCTTCCAGCCGCCCAATCAATGAAGTGCTAGACATGATTCTAACTGATATACACCGACAGAACAATTGATCGGTTCATCCTGCAATACGCAAGCAGACTGCAGGCAGTAATGGCCTGCATGCTGCTACAATGTGCCTAGAACTTCCTCCAATCTGACCGCTTGGGCGGTGTACCATCATCCGCACAGGGTCTGGAACCCAGAGCTTCCCCCCAATTGCCACTACGACCTTTAGCTCTGATGGCAGTGCCATGACCCATGTGCTGGGTCTCCCCGGTAGCTGGGCTGATCCCAAGTAACCTACTGCACCTGACCCCGTCCTCTCGCACTGTGCCTGCTGCAAGCTTAACAGCGGTCTTCACCTTGACCTGGGGGCTAGCACCCTTGGTCCTTGCAACCCCATGCTGGGCTTTGACCAGAAGAGGCTGATTTCTTGGGGCCTTGCTCCCCGCAGGACTTCCACTGGCCTCCTTCCTGTTGGGTACCAATGCAGCAGCAACACTAGAGTTGCTGCTGATATTGGCTGCTCCCACTGCTCTTAACCTGCTATGAGCTGCTGGTCCCTCTTTCTTTGCTGCTGCTGCTGACCTCACACCTGACTCCCCTGGAACAGAAAGCCGCCCTAAACTGGCCCTGAGGGGACTGGTCTGTTCAGTCAACCCACTTCTCTGCAGCTTCACAGCAGCAGCAGAAGAGCTCCCGCTGCCCTCAGAGCCTTTACAACCAAGCTGCAGCTCGCCACCCAGCTGATCCGATGCCTTTCTGCCAACTGGAGTGCCCTTGATGCTGCTGCGGACACCTGATGCAGCAGTGCTGCGCACGCAAGACTGCCGCAGCTGTTCTTCGTCCAGACTCTGCAACTGGAAGCTTCCAATGGCCCTACCCTGCTGCTGGTCCTGTTGCTGTCTTTGATCATGGTTGTGCTGGTGGGATGCATCCAATCTGCTGCTGCTGTACTTCACTTCTGAGTCCTGTCCATCACCACCTTGTCCTTGACCTGCTCGTGCTCCTGCTGCTGCTGCTGATAATGATATTGATGTCTTCTGCATGGACCTACGGAGGCGTTCTGCTTCCACCTGGCCATTAGTGGCACCCCAGGCTGGTCTCCTTCCTGTGCTGCTCTCGCCACAATTCCCCCCTGCCGGCCCCCCTGCTGAACCTCCAGTCCCTTTGCCTTTACCTCCCCAAGCAGCAGACCCCCTGAGGTCCAGAGATTGCCTTGCCGCAGCTGAAGGGGCGCTAGAGGAGCTGCTTCTTGCAGCTACAGCTGATTGTCTGTGCCTCTGCCCCTTGGTTCCCATGAGTCCTACCCCAGCACTAGACCTCAAGTCCATAGTTGGTCCAGCCTTCCCCCTAACACCCCCAGTCCCGGCTGCTAAGCTCAATCGTCTGACCTCAGAAGGAAGCTGCTCCCAAGGTCTTTGCTGCTCTGCAAGGCACCTGCTACGTGTTAACCCCCTTTGCCGCCCATTACCCCCCTTGCCCCCGTCCAAAGCGTTCCCCATACCGGCCAAGTTCCAAAACCCGCCTCCGCCAGTTATACTGCTGCTACTGCCTTCTCCCTGTAAGCTTGCATCCCTCTGCAAACAAGCAAAGCCCTCCCACGTGAAGAGCCCCATGGAGCCTTGGCAGTCCAAATTGGCATCCATGCTTGCGCTGCTGTTCCTGTTACTACTAGTTGCTTCCCTGCTGCTGCTGGCTTGAGAGGAAGATGAGGTAGAGGGAAGCACAGGCGTTGTACACAGCAAGGGAGAGTCCTCTGGGACACCAGGGAGCGGGGCCCCAGGTTCTGGGAAGTCCCCAATTGTGTCTAGACCCATTGCAACAGCTCCAAAGTACCCTATGTGCCCTGATGAAGCGGATTGAAAAGGAGAGGTGGAGGTGGAGGAGGAACACACCAAGGAGCCACAAACATTCCTTGAAGCTCTGGGCCGCTCCAGTGTGGGTGAGGCGCAACGCTCAGGCATATCATCAAGCTCTGCGTCTGCATCTCCTGCTGCTGCTCTTGCTGCAGCCGCCGCTGTGCAGTCAGGCGAAGAAAAGCTGAGCGGGAGTTCAAATCCAACATCAATGCTGCTGCTTACCCGGCAAGGGTGGCTGTAGACATTGAAGCTGCTGGCTCCCTCTACCACTGGTGACCCCGTCAGCATGATAGGAGAGTCAGCCTCTGCTGCTGCTATTGCTGCATCTGCAGAGAAGTCTGCTTCTGCCCGTGAGCTGGAGCTCCGGCCATCCAGTGAGGTCTCTGCCTTGCTGCTAACATTGACAATACCTGGCGAGAAAGTCCGAATCCTTTGCAAACCCCTCAACCCTCCTGAGCCAGGGGCAGCTGCAGGGGCATCACCTGCCATGGCCTCACTCACTGCTGCCACTAGTGCTGCTGATCTAGCTGCTGAGCCAGGACTCGCTGATGGAGAAGCTACAGCGTCTGTTGACTCTGCAGTTGCTGCTGTGCTGAAGTGTACGGCTTGAGAGGGTGTTGAGCAACTCACACTCCTTTTCTCGCACTGTGATTGAGCTGGCTGTGAGCAGGGAAGTGGTGCAGAGTCGATGTTAGCACATGGGGAGTGAGGTGCTGCTGCTTGTGCAGCCGACTCCCTGCTGCCCCTGCCCCCTGCTACCATTTTGCCCAGCTCCCCTCCGCCTGGTAAGCTGCTAACAACTGGTGTAGCTGCAGCTCCTCCTTGCAAGTCTGAAGCCTCAAGCATATGCCCCACTACTCCAGTATGACCTTCAGCTTCTTGCGAAGCAGCTCTTGTCACTGCTGCTATGGCCCGAACTCCAGTTGCTGGTGCTGCTGCTGCGGCTGCTGCTGTTGCTGCTACCTTGTGCTCGACCATTGCAAAACCAGCAGCAAGCGGTGGCTGTTTGATTGCCTGCCCATCCGCCCCTGTGTCTGCAGGTGTCTCTGGCCCCTCCTCCAACTGCTGCTTGCCACGCTTAAGGTTCTTAAAATAGCTCTCCAACTGTGACATCCGGGCTTCCATGCGGGCTTCCATCCTGCACTCAAATGAGGAGCAAGCAGATGTCTATTGGCAGCAGAAAAGAAACATGTACTGTGATCAAAAGGAATCTGCTGAAATTGGCAGTAGCACATTGTCAAAGCAACACAACATGCTGCATGTAGACTTCCATATACTGTTATGAAATGAGATTTTCTTCATGCTTCTCACTCATTTGTGGGAGATGGTCTCTTGGCATGGTTTCCAGCGGCTCACTGTTTCATTTACCAAACCAGTGCTTAGGTGAAAGCAGATATAGCAGTTGCAAAGTGAAAGAACAAAGACACTACCAGGGCCAGTCACATGCATGTATTGCCCCTTACATGGAGTTCTGCCGCTGTTGCTCATGAAGTTTCTCTTCCAACTCTGCCTGCCGCTGCCGCGCCTGCTCTAGCTCGGCCAGCAGCTCATCCCGATCAAGCCCAACCCCCAGCAAGCCCTCAGAAGCAAAGGGTGCAGATGCTTGTACACCCAAACCTTCTGCTTCCGCACCTAGCCCACCATTCCCCCTGCAGAGCTTCTTCAAGTGTCCCCGGCTACGGTTATTACAATGTGCCCCATCTGCCGCACCCCTTTTGCTGCTGCTGCTACTGCTAGTGTCGTCATTGCTTGGCAACCCCTTTTGGCCATTGCCTGCCTCTGCTGTGCTGCTGCAAGTTCCAGCACCTGCTGCGTGCTCCAGCTGCTGTGTCTGCGGTGAGAGCTCATTCTCAAACTCGCGAAGCTGGTCAAGGCCAAGGTCCATTGTAGACAGCTGGTTGCACCTCCACCTGATTTGCGAGGCCTTGGGCCCTGGGACACAGGGCTCCTCCCAGCTAAAGCAAGGCTCTTCCTGAAACACCTGCTTGTTCTGCGTAGGAAACAAGCTTGCTCTAGCTCGATAGGCCACCTCTTCTTGCCCGTACTCCTCTGCTACACCCTGCTGTTGTTGCTGCTGCCACTGCTCCACGAGCATGGCCTGCTGGTCCTGCACCCTGAAGTACCCAGGAGGTGCCAAAGCCTCAGCTTTAGCATCTGAAGGGGTTGCAGAAACTATTCTGACGCTGCTGAGGGGAGAGAAGGCCCACTCCAAGCTCGAGGTGACGGGCAGTCCCTTGGAGGCTCCAGCTGAACCTTCTGGACCTGTTGCTGTAAACCCCTGCGCATGCTTGCTATTCAAAGCTGCCCTCCTGTCCCACACGCCATGCTTGGCTTCTCCATAGGCTGCTACAGCTTCTAGCGAGATTGACAGCTGCACACTTCGCCCTACTCCCTTCCTG
Source organism: Pseudopediastrum boryanum (assembly GCA_963556185.1). Lineage (NCBI taxonomy): Eukaryota > Viridiplantae > Chlorophyta > Chlorophyceae > Sphaeropleales > Hydrodictyaceae > Pseudopediastrum > Pseudopediastrum boryanum. The sequence continues at coordinate 1,827,785 of OY744498.1, read as the reverse complement.
ATCTTTTTAGCAGAAGCCTGGCGGGGTTGTTCAATTTGCTCAAGCAGTGGGCTGCTTGTTCCGCTGCTGCTTTGCTGACTGCTGCTGGAACTAACCCAAATATCCACCCTCGCTTCTGGAGGCTGTGTCAAGGGTGAAGCATTCACAGCCTGGGCCATTGCTAAAGAGGGCTGTTGTTGCTGCTGCTGCTGCTGCTGCTGCTCGTCTCCTCCCTCACTCCCTGCTGGCTGTTGGCCAGCACACTCCCCAAAGCTGCACCCCTGTATATCTCCAGTTAAGCCAGGTTGCTCACCTACTGCTTCCTCAGAAGCAACCTGCTGGTCTGCTTCTGCGCTGGCTGCAGCAGCCTTCTGCAACTGCTCCTGCACCTGTTGCTGCGGCTGCTGCTGCTGTTGGCACTGTTCCTGCTCCGCCTCTTGGCTGCCCTCCTCTATCACCACCACAGCAGGCCGCTGGAGGAACGCAGGCGCTTCAGGAGCACAATGCTGCCAATGCGGCTGCCATTGGGAGAGGGAGCTGAAGGTATCTTCAGGCCCATGTCTAGTGAAGCAGGTGCTGCTATTGCTGCTGCGGGGGCCATGAGTCCTGATGATGCTGACATGGCTGCCGCAGTTGGACCTGATGTTTCCATGCTGCTGCGTATGAACACAGCGCTGCTGCTCTGCCTGCTGCTCTATCAGCTGGGGTTCTGCATGTGCCGTGGTGAGGGCGGGTGTGGATGTGGCTCCAGCAGTGCAAGCTGTGCACCAGCCAAGTGCTGATGAGTGTACCTGCAGCACAAGGACCAAACACCCACTGGTATCCATCAAGAGGTGGGCACTTGAAGAGACACAAGGTACTGTCATCTTTAGCAGAGTAAGGCTGCTGCCACTGCTGCACATCCACTCGGTGGATTTGTAACCAGACTTCGCCTGAAAGCACACCAGTACACATGGCAGGAGAGGTATATGCAGTTCTATGTCGTCTGCATCTGCAGACTACTTACGGCTTGCTGCTCTTTCAGCATCCGCAGTAGTTGCTACATGGCTCAAGTGCTGGCTGATTAACATCCTACATCAGCACACCTCTCTCAGCATGCAAAGATGCTGTCAAATACATTGAGCTCCTGTGTACATTTCCTAGCACACATATGGCCATTTCTGCATGCCATTGGGAGCTCTCCACAACAAGACAATGGTTATTCGGTGTGCCATCCTCAGCAAATCATCACAAGGAGGATGGTTTGGCTCTTCAGGCACACACCTGCTCGATCATGGCCAGTCGTCTCCTTAGGTGTGCTATATCCGCAGTCATGTACTGCAGCACCTCAGAAACACTGTGACCAGCTGTATCTGTGTAGCCTTTCCAGGTCTCCAGCGCTTCCAGGCGCTGCTGCTGCTGCTGTACCTGGGCCTGGCTGCTAGCCAGCATGGAGGAGAGCTCGTGACCAGCTGCGCTGAGGTTTATTGTATCACCTCCCACATGGTGCACCCGCCTACAGATAAAAAAGTGCAGAGCGACATGAATCAGGGCCTTTTAGCTTCTACAGTAAACCAGCCATGCTAGTCTTGCACTATGAGGAGCATGGTAAGCTGGCCCGTGCAACACCATGAAGAAGCAAAGCCGATGCATTGATGGGTGTCTACTGCTGGGAGCATGTGCTTGCGTTATTAGGGTTTTCATGCAATTCTTGAATGCTATCAACCTTAGCCTAACAGTGGCAGAAAGGCATGGGGTGGCAAGGAAACCACCCCTGACATACCTCTTGAGATGTTCCAGTTCACTCTCAAGCAGGCTCTTTGCATTCTCCAAGGTCTGCAGGCGGGTCTCAAGTTGCAGCTGTTGCCGCCAATCTTGTTTCACATCAAGGGCTGCAAAAAAAGACAATCGGACCAATGTCAGTTGCACCCTGAAGTAAGCATTTTTGGTTGAGACCTGGTGTTTACACAAGAGAATAGCACGTTGGCACAGTTCCAGACACCACGGTGCCTCTGCTACTGATGGTATGGGCGGGAGAGGACCTATTGCCTATGAAACACAGCCGAGCTCAGCACCAACCTTCGCTTGGTCGGCAGGTGAGACTTGCTCCAGCAGTCAGCTCAGGGCTTGAACAGCCGTGTGGCTGGGCATTAAGCCCTGTCTTTTTAAGGTATGAAGATTTGCTGAGGACGCACTTGTCAACTATCAGCTGCTGGATCTGCTGCATTACTTCTGGAGCTTCTGCTTCACACGCATTACCTGCAGTCACAACAGCATTGCAGCTTTTTGCAACTTAGAAGGACCTTCATTGCCTACGCTGCAACTTTGATTTCCTATTAGCAGAAATCAGCAGATGCACAACCAAGGACTGAAGTGTTGCAAGCTGCTGTATGCGGCACTTCCATGCTTGAGGTGAGGGGCCTCTTTTGCTATGGCATATCATGAAATGTAATAGTAATGCTGCACTTCCATGCAGCTGCACTTGACAGCCCGTAAAGGAGCCACCTTCACTGCCAAGCAAAGGCACCAATCTGGACCCAGCCTGCATGCTTCTTGTTTTGTGTGAGATATCCTTACCCGAAAGATCCAGAGCTTGCAAGCTGCACATGGGGTCCTGTAGGGCTTGTCTCAGTGCTTCTGCTCCAGCTCTCTGGATACCATTACTAGGGAGTTCCAACACTTGAAGCCTAGACTTTCCAGACAGGACATTCGCTATAGCGATTGCACCCTGGTCCCCGATCTGACAGCCTCGTAGGCGTAATCCATTAGCAGAGCTTCTCCCCAGGGCCTCGGCCACTTTGTCGACCTCTTCCTTAGTGGACAAGATGCCTTTGAAGCCAACAAAGTCGGAAGAACTCGCGGCTTGAAGTCTTCTCAGCAGCTGTTCCATGCTACCTTCGCTAGGGCTGCTTGGACTAGAGTGGACTACAAACACTAGAGTGGACCACCCCAATTCGTCATGCTCTGGTGGAAGTGCGACACATATAATACCAGCCGGACTTAAGGCATTACTAGTTTCGCCATCATTTCATTAGTTCTAATTGAAACCCTCGCAGCACAACTGTGCACCTGTTTAATGCATTATCTCACAACCAACCCTGCCGATGGCTGTATCGGCTTATCCGCTATGCTACGAAGAAAATTCTGCGGGACCAAGAATCATAACATGTTGTGTATTCGGTGCTACCCTCAACAAAACATCACACGATGCGAGCCGTATGCACGATGCTGGCTCAGGCTGGGGTAACTCCTTTAGTCACCGGGGCTTTTGACGTGGAACAGCGCAACGGTCAACTAAAGGACACTCCGTATTGAATCTTGTGCTGCTGGCTTCCAAGCTGTGCACGGTACTCCCGTCCGTGAAACAAGGCCATCTGGCTTGCGGTCGCTGAAGTCAGACTGGCTTTTTTCGACTACTTGACCAGCTGGTCCCTGGGCATGCCTTAGTTAAAGCAAGGAGCACTGCAAGGAGCCCTGCACCAATGCGCCGACTATTAGAGTCCAGCACAGGCAGCAGTACAGTACCACAATGCAAGAGCTTATCGCAGACTACACCATGTACGTGTGAGACCAGGCTACCTTATTTCACACACCACCCTTAGTACATACTGTTCACCCAAACTTTCAAATCACTCCCTGAAGTGGAATTGATCACTATTGCCCATACTTGACAGTCCGCTCATAATGCCACCTAAGCAGCTGACACGAGGCACTAGTCAGGTACAATCTGCGACATGGTTCTCGTTACATTTCAGCACACTTCACATAAAAACCGTTTCAGTCAAAATGGTTATAGGTCTCTTTGAAGACGCCGTCTTGCCAGATTGCCAATGAGCCCAGAAGGGCATATCTTGGACTCTTGGAGGCTGCAACTACTCCTGGCACCCAAAACCCTTTTCGACAAAATTACTGAGAGGACGAAGACAAGACATAGCCCAATGCAGCTATTGTTGGCGTAAGGCTGCTTGTATGTGTGTGTGTGTGTGTGTGTGTGTGTGTGTGTGTGTGTGTGTGTGTGTGTGTGTGTGTGTGTGTGTGTGTGTGTGTGTGTGTGTGTGTGAATCTTACATTGGCAAACCCATCGGCACATGAGCTTGCATACTAACTTGCGCAGCTGCATACCACATGGTACAATTGCACGCATAAAACCTAAAAAAGAACCACCACCAAAAAGCAAACAACACAATCACTCCCAAACATCACACTTTGCAGTCTTTCCAGCTGCTGCCCCCAATACTACAATTGTCAGAGGACGCCACTGGTGTACAATAACCAGCAGGATGACAAGGCCCTGACTCAGCCAATTGCTAATGAGCTCCCTCAGACCCTTGCCGGTCCGAGTCACTTTGTGCTGAGCAGGAGACCAGTACTGTTTATGGTGTCCCAAACGGATCCCTTCGGAGCTCACTGGAAATGATCCTTTGTTGTGGAAGCTGGGTTCTGGTGAAGGCCTATGCTGCGGCCTACTGGTAGCCCTGAAAGAAAGCCAGCAGTGTCAGCTACTTATAACTTTCATGCAGTGGCTGAGGGGAGGTTCCATCCTGTGCACCCAGGCAATTCTTTAGGTAGGCGGCAACAGCACCCTCCCCTCGTTCTACACATGCGCAAACCCCTGCCAAGGCACACATGCCAGAGTGGCCCCCTCCTGCCAGGTTGAGACCTTCTACGCATGCATGATACACCCACGCTTGCTGGGTGGTGTTGATTGCTGGTACAATGCCGCCCCTGCACCTGATGGGCAATTTGGGCAGCTCTAGAAATGGTGGACAAATTCCTTTACATGTATGAACCTCAGGTGCAAGCAGAATACCTATCACCATTACATTGTCAGGTGCCTATTGTACTTTGCTATGCATTCTTGCACCTCATGCGTCTCTAGTTGGGTGGTAGTAAAGGAATGTCATAGTAGCCATACATACCATACATGGTGCCCAGCCATCCTCTCCTGCCTATCTACTTCAACCTGTATATGTCTGCTTGTGCCTGTATATCTCCACCCTGCTCGAGAAGCAAGCAATCCCTTCAAAGACTGGCAGTCAAAGCCAGTCACTCAGGCCACACTCTCTGCACACCACAACCAAGGCGACAGCTACTAGGCATCCCAAGCCACCAAAAGGTGGGTAGCTGGAAGACATGCCTTCGATAGATATTAGTCACATAATGCCCTCAGCAGTTTGCTCCTGCTAGGATCCTTAGCATCAATTTGTGCCAGCCCACTGCTGCTGCTGGTACTCCAAAATCAGCGTGGCCCGCTGCCTGGGTGACCAAACTGCTGCTGCTGCCGCTGCCCCCATTGCTGTGCTGCTTTCTTCCGTAACAAATGGGGGCTTGCGTTGCTCCCACATTATTACAATCTGGATGCTGTTACCAGGTCACTGGGAGCTTTGTATCTTGACTACCCCGCTGGCAGGATCACAGAGACACCTTGACTACGGTCCCGTTGTGGGCTACGAAAGGTGTGTTAAGCCCATACTGCATGCCCTTGCATCCGGAAGGTATGTGCACTGGGCTTCACTGCTAGTGTGTGGTCCCATGGTGCCAGTGACAGCTGTGCAGATGCCTTGTCCAGCGAGTAGATATTAGTTGCTGTTTAGCCTGCCTGAATTGCTGAGACAGTCATCTGGTTATGGCAGTCCTCCAGGCTGTCCATAGGCTCCAGGCTGTTGGATGTTAATAGGTGTTGGGGCTACACCAATGAAAACAGGCTGTGGCTGCAGTGATTCTGAAGGTTGGGCTACTGGGCCCCATTTAAGACCTTGCGAAGATGATGATCCATATCCTGGGCGCCTTTTCTTAGGTTTCGGCATGACTGCAGTCTGGGGTGGGGACTTCCGTATGTCTAATTCACAATCAGCAGTGCACTCACAGTAATGATTGACGCACACGTGATTGGGTTTGCATTGTACGGCAGCGCACGGTACATGCTTGCAGGTGGGCGATTTGTTCCCGTCAGAGCAGTAATAGTCGCAGCATGCTCTCACTGTTAGTGCCAACAAGCACACGGCCGTGAGACTGTTGCATGTTGGAAGCATTCCTTTGTAGGTTTCGGCTTCATTCCTCCATGACACAATCAGAGAACCCCATCAAGTCAGGGTGATCCTTTTCGCATGTAAGATACTGGGATTTTAAAGCAGGATCTATTCACCAAGCCGGGCTTTGCTCGGGCACAAAGGGGCAAGCACTTCGGCGGTACTCCACGCACTTGGTACCGTCATGTCGCGTGGCTTGCTTCGTTCAGTTTAAGGCAGTTACGCAAGCTTACTCAGCACAACATACTTACGAGCACCATGTAGGACGGGGCCATGTAAGCGTCCCAGGCTAGGTGCAAACATGTGTTCTTGATGGCACTGTACCAACTCAGAGAGGCATTGTTAGCGTGATCACGCCTCCATTACACTCATGCGCGAGCTTGACAGGGCATAGGATTAATAACGTCCGCACCCGGGACATCAGGGCCCCCTTCATGTGTTCAGGGGTGCATGACGCAGACGCGTTCCCTTGCTCTCCTTGCTTGATATCCTGGAAGAGTAAGCGTCTGCCAGGAGTCCAGTTCTACATGCATGTCAGACTGCTGTGTACACATATGCTCAGCACCCCTCTACGAGATACCTAACCCTCTCCTGCAACCTGGACAGCAGAGGGCTGTCCAGGCAAGGGGATAGTTCTGGAGCACTACTCTTCACCTGCACACCGCTCAGCACTTTCACCTCTGCCACATCATTTCCGCCAGCCACCCACAAACTGTTCACCCCATCCCTGCTCTCAAGCACTAAGTTTTTCATCTGCACCACGTGGTACTGCAATCCCCTCCTAGCAGAACCAAGCGCATGCAGCACACGCCTCCCCCTCCCTTTCCCTACAGCTGCCCCTTTGGCTGTAGCTCCCTCCTCCCCAATACCAGGAGCTGCCCCATTGCCCGTAGCAGTAGCAGCCTTGGCAACAGGCTGTCCCTCAGGCTTTACAGAAGGCTCGAGGAAATCCAGCCCTTCTGATGCTGCGAACAGCTTCACAGCAAGCAGCTCAGCACGACCATCCTCTGCCATGCTGAGACTTTGGTCAGCCAAGAAAACCCATTGTTGCTGCTTGTCTCCTGTGGATAAATAGGGGAGCAGAGCCAAGAGCACAGGAATAAGACACGGGTGAAAGGGTTTGATAAGTGAGATGCGCTTAGGCACAGCGCTGACAGCTGGCATAGATATGATAGGCAGTAGCATCTTTAGGTCATGTTAGATCCGAGAGGATGCCTCGTATAGCAGCAAAAACTATGCCTGAGGCTAGCCATGCACCTTTGTAGTCTTCCCTTACTGTGCTAGTAACAGGAAACCGGCAAGTTATGGGGTCACCATGATTTCTAATACCGGTATGCTTAGAATTCACCATGATTTCTGATATGCTTAGAATTCAGCTGTAACAAACTAGGCTAGGTTTGCAGCACAGGAAGTTTGCAAGCTATATCGCAGTTATTCCCTCTCAAATATCCCAAAGACAAAGCAACCTACAACTGCAGCTTCAACTGTGATAGCAGACAATGGCAACCATGTTTTTACAACTACCCTGGTACAGCAGGCGCCTAGCCTTGGAGTGGGGTGCGCACAATCATCTCAAAGCTTCCAGTACAGCCATGAGACAGCCCACAACACCTCTGTCATAGAAGCAGCTCCAACTCCATCCCCTGGTTGCCTCAAACGTATCCTGAAGCTTCTGATAGACCGCAAACCACACACTGGCGGTATGAAACACACCCAGGCATGCCCAGCATAAACCCTGCCGCAGCACCAATGCTGCTCTGTTCCTCTAAGCTTCCTCCTAATCCCTTTTGGGTTGGTTACAACCCTCCTAATCCCTTTTGGGTTGGTTACAACATAGTGGCATAGAGCTCACCTGTGGCTTGTGCAGCTGCTGCCCAAATCAGAATGCCTGTGAAGTCGAACTCAGTCCCCAGAGGTGTGCTAGGTAGCTGGCTGAGCTGCAGGTGCTGCCGGGGCTGGTAGCTGGAAATGAGCTTGCTGCAGGCAGGGTCACCAGGTTGCCCTATGTACTGCCATCTGCAGGAATGTGAGAAAATTGCCTGCTCAGGAATACTCCTTATGTGCATCAGCTTAGCATGATGTATGGATGCTACATCTATACCCTACCCTAGCATTTTGATGCCAAAGCCACCATCTGCAGCCAAATCATCCAACCTGGGCTGTTGAGGTAACAGCCATGACAAAGACATTTCTGCCGTATGGCTGTCCCTGAGTCTTCTAACCAGGTAAATCCAGATTTTCTTTTCGAACCTGGGGAAGTTCAGAACAACATATGACAACTTTGGAAGAGAGAGCATGGTGCTTTGGACACCCCAGAATCTGTGTATCTATCTACCAGTATATCCAAATCCCACCTGGGATTACGCTATGGCAGCCCTGCACAGGACACCTGCAGCCCAATTTCTATTAGCAGAGTAACCGACATTAAGTGCTACCATAGCCTGCCAGCTGGTCTCACCTAGTGTGTCTGTTGCTTTGCAGCTCCAGCAGGCGGCCTCCAGGACCACACTCCCCTGACATGCCATGTGCCTGCAGCCCAACAACCAGCCATACGCCTCCCTCTGTGACCTCCCTCAGCTCCTCAGGCGGCCGCCACACCTTCACCAGTGCATGGCGACCTCCACTGCTACCCCACCTACTGCTGCTGCTGTTCCCAGCCGATGGAGCAGCAGCAGGAACAGCAGGAAGAGCTGGAAGAGGAGTTTGTTCAGAAGGGCGATCTCCTGGTGGTGCAGTGCCTGGCTTGTCTTCACACATGGGGTCACCAGTCTTCACATTGGTGTCACGGGTGACACTAGTTACGCCAGTGCCAGGAGTGGAAGATGTCATCAGAGCAGGCACCACCTCACTGATCCTCAGCCGTAGCACAGGGACAGGCTGCCCATCTCCTCCACCAGCTCCTGCCTCGCCAATCTCCCTGCACCTCTCCTGTATCTTGCTCTCCAGCTGCTGCTGTCGTGCTCTACAGAAAGCCTGCAGCCCGACATTATCTGGAGCCTCCTGAGTATCCTGTGCCGCACCCCGCAGCATCTGCTGTGCATATGCTTTCTGCTGCTTGGTTGCGGTTCGACTCTTTTCCCAGACTTTGCATTGATCCAGCTCCTTGTTGCGCATCTCTGCAGCAGCAGCCTGCTGCATCTGGGGACAGCAAGGGGGGGAGACTGGCACTCAATATTCCCCAACAATTGTGACCTGGTACGACCTGCTATTATGGCCGATGCAATATACTGCTGAAATTTGACTTGTAAGCGCCTAGCAATGCCAAGCAATGGCCTATCTCAGCACAGATGTGAAGGTACGACACTAGGGGATGCCATGCCAACAAATAGATGCTGCTGACAGCTTTTGAGCAAGACAGGTGAGCAGCACTCACAAGTGCAGTAGTAGCAGCGTAGCAGCAGTAAAACAACAAATTCAATTAGATGCCCATGTGACCATACGCTAATAACCCCACACCATAGGCACAGGCTCTTGTTTATACTCTTGGCATCACATTTGTCTGAGATGCACAGCAGATATTTGACAAGATGAGTACCTGTAACAGTGACTGGGTCTAAATTACATACCTGCTGCAAGCGCTCTTCATTGTTCCTTTGGTGCCTGTTTTGGTTTCGATCCGTCCGCTGCACCCCTTTGGCACCAGTGCCCTCTGTAGCGCGCTGCCAGTAATACAAGGGGTAGCGCCTTTGAACCAGCACCAAGCTCCTTGGCAGCAAACCACCCTCTGGGTCAACCTTGGAGAGCGCCCTTATACAGAAGGAGGAGGCAAGACCGGGTCTATGGTTAGATGCTGACCGCTACAGCTGCAATGGCCATTGGAATACAGGGGACGCCAGTGCCTCCAAAACAACCTGCGCTATGATGCAAGAACTGCCATGCCTTTTCTTTTCTCTTCATTGCTATCGTGCGGACTTACTCAGGTGAGGGTTGGAACTATAAACAGATGCAAAGCTCATGCAGCCACTGTAGCTCCTATATGGCTTGAGCGGCTCCCCAGATCAAGCAGGACACCTGCTTCACGATCGTTAAGGCCCCCATGCACCCATATTTGTTGGCTGCAAACATATTGCCAATGTATAAGTAGCCTTTAGCCACTGGACCTGTCTCCAAGTCTGCCATCCATCCAACGAAGGTGCCAAATAGCTTACATGAGATGCTTAAGGGATATGTTGCAGAAAAACCAGCTAAGAACGCTCAGAGGATAGCAATGCAACCATTTGTCATGCAGCCGTGGTCAAAAGAGCTCCCCTACCTTAACGTAGCGCCCATTGGGTCCAGCCCTAGCTTGGCATCCCATGCTGCAGGGGAAGTACCGTTGTAACTAAGCCGCAAGCAGGCAGTACGAGCAGAGGGATCCAAGGGGTCAATGGGTCGACTGGAAGCAAGCTCTGCTCCGCAGATGCGCAGCTTCATGCCAACCTGCAGAACATACATCGGGCTTAGGGTGCTTGTTAAAGCATAGCCTGCCAGATCCAGCAGTATCCAGCCCAACTTGTAACTGAAGACATGTGGCAAGTACTCACAGAAAAATGTGTGTCTCCTCTGAAGGATCAGGAAGAAGAAAGGCATAGTACCTTGGAGCGAGCGACTGTCTCAATCGACCCAGATCGTATTGGTTCAAGCAGATATGGTAGGTGTCTTTCATCAGTTGCCTTTGCAAATGGCTACGGCAGTTTATATGCCCTGCTGTCGTCAGCTGCTGAACATGAACTTTGCAAAATCCTTTAAGCAATGCTGGTTCACAGAGTGTGAGGAAGCTGCGCAAGCATGTGGTGATATGATTAGATCCCTGCCAAGCTGAATAAATGACTTGACTGGTCAGACAAGAGCCAGAATGCGGAAATAGTAAGGCTCCTTTAGGATACAGCCCACTGCTATACCCTAATGCTTCGCTCCTCGCTAGGACTTAGGGCTTACCTTGATCCGTCCAGACAGCACCAGCTGCACCAGGGGCTTATCAACCTGAGCATTCACACAGTACCAACCATCACTGAGCTGCATGCCTTTCACGTCGTCACCCTCAGAAACTCCTCCTCTTGCTGCTGGCGCTGTTGCTGCTGCTGCTTGCCCATCTGCTCCTGCTGCTGGCACTGCCGCCTGCTGCTGCTGTTGCTGCTGTGGTTTCTGCTTCTTAGTGCTGCTACTTGTGCGGATCTCATTGACAAGCAGTACCATGGGTACAGTAGAGGGGATGTCTTGCTCCAGCATCTGTTTCACCACAGAGCGTTTGCCTTCCTTGAACTCCCTTTGGTACCTATGAGAACCAAGCAAGCACACACAGCAGGAGGTTTCAGCTTACCTGCCTTCACTCAGTGCATGGAAACCCTATGTAACATCCAAATGTGGTGAAAACAGTGTGGGATGCGATGCTTTATATGTCACATTAGCAGCTGCGATAAGGTGATTGGCTCATGTTTCTTTTGCAGCCTGCAAGAAGCTCTGCTCGCGCTTTACGCACTGGCTAAGGTTGCACGACAAATGCAACAGTACAATTGCAGAAACGTGGCTTTGTCCCTGGCACCATGTCAAAGCAATTGACCTGTCCTGAGCCAAAATGATGTTCTACTTGGGCTGGACTCGATGCTCAGGCAAGCTACGTATTCATCAAGAGCACTGCCCACAACTGAAATGGCCACATGTTGGCCTTTAGCACCCTCTTTGCACGCACCTGAACTGGAGCTGCTGTAGCACATTGATCAGAGTCAAACTGGCCTGCAACTCCTGCCCTGGCGGCAGTTGCTGCTGCTGTTGCCTCGCCCTGTTTCCGGCAGGCAACATGTTGCTGTCATAGCTGGCTAGTTTCCACACTATCCACTTGAAATGGTTTGCAACCCATGCAGCAGTGGCATACTGCTCATCCACACCACCACCACCACCAGCAGCAGCAGCGATGGCACCTGCTGCTTCTACTCCCTCCACAGGCTCAACATCAACATCGGCAGCACCAGCAGTTTCAGTGGTGCCAGCATTATGCATCCCATCCGCTGCTGAGACTGTGGGTACAGGAGCAGCAGTAGGAGGAGCGAGGCCATGGGCTACCAGCAGCTGACGAACAGCAGCAGCATCACAAGGTGCTCCAGGTCCCAGCACCTTCTGGGCCCAAGGAGGCACAGCAGAGGCTGGGAAGGCATACGCACCTGCAGCTGCCGCATCCATTCCAGCTGCTGCTGCTCCCTCTGCTGCAGGCAAACCTACTACGCCTCCAGGTGCTGCTGCTGCTGCTGGTACCCTAAAGCCAGCAGATGCCCATCTCCCAGCAGCAGGCAACTCAAAGTACTCTTGCATACTCTCCTTCACTACAACCGCACTACTGCTGCTGCTGCCGCCAACCTTGGTGGTGCTTTTCTCACCACCTTTACATGCATTGGATGCACCTCCTGCTGCTGCTGGTGTTGTTGTACAATCTTTTCCTGCCCCACTCCCTGTTGCTTCAGCTTGTTTATCACCCTCAGTCCTGTGTGCTCCAGCCCTGGCTTCAACCCCACTGAGCAGAGGGCCAGCAGGTAAAGGAGGCAGCGACATCGTCCTTGCAGGAGCCTTAAACTGCTGCCTGCAGCCCTTCTTTAACACACTGCCTGTACGTTTCACCCCAGTGGTAGCACGAGCACTAATAGCAGGTGTCACCCCTGCTATCTTATCACTCGCCTGTGCACCTGGAGTAACGTCACCTGGTGTCGCTGCTGCTGCCGCTGCTGCCTGTGGTGCTTCACCCACTGCTGTGAAGTCCCCTTTGTCCAATGTGGGATGCGGCACTCCCACTCTTTCCACTGCTGCTGCTGCTGCTGCTGGTGTTTTGTAGCACAGTGTAGTAAGCAAGCCGGTAGGGAGACATATGCTAGGGCTCACTGCCTGAGCGCCTTCTACTGCTGCTGTTGCCACTACTATCCCTTGCGCTAGTTGATCAAGAGCGGTTGCCGGGACTGATTGTACCACACCCATCGCAGGAGAAGCACTACTGGCACCGCCTGTGAAAGGAGTACGCAAAGCAGCTCCAGCTTCATTCCTTGCTCCATCATCACCAGCATCCGAGCCTGTCTCCTTCTTTGTGTTTCGTCCCGCAGCTGCGGGTGTACCACCAACCCCTGGTGCATGCGCTGGGACAGGGCGGGGCGCTATCCCTGGGTTTGGGCTTGGTAGAGGAGCGCCGGAAAGACCCCTTGCTCGTTTCGAAAGAGGAGTGGCAAAGCTTTGCCCAGGACCACCACCAGGACTGAACCCAGGGAAGGGGGGTAGCTTCCCAAGCACCCGCCGCTTCCCTTGCTGTTGCTGCTGCTGGGGCGTGTGCACCGGTGGCCGCTTCTTGCCTTGCTGCTGCTGAAGTTCCTGCTCCTTCCCCTGCTGCTGCTGAAGTTCCTGCTCCTTCCCCTGCTGCTGCTGCTGCTGTTGAGGAGTATCGACAGTAGCTCCATCGGTAGCTGCTATTCCTATACCCAAGCGTGCTGCGGCTGCTTTGGCCTGCTTATCGTCTATCACAATAGTAGCACCACTGCCAGTCACCCACCCGCCAAAAGAAGGCTGAGCGGCAGCAGCAGGCGCAGCAGGAGGGGGAGGAGAAGGAGTGCCTTGACGCTGCTCTTGCTGCACTCCACCTGCTTGAGGTAGCGCAATACCCAGTCGTGCTGCTGCTGCCTTTGTCTGCTCGTTGTCTGTTCCTATTGCTGCTCCACTGCCAGTTGACCACCCGCCGAAAGAAGGCTGAGCGGCAAGAGCACCAGCAGCAGCAGCAGCAGGAGGAGGAGGAGTGCCATGACGCTGCTCTTGGTCCTCACAGCCTGTTTGAGATAGCGTAATACCCAAGCGTGCTGCTGCTGCCTTTGTCTGCACATCATCCGTTGCTATCGCTGCTCCACTGCCAGTTGCCCAACCACCAAAGCCACGGGGTAACGGAGCAGGAGCAGGAGAGACTTCCATCTGCCTGTGCTCTTCCTGCTGGCAGTGCTGCTCCTGCTGCTGCTGCAGCTGCTGCTGCTGTGGTTCTGCGACCGGGACTGAGATACCTAGCCGAGCTGCTGCTGCTCTAGATTGTGCCTCATCAATTGCAAGAGCCTTACCACCACCGGTGGCCCAACCTCTGCTTGCAACGAGGGGAGCAGCTGCTTGTCCACTAAAGCCCTGCGGTTCCAGCTCCTGCTGCCTCCCCCTACTTTCTAGCTGCTGCTGTTGCTCGTGCGCATTGGGAAGGTAGAGACCCAGCCGTGCTGCAGCTGCCTTAGTTTGTGCTTCATCTGTTGCTATAGCTGTGCCGTTCCCAGTTGCCCAACCACCAAAGGCAGGCACAGCAAGTTGTGCTTTTTCGCCTGCCGGCTGTATCTGTCCTCCTACTTTTTGCGACTGCTGCTCCTGCTGGTCCTGTTCCCCTTGCTCCTCGCCTTCTTCTGCCTCCCACCCCTGTTGCTGTTGCTGCTGGTATCTGCATGACATTGGTATACCCAGTCGAGCTGCTGCTGCTCCGGTCTGCACCTCATCTGTTGCGATGGCTGTACCATTACCAGTTGCCCAACCACCAAACACAGGGGGAATAAGTGGAGGTTTCTCACCACCCTGCTGGCTTGTTCCTCCTGCTCGCTGCTGCCCCTGTTCCTCTCCTTCCTGCTCTTCGCCGGCCTGCTGTTCTTCCTGCTGCTGCTGCTGCTGTCTGTCCGGCATCTGCATACCCAACCGCGGTGCTGCTGCTCGAGTCTGTGCCTCATCTGTCGCAATGGCTGTGCCATGCCCAGTTGCCCAGCCACCAAACGCAGGGACAGCAACACCCTGCCTTTCCTCTGCTTGTTGGTTCTGTCTCAAGGTTTGTTGCTGCTCCTGCTGCTCTGTGTGCCGGACCGTAATATCCAGTCGTGCTGCTGCCCTTGTCTGCACATCATCTGTTGCTATTTCTGTACCATTACCAGTCGTCCAACCACCTAGGTTACCGGCGGGAACAGCATGCACCTCCTTCACCCACATCCCTGCCGGCTGCCCTCCTTCCCCTTCTCCATGTCCCTCCTCCTCCTCCTCCCGCCCCTTCGCAGCTGTTGGAAGTTCCACCCCTAAACGTGCTAAAGCGGCTTTGGCTGCATCCTTGTCTATCTGCAATGCTCTACCTCCGCCCGTAGCCCAGCCCCCTCCAAATCCCCCAGCAAAACCATGAGAAGGCAAGCCCTGGTGCCCTTGGCCCAAGCTATGTTCCTGCATATCAGTCTCCATGGGAACAGGCTCATCATCAGGACTGCTATTCCTGCGTTTACATGGAGCATTCCCTGCAGCACCACGGCCTTCATCACCGTCAGGGCTGCTGCGCTTGCTTGCTCTCACACAATTACGCACGCTTGCTTCTGCGCCCGCTGCCACCATTCCAGTTGCTGCTGCTGCTGCTGCTGCTGCAACTTGCACCCTAGATATGGGTACTTCGCACGGCTGGCGCCCAGCCGGCAGCAACCCTTCCCCAGCCTCCTGCCACAGAATATTCCCCTGCCCCTGCCCCTGCCCCTGGGTTTGCTGCTGCTGCTCTTCCTGCTGGCCCTGCCCTTGTTGCCTCTGCTGCTGCCGCTCCTGCTGCTGCTGCTGCTGGCACACTCCAGCTTCTGCAAATCTAACCCCTGCAGCAGGAGCTGCTGCTGCCACCCTCCCTGCTGCCGCTGCTGCTGCTTTCTTCTGGAACTCAGCGCGCAGCTCCGCTGTACAGAAGTCTGGCAGGCTGTCCCACTCTGTCCCCTGCTCTATAGACTGCAGCAATATACCCCGCCTGTATGAGCCCCCTGAGCCAGAGAAGGACCCACCCAATGGAGGAGCAGAACTTCCACCAGCGGCTGCACCTGCAGCTGCCCTTTCCTCACAGCTTCCCTCTGCTGCCTTACTCGCTTCTCCTGCTGCTGCTGCTGTTGGGTCATTCATGGCGGCTGCAATTCCCCTTGCTCCTGCTGCTGCTGCTAATAGTGCTCCATTACCACCCGGCTTACTTGTGTCAGCTGCAGCTTCTCCTCTTCCCATATCCTCGCAGACAAGACCCTCTGTTCTACCCACACCAGCCATTGCAGCCTGCCCCTGCTGACCGTGCTCTGTGCTACCTAGCACTAATACCACCTGCTCCTGCCCCAGCTCCTGGGAGAACTTCACAGCAGCAGCACACATGGAAGGGGTCCATCCTATGCTGCTGCCACCTGCTGAGTGGAATGAACCTAGAGCAGCAGCTGCTTCTTGCTGAGACAAGGGCTTCATTGGAGGTATGGTTGTAGTAACAACAGCTATCGGTGGATTCCCAGCAACGTCCGCGGGATCACTGCTGACGAACATAGAACCAGCTGGCTCAGCTTGGGGGGCCAGCTTGCCTCCAAGCATTGGCTGATGATTTAGAGTTACACCCGCATTGCTCACAACCAAAGCAGAGGCGGCAGCGGCAGCAGCAGTGAGCGGGACGGCGGGAACAGCACCAGCGCCAGCAGCAGCAGCAGCAGCAGCAGGAACACTGCCAATGCTAGTAGTGGCAGTGGCAGCTGTTGCTGCTTTGCTTAGTAGTGCCAGTGGAGGCAGCATTGAGCTATGCTGCTCCGGAGCATTAGCATCACCAGCTGCTGCTTCTGCTACTGCTATCTGAGGTGATGGGACAGACACTGCTGCTGCTGCTGTAGGTGCAATTGGCGCATGAAGGGTTCGGTCAGTGCCAGCACCGACGGCTGTGGCCCCTGTCGCAGGGATTGGTACTTGAGGTCTACATCTGCTTACTTCTGCAGCGGCTTCTGCGCCAAAAGGAGCCTTAGACAATCGTGCTGCTTCTGTGGCTGCTGATGGTGACTCTGGTGCTGGTGATGGTGATGGCGCCCGTGCTCCTGCTTGTCCTGCTGCTGCTGCCGCTGCTGAGCCCCTCTGCCCCACAAACTGGGCAGCTCCTGCTGCATACCCACCACCTGGCTCTTTTGCTACTGCCCCTGCTCTAGTAGTTGGTCCTCCCTGCTCTCCTCCCCCTGCTTGCCTATCCCAAACCTCAGTCATCATTCCTTCTGCTCTGGCTTGAGCCTCAGGTGTGATGGTAATGCTACCATCCCTGCCTGTGCTGAACATAGCAGCAGGTACCCCTTTCCCTCCCACTGCACCTGGTGGTCGGGGAGGCAGTGCTACTCGTCCTGCATGTGCTGCTGCTGCTATTGCTGCTTCCAGCATTGGCGCTGCCACTGCTGGTGGGCCTGCTATATCTTCACCCAATACATAAGCCAGCATGGCAGAAGCCCTTGCATGCGCCGCAGGAGATATCATTATCCTCCCTCCCCTGCCGGTGAGGAACAGTCCGCCTGGCGCTCCCATTGGCGCTTCTGCTGCTGACAGTGCTGGCACTTCTCCTGCTCCTGGCAGTACTGCTATTTGAGTTGCTCCAGTCCTCGTTGGCATGGGTGCGGGCATTGCATCTGGCGCATCCTCCCCCCACACCTCAGACATCAATGCTGCTGCTTTCACTTGAGCTTGGGGAGTGATTTTGATGTTGCTACCCCTGCCTGTGGTAAAGTAGCCAACGGGACCTCCCACTGCCCCTGCTGCTACTGGTGTTGCTACTGCCAAGGCTCCTACTCTCAACATTGCTCCTGCTGCTGGTAGTGCTGCCGGTGGGGGTACCCCAGCTGCTGCAGGCATGGCTCCGGAAGCTGGGTCCTCTCCTAAGAAATCAGACATCATGGCTGCTGCTTTTGCTTGCGCTTGAGGAGTAATTGTTATGCTGCCACCCCTGCCAGTGCTGAACATTGCAGCTGCATCCATTACCCCTCCTGCTGGCTGCATTCCCACGGGTGCTGCTCCTCCTGCCGCCGCCGCTGCTCCTCCTGCTGCTGCTGCTGCTGCTGTATCCTCGCCCAACACAGCAGCCATCACAGTGGCTTTTGCTTGCGCTTGGGGAGTAATCAACATGCTGCTACCCCTGCCCGTGCTCAACATTGCAGCCTGGTTCCCTACCCCCACCCCTGCTGCTAGCTGCATTGCCACTGGCGCTTCTGCTCCTGCTGTCGCTGCTCCTCCTGTTGCTGTTCCTCCTGTCGCTGTTCCTCCTGTCGCTGCTGCCGGCTGGTCCATAGTATCCTCCCCCAACACATCAGCCATCATTGCAGCAGCCCTTGCTTGCGCTTGAGGAGTAATCATGATGCTGCCACCCCTGCTGCTGCTGAACATTGCAGCTGCATCTACTACCCCTCCTGCTGGCTGCATTCCCACGGGTGCTGCTGTTCCTCCTGCTGCTGCTGCCGGTGCTGCTGCTAGTGGCCAATCAGCTGTATCCTCGCCCAAGACGTCAGACATCATTGCAGCAGCTCTTGCTTGCGCTTGAGGGGTAATCCTGATGCTACCACCCCTCCCTGTGCTGAACATTGCAGCTGCACCTCCCAATCCCAATTCCCCTGCATCTTGCACTCCTGCTGCATCTGCTCTACACCCACCTGCTTCCGCTGCTACTCCTGCTGCTGTTACCACCGGGTCGTCACCCAATACCTCAGCCATCATCGCCGCAGCCCTTGCTTGAGCTTCAGGAGTAATCCTGATGCTGCCACCCCTTCCAGTGCTGAACATACCCGCCCCGTTAGCTACACCCGCTAGTCCCAAGGTAGCATCCATGTCCCCTTCTGCTGCGGCTGCAGCTGCTCTCTCGGGCATATCCTCACCCACTATGTCTGCCAACATAGCAGCTGCTTTAGCTTGGGCTTCTGCGCTTACTGCTATACTGCTGCCCCTGCCAGTGCTGAAAAGCCCCATCCCTGCCTCTGTTGCTGCTACCCAATCTTCAAAGCCTCCTCCTTCCCCTGTTACCCCCACCCCTGCTGCTGCTGCTGCTCCACCGCGGGCTGGTCTAGGTGGAACAAAGTCTCCACTCTTTCTACTGCTGCTCACCCCACCAACACCCGCAGCAGCAGCAGGAGCTGTAACAGGAGCTGCTGGCTTGGCAACGGATGTTACCACTGCTGCTGCTCCTGCTGGTTTTGGCCTAGGCACCTTAAAGGGCTTAGACCAACGGCTCACGCCACCATCACCACCCCTGTCCCCACCACCAGTTGTAGCATGCATAGCTGGACTCCTCCCTTTTCCCATGCCAGCTGCTGCTGCTAGTGACACCTTTGGAGTTGTGCCTACAGCAGCAGTGGCGGCAGCAGTAGTAGTACTACGCGATGAAAAGGGATTGCCCCGACCCGGGTAGGCCCCCAACACAGGCAGACCGCGGCCCGGTTGCTGATTTGCAAGTGCAGATGGGTTTGCTTGCCATATATGCCCTTCCAGTGGCTGATGCACCTGCTGCTGTGCTGGGGGCCCCTGATCTAACCTTTGAGGATGCTGCTGCTGCTGCTGTAGTCCTTGCTGCCACTGCTGCTGATGTTGCTGCGGTCCTTGCTGCCATTGCTGCCTTGGTTGTTGCTGCTGCTGGTCTTGCTGCTGATGCTGATGTGGCTGCTCCCAAGTGCTAGTTTGCCAAGGTTGCTGCTGCTTCTGGTGAGGACAGTTCTGCTGCTGCCACTGCTGCTGGTGGTGGTGATGGGAGTATTGTTGCTGCTGCTGATTCCAACCCTGCTGCTGCTGGTGCCCGTCTCTCTGCTGCAGCCAACTATTCTGCTGGTTCTGCTGCTGCCAGTGTTGCTGCTGGTAGCACTGGTCCTGCTGCTGCTGTTGCTGCTTTTCCTGTCCCCACAGCGGCTGAGGCTCCGCAGCCAAACCAAGTCTTGGAGCCTCAGCATTGTGTACATCCTTACGTGGAACCAGCAGCAGCCGAGGACCACCCGTACCCACAGCAGCAGCAGCAGCAGCAGAAACGGCCCCAGGAGGAGGAATGGCAGGTGCAGCAGCAGCAATACCAGAAGAAGTAGCAGCAGGAGCAGCAGGTGGAGGTGGAGCTTGACCTGCAGCTGGGCTAGCTACTGATGTTGTGGAGAACTGTAGGCGCCCTGGCTGATGACGAGCTTTGGGGACAATCTCACTGGGGTTAACTGCTTTAGGAACCGTACGGAGAGCTTGAGGTGGCTGCTGCCTCAAGTTGGTGAGTTCCTTGAAAGGCTGCTGCGGCTGCTGCTGGTGGTGGTGGTAGGCGGGTGTCTGGAGGTGCTGCTGGCGGTCTAAGTTGGGCTGCTGCGGCTGCAGGGCCTCCTCCATATCAATTGCTTGCTCCTGCTGCTGCTGCCGCTGTTTTTGCTGCTGCCGCTGCTCCTGCCACTGCTGTTGGTCCTGATCCTGGTCCTCCCGATGAGGTTTAACCTGAAGCTGCCTTTGAAGGTACAGTCCCTGATTAACTTCTCCCTCTGGTTTCTGCTGCTGTTGGTGGAGCTGCTGCTTTGCTTGCGCTCCATGGAAGGTCGGTCGCCAGGCTTGGTCTGCTTGCACGGGCTGCTGCTGCTGCTGCTGATGCTGCTGCTGATCTTCTTGCTTGCCTAAGTCAAAACCACCATTTTGCTGGCTTTCACATAGTGGTGGAAGAACATCCACCACCTGGTCCTGCTGCTGGTGAAGCTCTTGTTGCTGATCTGCTGTGTGGGCCCCATTCGGTAGTGGTTCGAGTAGAAATTCAACACGCGCAGATGGTGGAACTGTACTGCTCCAGATGTTATGGACTGGGAAACCATGTACAGGAGCTGGGGCTGCTGCTGGCTCCAGCACTGTGAGACCAACCTGGCCTTGGAGAGTATCTACATCAATTAGCAGCTTACGTTAACCAATTTGGATAGCAGCTTGAGATGCTGCATGACTCCATGCACTTACCCCAGGGACCATTACAGCCAGGATTCTGCTGTTGAAACAGCTCATACAGGGAGGGGAGCCTGGGCATTGCTAGTGGCCGATCATGCCTGTGGTTTGTGCATGTGATGGCTATCCCCGATTCCAGACTGACGATGCTTCCTGCTGACATTGAGACGGCGGAAGCAATTGGAGTCTGAGCTACGAGTCACGAACGGGATGCAAGTATCGGTGGACTGTCATAAGTCACAGGACTTATGTCCGACCGCTTTAACGGCTTTCCAAGGCACGTCGTTGACGGTATCTTCGGAGGAAGGTCTACATATGGTTTTTGCTACGCCTGCAGTTCTTCCCGTTCGCATGTTGCGTCGGCTGACCTGATCACCAAGACATTTAGTTTCTGTCTCCTTCAGCATTAAAGCATGAAGCTAGGGATTTAAAAGGCTTACTGGCCTTGTAATGAGGCCTCTGTGTCTCTTGGTAAATGACTGTGTCACCACCACCAGACCGCTTGAATTCAAACTGCCAGCCCGTACTGAGTAAGGAAACCAGACAAAGCAGGAGACAGCACCCGAAAGGTCAGTACTCCGGAACCCCTGAAGGCACGGTGCGACTGCGGACAAAATAGCACTAAGGAACAGCAAAATTGGTGCTTTATCGGGTAACACTGTGATGAACAGACGAAGGAACGGAAGACTGCGCAAGGGCTAAATGGGCCTACGATCGGATTGCAGACCGCACATTGCGAAGACGGCGCCATGACCTTACATCAGGGTCCTCACCATGGAGGCACATTGTGAACACACGATGGATGCATAGGCAGCAACACCATAGACAACAACCATCTTGATATCGTTCAGATTACCAATTGTTTCATACATCTGACATGAATGGTGAAAGAATAACCAGCTGCCCCAAGAGGGCATCCCTCGAAGCCGATGAACGCTCATAGGGGCAAAACCACCCCACTCAGCACAAGACCTGACATACAGAAAACCACCAAGGCCTTGAAAAAAGTAAAAGCACTCCAGAATCTTAATCACTAAGGCTTCCTTAGCTGCTGCTTGCGACCTTTCAGGGACTGCTCCAAGTCCCTCTTCAAGTCCTCCATGTCCAACACTGACGACAATGTGCTTCCATACCCAAGCTCATCTGCTGGTGCTGCTGCTCCGGTGGCGGTTCTCACTGCCATCGTAACGCCTCCTGCCTGCCCTCTAACCTCCTTTTGTCCTTCCCCAGGGGCTTTCACGCTGCTCCTGAAGATTGTCTCCCCCGTACCCTTGTACCTGCTACTGCTGCTGGCACCACCAACTGCTGCAACAGCATGGACACCGGCTGCACTTGCTGGATCTAGAGTAAGTTGAGGTGGCTTTACACCACGCAAAAGGGAGGCACATCCTGTTCCACCGGCTCCTGCCGCTGCTGTTGCACTGCCTGTGCTTAGCCCTGCCGACCTTCTTTCAAGGCAGTGCCCTGCTGCAGCTGGCCCCCTTGTTTCATTTTGAGCAGGGCCCTCGTTGGGCCGAGCCGCCTTTGATCCTGCTGCTGCTGTTGCTGGTACACATCCGCGTCCTAACGCTCCTGCCGTCGACCAGAAGCCAGTTTTTGCTACATGCATCTGCACCTGAGCAAGGACCTTTCTTGCCCTTGAGCGGGGAGTCAACGATCCGGAAGCATCTGATGGAGTGCTGCTGCTATCACTAGCTCTCTCTGAGGGAATATTGCTTGTGCTCACATGCGTTCCCACACCTGCAGCTGCAGAACATGCTGCTTGTTGTGGTTGCTGCTGGTGGTGGTGGTGGTGGCCTCTAAGCTGCTGCTGCTGCTGTTGTGACAGATGAGGTGTCAGCTGCTCTAAGCTGCGGTGGGGGGCAGGGGCAGAGGGGTCTTGAGCTGTCAGCTGGCAATGCTCCAGCTGCCATTTGTGAATCTTCTGGTTCAGGTGGTCTGCAGTAGACATTACCAAGCACAAATTAGCTCTAGGCATACCTAAGGCTGAACAGCTCTGCAAGCATACACCCCGGTTCAATGTCCCACCATGATCCCAGCATGCAAACTTGCAGTCCTTCTTCTCCAGTCTGAAACACATATGCTTTCTTGCATGTGGATCCGATGTGCTCCACTTTTCTGACCAACATTGCAAGTTTTGCTGGCTCTCAGCTATCAAATGACCGGCAACTGCAGCCACCCCTTCTTGCAAGGTGCAATCAGAGAAGCAGGTTTGCTGTGGCATGTCATCAAACAACCTATGACAAGAACATGCACATCTAGACAACTTGATGTAACCACTCCCAACCGTATTGATGTAATGTTGCACACCACTGCAACATGCTGCAGTGTACAGATGGAAGCTGCGCCAACGCTCAGCATGCCATAACATCAACGATCCACTCCCATATACTGCAATAACCTTACAATCATCTGGGCAACCCATATGAGTGATCTATTCCCCAATTCCCCAGTTAAAGTTTCATTGTCGCATGCCACTTCTGCTTACCTGCTTTCTTCTTCAACTTTGGCTGCTCCTCCAAGTATCTCTCTAGCTGCTCAGCTGCAGCCTCAGGAGGAGCCTTGCTGCTGCTCCAATTACCATCTGCGACCTCGCTGGCCGGCAGCTGACAGTGTCCCTCCATCCTCCCTTTCAGCCGCTCAGCAAACTGCATGGGGTCCCCCCTGAGTGCTGCTACTTCTGATGCACCATCCAGAAGTGAACTGCATGCGTCATCATTGTCTACATTGGGACTGCTGTTCGAGTTTGCTCTGACGCTTCTTGATAGTACTACCCTATGGCTTCCCGCAATAGTATTACTATCACTGATGCTGCTCCTCATCTTCCCGTGATCCCCATTGCTCTCCCGCGTCCGCCTCATATCAGCATGATTGCCCAGGGTATGCTGTACCACGCTAGACATGACCTCAGGTGCTCTGGCTGCTGCTGCTGCTATTCCAAGGCACCCCTCCATGTCCCTGCTACTCCTGTGCTCCAGTTCAGACGATAGCAGCTGCCTTGCACTGCTGCCACGCATGACAAGCGAACTTCGAGCTGCTGCTTGGTGCTGGGTGCCTGCTGCTGCTGCTGTCATTGGAGGGGCAAGCACAGAGTCCAGTTCCCTGCTCGTATGAGGGCTACCATCACGTCTGAGTGATAGCCCTAGCTTTTTATCAGTCCCCTCTCGAGCAATTGAAGCCCCTGCTAGTAGACCTGCTGCTATTGCTGTTGAGCCTGCAGAATCAACATCAGTGCTCTTTCTGCCTGACCTCTTCAGTGACAGCTTCAGCTCGCCATGACCTGCACCTCCACCACCTAGACCAACTCCTACCCCTGAATTTGCTAATGGCTGCTGAGCAAGCAGGGGCTCGTCAACAAGCTCAATGCTCCTGCGGAAAGCCTCTCTACCTCTCAGAGACAGCTGTAACTGGCCACCTTTCACCTTTCCGCTTGTCCCTCCATCCCCTCCCATTAGTGGTGCTGCACCTGCCCCTCCAGCCAAAAACCCCGTAGCAAGCCCTTCTGTCAGGCCACGTGCTATAGCCAGTTCTGTGCCCTCCGGTATCTCTGTGATTTTGCTGCAGCTGGTGCTCTGTCCGCCACCATACACCCGCAAGCTAGATCGGGGCCTGACACTCATATTCTTATCTGTAGCGCAAGATTCAACGGCGGCAGCACCACCAGCAGCAGATGGGTCACCTCCAGAGCCCCTACGGACTAAGCTTGTGCTACCATAGGAAGCAGCCGCTTTCACCCCTCCTGCCCCTCCTCCCCCTGCTGCCGCTGCTGCTGCTATAGCTGCAGCTGCTGGACTGGGTGGCTCATAATCACCATCACTGATTACTACAGACAGCCTTCCGTCCTTATCAGCGTTCACGTGCACATGCAACCCACTCCCACTTGGAGAACCCTCCCCATGCTGCCACTGCAGGGGTGTGCTCCCAAGAAGCAAGGCATGCACGCCTCTGTCTCGAGTTGCTTCCGCTGCTCCTGGTAGCACTAGCTGATCCTCGTGCCCAGCAGCAGCAGAAGGATTACTGCTTCCATGCTGTGCGCTATGAACTGCCGCTCTAGCGAGCAGACCTTCTCCTGGTCTTCCAGTTCCATGCAACCTGCTGGTTACCCCAACTGCCTGTACTGCCCCTGCAGTGCCTATGCCAACACTGGTGACACTAGGGTCACTCCTGTCACCCGCACCACCCGCCGGCAAGTGCCAATGCACCAGTCCATGTGGATCACTCACACCACAGCACCTAGCCACCCGCCCCAGCAGCTCTTGTATGTCTTTATCGTTCAGTATCTCATCCTGAGTTGCATAGAAGGCTGCTGGGACCTCAAACCTAGCAAACACGTGCGGGGCCACATTGGCTGCACTGCTATCCTGCTGGTACACCACATGCCCAGGCACGGTAGCAGCAGGAGCAGGCGCAGGAGCAGCAGCAGCCGGTCCCTGGGGAGCACATGTCGGGCCGCAAGCTGCTGAAGCTGTCAAGCTGTTCCTTGGTCTAACCGCCACCCCCGGCATAGGGCATTCAGCAGCAGGTAGTGCTGTTGCTTGAACATGGTCCGAGGTCCTTCGATGCTGTGGGAATCTGCTGGGTGGAAGCTGCTCAGCAGTGACTGCTTCACAACCAGCAATCCCATCACCAGCAGCAGCAACTGTCAGCAGGGGCCCCACACGCCCAGCAGAACCTAGGCTTGCTGTGCTGCTGCTGTTTTCTTGGCTGTGTCGTCTGCACATGCTGTTTTCCTGGCTTTGTTGTCTGCACATACCAACATCTGACACAGGGACTCCTCCTACTGACTCAACATCTGCTACTCCGCTGTCACTGCTCCAACAGGTGGCACTAGCAGCAGCTGATGTGGCTGCTGCAACCCCCTTTTCCAGAGATAGCCTATGGAGACCTGGCTGCTGCTGACCATGGTAGTGCTGCTGCTGCTGAATCTTCTGATTTGATGTCTGTACGCTGTGCAAAGTTGAGTTGACAGGTATTTCTATGCAAGGACCTGTTGCTGCGTGGTTTGCAGGTGCACCGGTAAGGTGTGCTGCGGCTGCTGCTGCTTTTGCCTCTGCTGCTCCTGTTGCTGGGTCTGCGGCTCCTGTAGACGACATGTTGCAAGTAGCAGGCAAGCCACGGCGATCCTGACCCTTGAACCTGTCAAAATGAACATATCCAAGTGAGAATGATTACTAGGAAGAAGAATGAATGTGTGCTTTTTCAACACCTGGTTGGCATTCTGAGCCCAACTGACCATGTCAAAGTTAACTGTCTGCAGCCTGTCCCAATGAACTTCTGTACATACATCCTGACACTGCAAGTGCAGTAGGGCATGGATTTGGCAGATAGAAGGAGTACTTACAAACTCATTTCGGCGAGTACCAGTGCGCCACCTTAGCACAAACCCAACCCCTGGCTGTGGTAATAGGATTGCTGCTGTGTCCGTTATCTTAGTGGCCCCATCAACTACTTCCAGTGTACAAAAATTTGCACCAAGGTCTGCGCACCTGTACACTTTTAATCCCAGCTTGGGTGTCATCCGATACCCATTTGTAGACAGTTGCCCAGCAGCTGATGAAGGCCGCTCCAGGTGAGCAGCCTTGACATCTGGGTAGTGGACTTCCTCTTGACCAGCAGTTGAGGCCCCACCCTCCAACTGCAGTCGAGAAGTCCCTGGTGAATCTGGTTCAGAATAGCGTCCTATACCGTTTCGCGTTTTCTTGGCTAGCAGATGTTGCTGCTGCTGGTGTTGCTGTAAAAGTCCATGCAACTTGGTCTGAACGATTGAACTGGACTCGGAGGCATTGGATGAGGCTTCATCAGAGCAGTCCCCAGGGCAAGGCTGTATACTCTGCTGAGCTGGCTGCTGCCGAAGACGTCGCACCTCGGAAAGGCGCTTCTTTAGACTTTTGAAATCGTGGAACATTCGCTGCAGCAATTAAGCACGGAGAGGCGCCACTAACAATGATGTATGGATGCCGTCAATGACATAAAACACAGCAACATGGTTTGATATGGTAGTTGTCTTGGTACTAAACAGCACAGGGCTTGACTGTAGAATAGCAAGACACTATCAAGCATGTTTTTCCAGGGCTTCTCTATGCATCAAGGTGTTAAGACAAATCATTTAAAGCAGAAGTCTAGTGGGGTGAGAGGCAATGGCAAGGCACTTTCCAAGGCATTCAGGACACAGCAAGCTAGGTGGTGCTGCTTAAGCATGCTCAGCAGGCGCTAAAGGTCAGCTACAGTGCTCTTTCCTACGGTTGGGCGAAGTCTTAGGCATTTGCAATACTCATATGCATGTCTGATGCTTACCTTAGGTGGTGTAGTTGGTGAGTCAGCAGGCAATGCCCCTAGAGGTGAATGAGGTTGGACAGCTGGCCTAACACCCTGCTTGTCATGGAGCCGCTTGAGCATTGCATCCCACTTGTACTTAGCAGACATGGGGGTGTTGGGTGATGGGGAGTCCATCTGCAGCAGCAGCAGCATCAGCCGGTTTAGGATGGACATTTCTTTGGGTCGTACCTTTTGCATGGGCCTGTATGGCACACCTATCTTGGCAGAGCAAACAGATGTGATGAGGGATGCCACAGTTAGTCACTTAGTGGAGCAGTTCTGCATGTCCACTTCCTCTATTTTCACAGGAAGTGGACATGCAGAGCTGCTCCTCTAAGAAGTGACTGGAGTCTGCTTGGGTGCGGGCATGAAGCAAATGCTGGCATCTTTTACTGCGGTACAGCTGCTTGCCCTCAGGACAAGCTGTTTCCTCGTGTGATTCTGCTGCTCCCATGGGGTCACTGCCCACAGGTGACACTTCAGTGACCAAAGGTGACAATTCAGTGACGCCCGGGTCTTTCACAGATGTATGACCGCATGAAGAGCTTTGTGCTGATTTCATTAAATGTGGCTGCCCTCAACCTCGGTGATCGCAGTACCCCCAGGGTTGTGAATTTAGGACATGATTGCGACAGGGCGTACTATGAAATAGCAGCACAGCATAGTGTTGCCTAGTGTGATGTTCCTGCCAAAAGCTATATCCAGTTGGGCAAACTGGTCAATTCATGGTCAGTTCATGCCTGGCTGCTTCTGCAAAACCCTAGACAGAGCACATCCCGATGTTCCTATTCCTGCTATTCTGCTCAATGGAATCGGCCCGTAAGCAATCATGCCCTACCGGGAGCTGGCCCCCTGCAGCACCAGGTAAAATCTTCTGCTTGACTAGCTGCCATCTGCTCCCTTGGGTGTCTGATGGGGCCACAGTGGAGAGGTTGAGAGGACTTGGTCTGGCTTTCATTATAGCTAAGTGACATTCTGTGCAAGAATGTGAACCTATCACGTCTGGAGGCTCATTGCCAAATCTCAGCAGCTCATGAAAGCTGGATGTAGAGCAGGGCTACTGGTAAGAGCAGGGCAAGCACCTCCCATAGGGAACCTTCCGAATTTATGCTTCCAGGCGCGCTGTTCGCTAGGATCGTTTGGGCAGGTGTCAGCAACAGGTGGTCTGTTTGGTGACGGCAAGGCCAGCCTCACATGGGATGGTGAAAGACGCTATAAAAGATGGATGTGGTCAGGCATTACCGGCTGAAATTAAATGTTTATCAAGGTTGCCTCAGCCAGGATGGGTTTACGCTACGCACTCCTGCTAACATCAGACCATCGTCAATGCAGGGAACTGTGCGCACTATCAGGCACTGCTAGGGCAATCTTTACGGCTGGTACACATAATGCTCTTCTTCCAGGTAAAACCTGTATGTAACTCACAATAGCAGAGTTTGCAATTGTCGACTTCAGGTCACTTTGTGTCACTTAGCTCCGAAACTCGTGGAACTGACTCACCACCGACAACTGCCAACTGCCTCCAGGCGATGTCGGTGATGGTCTCTGTGCGCACCTAAGCCACCATCTGACGAGATTGGAGCAGTCGCCGCTGTGACTCCCTGTTGAAGATGCTCCTTGGGCGTTCGTAACCGATCACATGATGCTGCTGCAGAAGCAAACCGTATCTCGTGGCACCCTCGCAGCAGCATGGTTGCAACCCACGCGGAACCCTTCACATTGCAGGGTCGCGTGCAGATCTAGATGCAATGCTGGTCGGAGCTTTGGACAAAGCGACCTTGCATGCTGCAACTACAGCCTGGTGGCACGTGCTCAGCAACACGCTCATAGGGGACGGAAAAATACTGTTTGCACAGCTTCATTGGCAGCCGCAGAACCCGGGAAGACAAAAATAGGCTTCCTGGGCATCGGAATCATGGGCCTAGCCATGGTATGAGCCAGGCTTTGCAGAGACAGCTTCCTGCAACCAGTCAAGAGATCTGAAGAAGCACCTAATGTATCCAGGCCGACAACCTTATCAAAGCTGGTTACGAAATCGTGGTATGGAACAGGTCCGCAGACAAGTGTGCGCCTTTGAAAGGAGCAGGTGCAAAGGTGAGCTTGCAGATGATCAAAGCAGGGGCAGGCATGAAGCAGCTGCGCATGTCAGCAGTTCAGCATCAAGGCAAGTATGTGACCATTTACAGGTCGCCCTATCAGTGGAGCAGCCATGTCCGTGTGAGCTTGAGGTGGCTCCAAAAAGGAATAACACCACCTGGCACTGAAGTAGATCAATCAGCCACTTTAGCCAGACTGCTGACTACAGCCATATGGAGGACAGGACAACCGCCTGCATAATTTGCCTTAATATAACTACAACCATGTGCAGAGGAGGTTCCAGCTCCTGCAGTCTCCCAATCGGCTCGTTTTTTCCTTCATGTCATCAATGAGCAGAACCACCTTCTCATGGTGGTGACCATTATCTTTGACACATAAGCACCTGTATATGCACTGTTGCCATGCTTGCATGCAGAAGACAATATCATATCCTGTTCCACCTCGCTGTTCTTTGTGATGGCTTGGGGTGCGGGGCCTATGGCACTTGTTGCTTTGGCATATCATGAAATGTGATAGTAGGCACTGCTCATTTCCTGGTACAACGACCCCTGCTACGTGCTGGGTTTCATTAAAGAACCCCTGCTACTTGCTGCCCCCACAGGTAGGCGCCACCCCAAAGGAGGTTGTGCAGCAGTGTGACATCACATTTGCCATGCTGTCAGATCCACCTGCGGCTCTGGAAGTGGCTATAGGGCCAGAGGGAGTAGCAGCAGGTGCGGCTGGGAAACCTGCAAGGCACACACTCTCCTTGTACAAGGCATGTTTGCATGTATAGCACTTCTTGCTGTGGCATGTAGTGAAAGCAATTTGCCCATTACGTCATCTCACATCGGCGAACGGACACCGCGAACCGCAGGGTGACCTGCGGACTAGGGCTACACTGGAGAACCCCACAGTCAGTGCCAAGGCGAACAAGCCCTACAAATACGTGTTGCTTCATGCTCGAGGTGCATATGAAAGTGTAACCAGATGTGCAGATGTGTCCAGCTTCTTCTGTAAGCAGCAATGTTTGGCTATCGCCCAGGATGCCATGCCCTTGATCTGGCAGACCCATGTTGCTCTTTTTGTAGCCCTCTACGATGTAATGTTGTACGTCTTAGGAATGTGCAGAAGGCTTTCACCCCTTGCAATGGTGCCATGACTAGGTAATCAGAGCCTGGTTCTCCCCTTGCTGCAGATTGATTTTGGATATGTGGCATATGATGGAGCAATGCACGGCATAGAAGTGGAATGATGCAATCAAATGACTTAAGGTTAGTTACATTCAAGCCTTGCTCAATCTGTGGGATCATTCCCGTGTATCTTATGACAGGCATTGTTTGCCCCACTCCTTTTAGGCATATCATCTGGCAAGGGCTACGTGGATGTCTCCACCATCGATGCTGCTACTTCACAGCAAATCGCAGCAGCAGTACGGGCAGCGGGTGGCACATACCTAGAGGCTCCTGTCTCTGGCTCTAAGGGACCTGCCGAGCAAGGACAGCTGATTTTCTTAACTGCAGGTATGTAATGTTGTCAGCAGAGAATGAGATTTGCGAATTTATGTCGCGCGCACTAAGCTGCGATTAGATTCCGCACAAGCCTCTGTTCTTGTTGTACGCACTCAACTCTATTTCAGGAGTACTTGTAAGCTAGTGCTCCTTGCCATATATCCAATGACACTTACAGACGTAAGATTGAAGTTCATTCTCAAGCAGCAAGCTGCTGGAGCTGTGAATGGTTTTGCAATGGCTGGTCTGGTTGAATTGACTTCGACTGATATGCAAGGCAGCTCAACAACAGTGGAGCGTGATCCTCTGTGGAGCTTGAAAGTGCTTCCTAAACTTCTCTGAAGCTGTTTTTACTATCTACTGCAAAGGCATGAATTTCCCTACCATGCTTGACCTTTGTTGTTGGTTGCTTGTTGTGAGCAAAGGAGCAGCTCAGCCCCAGATGGCTGCTTGAGTGTTGGCTAATGCCGGGGTCAATGTGCTCCTCAAAGACATGTGCTCTTTTCAGGTGTAATTTCTGGCGCTGTATCACTGCTGACCGCTGCACCCCTGCTGTGCATCTGGCTGTAGGTGACCAATCCCTGTACGAAGCTGCTGCTGGTCCCCTGGATGTGATGGGCAAGGCCAAGTTCTTCCTGGGTGATGTTGGTGCTGGTGCACATATGAAGCTGGTGGTCAACATGGTCATGGGCTCCATGATGGCTGCCTTTGCTGAGGGGCTGGTGCTGGCAGACCAGGTAGGAGACAAGGGAAGGAGGGGGATTGCTGCGTTGGAGAGGCAGGGGGGGGGATAAGTAGTCTGTAGGGAGTTTTGTTGGCAGCATTTGCTGAGGGGCTCATGCTGGCAGACCAGGTAGGAGACAAGGGAATAGGGGGGATTGCTGCGTTGAAGAGGCAGGGGGGGGATAAGTAGCCTGTAGGGAGTTTTGTTGGCAGCATTTGCTGAGGGGCTCATGCTGGCAGACCAGGTGTGAAAGATGGGGGGTAGTGCTGTGTTAAAAGGGCGAAGATTCTGTATCTGGTGTGTGTGTGGGGGGGGGGGTGTAAATGTGTGCTAGTGTTTCAGGACTGGGCGGTGAGTGGATGTGACGATAAAGAATAGGGGATGGTTCTGGTTGACCAGGTGACCCTGAAGGAATGGGGATAGGATTTTGGGCGGGGGGGGGGGATCAGGTGTGTGTTTGGTTGAGGGCAGACGCTCTTGGCTGGGTTGAGCAAGTCAGGCAGAAGAGGAGGGCGAAGAACATAGTTTAGGGGGGCGGGGGACCAGGGGTGGGTGGTGTGTATCACTTTTGAAATTGAGGAGGAACGTGGCCTTGCAAGTGTTGGACTGCCTGAGCAGGTGAGGCAGATAGGGGGGGGGGGTGGATCTTTGTTGTGGCGGGGACCAAAGCATGTTGTGTTTTCATGATGACGGGGAGTGGTGGAGTGGTTGCATGGGCTGGGCTGGCTCAGCAGATAAGGCAGACGGGGCGAGAGAGGAGGGAGACGGGGAGGGGACTGAGTGAGGGGGTATTGAGCTATTGGAGCGCCAAAATGGCGAAGGAGGGGGGGTGCAGGACCAAGTTATTGTAAGTATCATGCTAGCAGACCAGGTAAGGCAGGTGGGATTATGGGGAGGAGTGAGGGGGACGGGGGACGGGGGTCCCATCTATGAGGAAGAGGGTCAAGAGAGGTAGCAAACCTGTTGGGCTGGGCAGGACAGAGCACTAGGTGCAAGTATGTGGGATTGAGGGGGAAACATGTGAATGATCGCTTGCAGTTGCTTTCTGGGTAAGACGAGCATGTTTGATGTCAATGAGGGCTCGCTGCTGTGAAAGACAGTTTTATGTGTAATATATATAACATGAATAGTGAATGAAGAGATGAGATTGGAAAGTAAGGTAAGGTGTAGCGCTGCTGATACATGTTGTTCAGGTCACGCCTCAGATTTGTGCAATTGCCATGCAGAACCGCCTCATGGCAAGCCAACCATTTGCACAAAGTGTTCTTTTTTTGTGTTTTCAGGCATGCGCCTCTGCGTTTTGTTTTTGGGGACCTGCATGTGCACAGTGATCCAAAACTTTGTTTTCAACTGATGACACCACAGTACTAAAATGTAGATTGGGTTTAACAGTGTGCATGTTGGATTCACCTAGTATTCGGTGTTTGCTGAACTGTGCATGCACTTACTTGCTGCCTCTGCAGCTTGGCCTCCAACAGAAGGATGCGATTGATGTGATTGGGCTAGGAGCTATTGCATGCCCAATGTATGCCCTGAAGGGACCTGCTATGACTCAGGGCAAGTACCCCACAGCATTCCCACTGAAACACCAGCAAAAGGACTTGCGGTTGGCACTAGCAGCAGCAGATGCAGCAGCGCAGCCGTTGCCTGTGGCAGCTGCGGCGAATAACATGTACATCCGGGCAAGGCAGCTAGGGCAGGGGGATGCAGACTTCTCTGCTGTGATGGCAGCAGTGCTAGAGCAGCAGCAGCAATTGCAGCAGTAAGGAGCGCTTGCGCAGGTGCCGGCAGGAATGTATGTGTTTTCGTTCCGGAAGTGTGACATTCTGAAACCTGCAAGTGAAGCTCACCGGGGCTGGTCTTTGTATGTTCTTCTCGGCCGAACATGATTTGCAGCTTCGATGGTTGGCCGCATCGGACAGTCAACTTCCTTTATTGCTTCCCCGGGGGATGTACGTATTGCGAAGCACCAGATTCAAGCAGCAATGAGCGTGTGCACATCTGCCTAGACTTGTGTGGCATATTCGCGCAGGGTCCTGAACATACCATGACGGTCAGCTTTGAGGGCGATTGCTTCAACTAGCGGAGAGGCCGCCAATGCAACAAGGCCCACATTCACACGAGCAACTGAACAGCTGTAAGAGCATACTTAAGTTGTGCTCGGGGCTTGGGCTGGTTTATCCGAGTACAGTCCCGGCTGCATGAGTTTTTGCATGTGCGATCCAAGAATGCAGGGGCGAACTTCCATCTGCACGGATGCCTGACAACAGATGCAGTCGATGCTTGTAAAGAATGTATCTGATATCCCGTTCAGCTGCATTTACATGGCGTAGTGCGCCATTGTGTACCGCCCAGCGGTGTGTGGAGGCTGGCAAGGCGGCTAGCTTGCTGCTAACCCCTGCTTAACCACCTGTTCAACCACCAAGTTGCCTGTAAACTTCGCTTGCAGCGATGCTGTCTTCAGATCTTGCTGGGTGCAGCACTCGATGATAACCTGTGTGTATGTCTGATCTGACTTGTGTGCTGCAATCTATAAACTGCATGATTTCACCTGCCAACCACACCCACAATTCCCTCCCACAGTAGCGTATGGATGCAGCTTTTGGGGCTTCACTCCCACCATCATACCTCAACTTACATTAACACGATATCCATATCAGAACACAAAGCTTGCCACCGTCAAAGAGTTGTGGTAGATACCATAAACATCACAGCAAACCACCATCTCAAACCTTCCAAGGCTGTACAGATCAGCCAGGCAAGAGATGTACAGGATGCTACAGGAAGAATGCCACACTCCTGGGTCCCGCGGACTGAACCGCAGGAATCTGCTCATTCACCCCTAGGGTTCTGTGGCCTGAACCGCAGAGGGGGACCTGCACACTTTCATCTTCACCAGCTGGTAGGGTTTAGCTGTCCAGCCCAAGGCTGGCACCCCTGGGTTCTGCAGGCTGAGCCGCAGGGGGCCATGAGGCACATAGACCAAGGCATACCAACAGGCAGTCAGTTCTGACCAAAACCACGATTCTAAGCTGTCCGCAATGCATTTCCATGCACCATGTTGGTACCTGTCCTTTTGCAGAACGCCTGCATATTTAGCTTCAACATATCTGTTGCACACAAGTAGCTTGCCTCATGCTGGCATGTCCAACATACTAACACTGATGAATAGCGGCATGTACCAAAAACGATCGTATCTTTTATTAAGGAAGCCTACCCTGAACTGCTGCTTCTGTCTTAAGTACACCAACATCCAGCTGCTGCTTTTACTTCTCCTTTCCAACATGCAGTCTCCACACTACGCCTGCATTATTAGCTGCAATGCAACTACTCAACTTCTTACACTTCAGATGCCTCATCCTCGCAATCCTTAAACCCTGAATAGCTTCCCCTGCCATATCAACCCCATCATGCAAAAACACTGCTCCATGGCATCAGAAACTATGACCCATACCCACGACCCACCCCTCAAGCAGGACAAACCCCAGCCCCAACCACCTACCTTTGTTAGGCAACCCCCAAACCAGCTCCAAACCACCGGCACGACACATTCACAATCATCAGGAGGATAACAATGCATGCTGAGGATACATTCACTCGTGATGCTTTCATCTGTGGATAATACAATGCCATCAGCTTTCACAACCCTAGTGCTCGTCTCCCAGTCATCCCTCAAAACATGTGAGAACCACCCTTCCATCATCACCACCTAGCTTGCTGCTTTATACCAGCATAACTGCTATATCTTTGCTTTTTTGCTGTGCAATACTGCATGGCCGCTGCCTTCTACCCTACAGGTGTCTAGTCTAGGGCCCATAGCCCGCTTTTCAACTCTCAGAAAAGTACGTCCCACCTGGAAGGTCGCCAGCCATTACTTCAGGCTTGAAATGTAGAGCCATATGTAGACCCTTGGGGATGATCATCACATCACATCAAATCATCTGTTGACATCACTCCTGGGCTCAGCAGTCTTGAACCGCAGGAGGGCAGAGGTCCCACTTGTACTGCCTGCAATGAAGGGTTGACACTAGGGCCCTGCAGGCTTGGGCCGCCAGCGGGTAAAGGAACACCTAGGGTTTAGTAGACTACTGGTGACCAGGGCCCAGCAGGCTTAGGCCGCAGGTGCGGGAGTTGGAGTCAGCTTCTAGTTGCCTGCCTGCAGATGTTGATTAGAAGCCCTTGGACCCAGCAGGCTCAGGCCGCAAGGCAGGGAGGAGCACCACAAGGAGAGCAGAAGACACGGCAGCACAGATGCTACAAGCCATACTACTTGGCTGGCTAAGGCCTCGCATGTTAACCTTTAGCATGAATGGGTGACCTTCACGGACTGTAGTAGATGCCTATATCGGTACTATGCAACTGCCTGCAGAAGGGTAAGGCATGAGTTAGAACCCCGGGCCCTGCAGGCTTGGGCCGCAAGGTAGGAGAGAGTAGAGGCGATTCAGCTGTACAATAGTAGGACCCTGCAGGCTTGGGCCGCTAGCACCTGCTCTTGCACATGGTTCCTTCTTCCTGTCTGAGAAAATCTGGCACTGCCAACATATCCTAAACCTGCATATTTGGTGTAGATACGCACCAAGGGCCCCGCAGGCTGGGGTCGCATGTGCTGAAGACTACTAAACCCTAGCTGCTAACTGCTTACGGGGTTTGAAATTCTGCACTAGATTATTGTCGTTCCTGCCTGCACTATGTTTTACCACAAGGGCCCCGCAGGCTTGGGCCGCATGTGCAACTGGTTGGAGAACTTGTGGTTTTTAAAGTGGTTGGATGGTTGCACTACACACTAAAACTGACCTTTTTCCAGCAAGGGCTCCTTGAGAAAATCTCCAGCTGAGGTACAATGCTGCTTGCACTTCCCATTCGATTAATCCCCCATCCTGTTAGCATACCCCTTCCTTAGCCCAACGCTCCCCAATCCTTCAGCCAACCCCTCCAGATACCCCCTCCCCTAAACCCCTCCCTCCCACCTACCCCAACCCCAACCCCAACCCCTGCCCTTCCCCAACCCTCCAGGCCAGTCCAGCTCGCAGTCCGTTGATATGCAAGGGCCCTGCGGACTTGGGCCGCAAGCAACAGCTCCTC
Organism: Pseudopediastrum boryanum; assembly: GCA_963556185.1. Lineage (NCBI taxonomy): Eukaryota > Viridiplantae > Chlorophyta > Chlorophyceae > Sphaeropleales > Hydrodictyaceae > Pseudopediastrum > Pseudopediastrum boryanum. The sequence goes on along the minus strand of OY744498.1, from coordinate 1,791,417 downwards.
GACCAGATCCAGCACACTGCCACGCTCCTTGATGAGAACCGATTGGACATACATTTTATCTACCGACACCCCGCAACTTACGACGACCGCTGCGTCCTAGGTCACAGCTCCAACTGTTTGAAGACACACTTTGCCTCTCCTGGGTCCTGCAGGCTGGACCGCAGGAGGGCTGCTGATGAAAACCTGGCAGCACAGTAACAAGGGGGTCAGCAGGAGGGGGGAGACAAGAAGGTTCTCCTACCGTGCCACAGGAATATTATGCTGGTGACAAGTATTAAGAGAATAGTCCGATGGAAGGGCTTACAGCTTTGGATAAGAGGTACAGCGGGCAGTGGTAGGACAAGAGCAGGTGTCGCCCATGGCTTGAGGAGGCATACATGTAGCAGCAGTTATAGGTGGAGGCTCAGCAACAAGGACCTCAGCAGCAAGTAGAGATTGGCTAGAGGCAGACTCGTACTTGGAATTCTCAGCCCTCTATTGAAAAGTTCCATTTTTCTCAACAGCTTGCATATCTGCCCACAGAGATGCACTAGCTAGAGGACAAGCAACCAAGCAACAGATCATCCACATACATTTCAACCATGCAACAGATCATCCCCATACATTTCATCCAAAGACTTACCCGGTGCAGAAGCTTGTTGAGTATGGGGGAGTTGCTCAGTGGAGAAGGGCTGCAGTGTCCAGCATTAGCAGTTGTGGTGTGGTCTACCTGGTATCACGCCTCCCCCAGGTCCCTAGGGCCCTGCAGGCTGGACCGCTAGGGACTGAACACCTGAATCAGCAGCAGCAAAGGGGCAGCTCAATTCCTGATGGTTAACATCAGCAAACATGATCTCCATAAGTTCCAAGGCATGCCGGGCTTCCCAACCATCATACTACTTACATAACTCCAAGTAGTCCTGCTGCCTTAACACATACAGTTGCCCCCAATATGACTGCCTATTTGCAAGAGCTCATTTTTGACATGCAAGCACAACTAACTAAAAAATGACAACTTATCAACCGTTACACTTCATGATCTGCGCTAGCACAAGTGCCATGACTACAGCAAGCCTCTGTACTATACCTGAGACACTCTACAATCTAAAATAGGTATCTTGCTATGCAGATTCAACCTTATCTGGCTTCCCAAACAGACAATCCCGTGCCACAGCTACAAAACATCCAAGTCACTAGCACAGCCTAGCTGCATTAAGATACTAGGTTCCTCACATAATTTCAGCTGCAATAGTTTCTTTCTGACTGTTGCATAAAAGTTGGCAGAATGTTAATAACCACCATGATGGAAGAGCTGCACAGCTGACCAACTCACAAAAAACCGCAGGATGCTACCTAGCCTGGTTAATGCTATGCACATCCCATTGTACCACAAATTTCCAATCATATATGCAGTCCAATTAATACTCATTATGCAAGTGAGATGTAGTGCAGTTGGTCAGATACTCCCCTGGAGAGATGATAACCACATTCAAAGTACGCCACAAGCACTTGGTTATCCCCCAGCACTAGGTAGCCCCAGCATCATCATCATGTAGCCTCCTCCATGTAGATAACCTCATGTCGTGTAGTCCCCACCATGCAGTCTCTTCATGTAGCCTCCATCATGTAGCCCGCTCTTCATGTAGCCTCCTCATGTAGACAGCGTCTTCATCTAACCTCTTCATGCTGCCTCATCATGTATCCTCCATTTGTCCTCACTGTGGAGATGTCCTCACTTTAAAGGTGTCCTGGTGTTGCCCCAGGGGCCCTGCAGGCTGGACCACAAGGGGACCTGCAGAGGAGGAAGAAACACAGCAGTAAGTAAACAGCACCAAACATACGATAGCAAAGCCCTGAATCCCCTGCAGCCCAAGGCACAGGGTAGCAGCAGCATAGAAACACTCCAGCTTGAAGAATCTCTACCCTTTGTCTCAGACGTCTATTGACATGTTCTACAGATTTCAGGAACATGCCACTTGCACCCCCCAAAGTGATTTCTACAGGGTCCATGCAGCTATACTAATGCCACACTATGTCTTAAACCCAGACAGAAACCTGACATAATCCCAAGACGCGATCCTAAGTAAAAAGCAGACATGAAGTCCATGTGTTGCTCCCCTTCTCCCCAGCGTACCCTAGCAAAGCCCTCTGCCAGCCAACTTACTTGCACAACCTCTTGACAGTATACCCCATCGTAGTTATTAGACCGGCCTTCACAGTTCCATCAGGTTCAGTGCTGATGCTTCTTGCCCGTGATGTGCTGATGTGTTGCCTAGGTGGTGGACATCCAGTAGACAGGGTTTCTGCATCCAAGTCCATGGTGTAAATCTTCTTGTAGTGCACAGGCTTCTGATGTCAAGTTTGCTCTTGCGGATGTGCTGCCACATGCAATCATCTGCCTGCAATCGAGGAGAGGTGGTATGGATGTCCTGGTGTTGCCCCAGGTGCCCTGCAGGCTGGGTCACAAGGGGAACCTGTGAAGGGGGAGGAACCACAGCAGTAAGCACACTTGCAAACGATACTGTTGCACAAGCTACCACTTTCCTGCAACTTTGCGCAGCAACCCAGAAATGACAATGATCTCACTTCTAGCCTTAAGGGGAAGCCTATGCAAGCAGAGCAGACAACCTTGCTAACTACATGTTACAGGATACAACATAACAGCTCAGAACCACCTCTCTACATCTGTGACCGACACCCTAAACCCTCTGCCGGCAAGCTTACTTGCAAAATCTCTGCCAGAGAGCGTCAAGAGCGATCACATAGCCTTGTAGCTGGTACCATCAACGGCCAGAGCCGCTACTTCTGGTTGAAGCTCCTGAATAACATGCCCGGGCGGAGTTTCACAGCTGATGGTAGTTGCATGGAGCCAAAGGTCCAGGACCTTCTTGCTGCAGGGGGTCAAGACCGGTCTGTTGTGCACCCGAGTCGGAAGAAACACGCCACATAGATCCCATAGAGGTTCGCTGGCTGATAAGCTCTGTAAGTTGACATGATGCTGAAGTAGTAGCAGTAGTAGCAGTAGTTGCAGCCCTTATGTTGCACATGGATGTTGTGTAGACCCATCCAGCCATGATGTCCTTGGTAGTAGTACCACTTCCCCTCATGTGCTCTGCAGACTGAGCCACATGAGGTCCTGGGGGCACAGCAGGGAACAACAGCAGTAAGCATGATTGAATTGCAATAACATGGAAGGGCACTACCTTCTCCTGGCATAGCTACAAACTCATTCCTTGACAAACTGCCCTTGAGCTTCGTGGCAGGAGGTACTAGCCTTTCCAGCAAGGTGACGGTCTTGCTGGTAAGAACAAACATAAACATAAGGAGCGACTTCCATTCGCTCACTAACACACCATTTTAGGGCAGGCAAAAGCAGGGGAGAGCTCCAGTATGCAAGCAACCACGTATCTTGCAATCACTGCATCCTTGTGGGACACTACCTCCATACACCCTCTGCCACCAACTTACATGCAGCAACTTGCTCTGCAGCACCAGTTCATCTGCCTGCATAGTAGGAGACTGCTTCTGGGAGGACCCGCAGGCTGGGCCACTGGCTGGTGCTGACAACACCCTTCTGTTGCTTGGTACCACAGTACTCTTATGCACACCCTCTGCAGCTTTCACTTCTCTTCCTCTCCTCCTTGTAGACACTAGCCACTGGAGATATCCATGCTTCAACCTGTATCCATGTCCACCCCAGCCTACCCCTAGCCTACCCTCCATACCTGGTTCCCCCACTTCACTGCCCTAATTGGCTGAAAAAGCTCCATGTGCAAATTGTGAATACAAATGGTGCTGCAAATGGTGCTACAAATGCTGCTGCAATTGGTGCTGCAACCTACTGCACTGCTCAGTGCAGATCTCAATGCATGCTAGCTCACACAAGGACAAGGCACTCCTCCTAAACTGCTATCCTGCCATGCCAATGCTCTACTATGGATGATCACTGAAAACAATTTCGGTTAGAGGTTCATAGACATGCAAATCACTGCATCACTGCCCATACCTTACTAACTGGCGATTCTCTATTATCACTGAAATCAAGAGGCATGACACATCCAATGTGTTACCAAAGGCTTCTACTCACCCCTCCAAGCGCATGACATGCAACCAAAAGTCTGCATCAACTGGACCATACAATATCAATTCTGACCAAACAATCCATTATATATCCAGTCATCAATTTGATACAAGCCTCACCACTTGACAAGACCCAAAGCCCGGATGCAACTGAATGACAAATTTTCAGCAATGCATACATGGCACATCATGCCAGCTCATACATAGCTTTCCTCTGCTTCGCTGTGGCTTTCCTCTTAACTTCCGCTTGGGCTGTCACTGTGGCTTTTACTGTGGCTTTCACTCTTGCTTTTGCATTCGCTTTGCTTTGCTGAGCCCCTGCAAGTATTTCTGTTGCTCATGATGTACCCAGCCATCCTCACCTGCTGCTGATGATGTTATGCATATCTCTTGCACACAATACTGTAATACCAAAGATGGCAGAAGCTGCGGACTATAGGAGCCTTTGTGGGAACTAGCATGGCCTGAAGATGTTGCGGCTGCCATTGACTGCACCTTTCCTCCTTTGAACCAAACCGGCTGAGAACAGATCCCACTGCTGCTGCTGCTGCTGGCAAAGTGAGCTCAATGTGCCTGGCCACACTGCCTGGTGGAGAAGGTTTGCTGACTGTAGATTGATGCATGCCCCGGGGCGTTTGGTGCTGCCTGCCGCTGCTGTGGCTTTAGCTTGCTTCCTTCTGCTGTGAGATTTTGCCCACTGTGGCAGCTGTTGTGGCTGTAGCTGTAGCTGTAGCTGTGGCTGACGTTCTGGATGTGGCTAGTGTTGTGGCTGTGGGTTGTGGGTTGTGTTGTGGCTGTGGGTTGTGGCTGTAGCTGTGGGTTGTGTTGTGGCTGTGGGTTGTGGCTGTAGCTGTGGGTTGTGTTGTGGCTGTAGCTGTGACTGATGTTCTGGATGTGGCTAGTGTTGTGGCTGTAGCTGTAGCTGCTGTTGTGGCTGCTGTTGTGGCTGTGACCGTGGCTGCTGTGGGGTGATTCCAGCTGCTCCATGTCATCCATCATCATCATCATGATCATCAGATGCACCTGGGGGGGAATCTAAAGGTGATCAGGTCAGTGCGGAGCGGTGAAGCCGATTCGTGAGCATGCAATTGCTGGCACAAGATGGGCAACAGGATGCTGCACAATGTGATACTCAGCTGTGTCAGGGTTTAGGGTTTAGCAACAAAGTTCATGTTGATTCTGATTATCACCACTACCTCTTGCAAACACTCCAGCTAATTCGTTCTAGCAATCCTGATGCATCCTGCTGTCATATGGATTTCCTACCTTGTCTTGATTCACAGCCTTTGGCTAGCACATAGGTCCTCCTTATCATTAATCCACTTCCCTCCAAAGATTCCTTCCTCTATATGCTCAAATCAAAATTCACTTACCAAGTGCCACCAAGAGCTGACCATAAGCAGTAACTATGCTCAAAAGAAGTCGAGAGTCATCATTTGCAAACCACCCAGCCCACCTCAGCTCACCTGTCCCAAACTGCCTACTAATGCAGCACTCCAAGGAGCTTCATGGCATGAAGGAGAAGAACCCTTGCTGTCTAGTCTTGTGAAGGTCCAAAACAATTACAAAAGCACAGCATCATCTTCACTTGATGTGGATGGGTCCAGCATTCCTGCATGCAGCTGTGAAGCAAAACTGCATTAGCAATATGCCATAAACGTGGGTGAAGAGGCATTTGTTACTGTCCAACCTGATTAGCAGAAAATGAAAAAACCCTACTCTTATGCGCGATTGACCCCCGGAGGCTGGGTTGCTCGCAGTAACGCCAAACCTTACCATATACCTAAGAGGCTGCATACTGCTACATACAGATCTGAAACAAATAGCTTCACCCCTCTAGAAGTGCTGTGTTTTACATACTTTTCATTTGAGGGTAGACCTTAGCTTACGGTATAGTTTTGCTTGCCCTTTGATACCTATAACATCTACAGGCAAACCAAACGCATGAGTGCTCACCTGCACAGTCTCACATGGGCTTCACTACAGGACGGAATCATGGGAACAGGAGCCGAAGGATCCAGGACTTTACCACATCTCTGCTACATGGGTAGGCACCGGGTATCAAGCTGAATGTTGCACAGGGCCCAGGTATGACAAGTGAGGAGTTACCAGCTCATGGTCATGGATCTGCAAACAGCTGTGAAAAGACAAGTCAGACATCTTGAACCTACTGGCTGCTGCTGCTATCCAGCTTCCTATTGATTTCCTTCGCTCCACGGCGACATCTCCAGACACACCAGGCCAGCAATGCGTTCCATGAAGTATTCTAGCCAAGCACCAAAACATGACTGCTGCATTCACTATAACTCTGCATTCCTATACTGCTACATATATGCCATGTACTGGTGTAAACCCGACATACATCACTGTGTTTTAATCCATGCATTTCCCATCCCCCATCCCCCAGCCCATATGCCCCTTGATGCATACTACTCACATGCCCCCCCTTCCCCCCGCTGCTCACCTGAGGGGGCTGACAAACGCCTGGCGGTGACAATCCAACGGCACAATGACACATCTCTGCTTGTGCGTGGCTGTTTTTCTGGGATCACTAATCTGCCGCAAGCCATATTGCTGTTGGGTCCAGTGTAGGCGGTGTCTAGGCGGTTAGACAGTACAAGAAACCCTGCTGCGGTGTTCATCTTTCAATTCCAGATGTGCTCCCTGTCGATGTGGCTTGGAAGCTTGATTGGATGCATCATGGGGGTTTCAGACCAGGTATATCTTGAGAACCTGCAAGCAGCTGTGAAGAACAGGTGTCAGAACTGACCACTGATGATGATCAATTTGAGCATGTGAAAAACTAGCTGCTGAGTGCTGTATATTGCTGCTGTAACTGCTCTGTACATACCAAGTGCATTGCGGCTCACCTGCTCCATATGGTGCCCCCTGCCTACCCACTTAAGAGTCTAATGGTACTAGTTCTGATCTGCTCATTCTCAATACAAGGGTGCTTGTACAATTTTTGCCGAATAAAACAGTACTGTATTTGGTTGCATACCACTGCCACCATCACTGTATCAGACTGACCACCCCACCCTCCATGAGCAAGCCGCATCACACGCACACAACATATCCATTTTGCCCCTGCTCACCTTAGCCCGCTTGCAATCCGCTTTCTGCATAATGAACCAGCTCTTCTTCTGATCACATCTGAATGTACAGTTTTGGTAGGTGGCATTTGCTTGTCCAAAGGGCTGCAATACTGGGGGAAGTGCCTCTGACATTGGCAAGATGGCTGCGGGTGACCAGTGGGTTACTTGGGAGGCTCGAGGCTGCCTCTGACATTGGCAAAATGGCTGCGGGTGACCAGTGGGTTACTCGGAGGCTCGAGGCTGCCTCTGACATTAGCAAGATGGCTGCGGGTGACCAGTGGGTTACTTGGAAGCTCGAGGCTTAGGTGAAATATCATCACGTTGAACCATCCGGGGGCATTAATACCCTGCAAGCAGCTGTGAAGGAGCCAGTGTCAGACTGCTTCAATTGCCATAAGGCTGATGTACTGAGCTGTGATGTCAGCATAACTAAGACACAAACTATCTCCTCACTTAAATGCTACTCAGGCTGCAATGTAGTTCTCTACTAACAGTAGTATTGCTGCCCTTCTCATTTGCCTTCTTCAGCAAAGCCACTACCACTTTGATGGCCCATAGTGCCTCAGTGTACTGCTTCTTACTTGCTATTAACGAGTTCACAGGAAACTCTTAAGGCATTTGCAGAGATTGCAGCTCCTTCCACTCAGTGTGCTGAGTGCAGCTTACAAAGCCATGACAAAACACCATGACAGCCATACCATCTACACAGCTGATAGCATAATCTGACTACCTGCCTGCCCCCATACGTATTGCAAGCGTCTCTCTCACCTCTCCCCTTGGCTCACCTGCTTATCCCCAGCTCCCATACAGCCTCAGTCCCTGACAGATGCTGAACAGACCTTGGAACTTCTCAAAGACAATGGGCCAGCTGCCGTTGTGCTGCATGACCATCTGCCATCAAAACTGTTGACACTCGTGCTGCTCATATTCCTGTCATCGGGTTGCCTGCTGTTTCTCGGATGATGTTTGCTACTGCGGATCGGACCATCTGGTGCTGATATTCAATGTTGGGAGTCATATCTCTGAAAACACCCACTCGCTGATGCTGACCTGGCCTTCATGCTCTGCTACTGCAGGTCCTTAAGGTAGACTCCCTCTCAAATGCTGACCAAAAGCTCAGCCAACTGCCTTTATGTACCATATCAGTTGCCACATGTGACATGTGACAGGAGCTGGTTCTGCTGCTGACATGAGGGAGCCACCCTCAGCCTGCTTTGGTCTGTCAAAACAGAAACGGCTTCCTGTACTGAGACTGCACTGTCCCATACTGCAGTGTTCCAAGCTCTCACCACTGGGTCCCATTTCACTGCCTTCTTGGTCTCTTAGCTCCTGTGGGTGCTGCCATACCTGATACTCCCTAGTATATTGCTGGTCCTGATGTAGCAACTGCCTGGCTGCCTCTGGCACAGATGTCTCCTCCATGCTGCTGCTGCTGCTGCTGCTCCTTCTGCTGCTGCTGACCTGCTTGCTGCACACCCCACCCTGCAGACCATACCCAAACACCCCAGCCCCAACCCCCAGTCCCTTCCCCCATAGAACCAGCTGCTGTATTCCCTGCAGAACATAACCAGATTTTCCCCCACCCCCCAACTCCCCAATGCATCCCCTAGTACTGTCACAAAACCCCTTGTCTAAGGCCACCCCCACCCAACCCCCAGTCATTGCCCCTAGATACCCTCCCTCAAGTGCTGCAAGTCACAAAGCAAACCCTCAAAAAATGACATCCCCCACTCTAAACCTTAATACTGCCCCAAACCCCCTTCTGCTCCCCCATGCAACAACTCCCAAAACTCTTGCTACACCCACCCAATAACTCATTCCCCTTGTCATGCACATTCCCCCCGTAAACTTCAACCCTAAAAACCCAAACCCTAAAACCCAACCTTAAACCCCAAGTCACAAAACCTACCCCCAATCAAAAAATGCAAAACAGTACAATGCCCATGCCCCAGTGCAGAACACCTCCCCGCAAATTGTCAACCGTGAACCCCAAAGAACGACAGCACCCCCCCTGTCATGCGACACCCAAAATGAGCAAAAAACAAGTCCAAAACAAGATGCACCCCAAGAATCAAGAAAAACCCAAAGCTAAAAGTACCCCACAGGTCACGAAAAACCAAAAGCTACCTGCGCCCCACGTGTCAAGAAGCCTTGACGCCCTCCCTGTTATTGCTGTTTTTCATCCCTATGCACCGCCTGCCCATGTATCCCCACATGGCCCTCAATCCCTACCTAGACGCAGGACATGCTATGCTCACTACATACATTGGTCTAGTGGACAGTTGTTGGTGATGCTGATCAATGATACAATAATACATAAGCACCTGACTGCATCGCTCTTCATAAATCAAGCCACCCACCTGTGCCCACTGTTGATTGACACCCAGAACCCTTGATTTCCATAACCCCTGTGAAAGTGGATTGGTATACACCACGACTGCCCACATACAAAGCAGCTTGCACGCTTACCAAAGATGAAGGCAAAAAGACATAGCACAGAACCTGCCAGGTCCCGAGCCACCTTCTGAATACTGTAGATAGCTTGGAAACATGCACAGCTTGCCGCCAGGGTCAGTGCAAGAGGGCTAGCATCCATGGATTGGAATACAGCACTTCTGCTTCAAAGGATGACAATGTAGGGAGGCCTCATAGCACAGGGGCCAGATCCTTTGCCCTTTGGAAGTGAAGTAGCATAAAGTGCACAGCCCTTGGGAGACGGCTGAAGTGGATGGGGCAAGCGCTGAGAGTGGGTGAACGAGGGTTGTTCCGCTAACAAGCGAGGTTGGCACACACCACGTGAACAGCTTGCGAAGATGATGCCAGAACCTTGTTGCCTTCGTTGGGCGTTGGAGTGACAGTGGTTGGGACAGTTGAGAAGAGAACCTGCTCAGAAAGTGCAGAACAGCAACATGGATCAGTAACATCCTTATGGTGCCATTTCTGCCGCCTGCCTCGCTCACACCTGCTGCGCAAGGGTGGACTAATCACTGGAAACTGTAATTCAGCAGGGGCAAGCAGCATCGCTCCCTGTAGTTGAGGCAGTTACGACTTCACTGCTGGAGGCAGTATCTGTTACATAATGTGGAGCAGCAAGCAGCAGGGGGGTCTCTGTCACCATGTCTTGCTTAGGAGAACTTGCACTGGTACACACAAAGCATAACATGCATTTAAACCCAATTGATGCTGAATGCCAACACATAGAGAATGGCTTACAATCGGGCACATTGCCCACAAGAATGACCCCCCGCTTACCTTAGTGCCATGCCCATTGCATCAGCTCCTCCAGTGTTTGGCGGTAGGAACAAGGGTGAGGGTGATAGAGGAAGGGTGATAGCTGCTTCCAATCAGTTGGACGCAAAGCAGCTCGTGGACAATCCAGCTGCCACTGAAGCACCACAGCAGCCTGATACTGAAGTGGTACACACTAGGAACCCCACCCACAGAAACCTTTGCTGCATGTGTCTGCTATGGCCATAAAGCGAGAACAGAGATTATTGACCCTAAGCCATCATGCAACCTCCAAGCTTTGCATAACAAGCACGAGCCCCTTTGCAGTTCCCTGTCATTGAGTCTTCAATTATCACAGCCAAGGAACAATACTGAGCAGTATGTATGCACCTAAAGCACATGATTGGACACATATGGAGCGTACAGGTGCTGCAGAATCCAAAAATCTCTTTCATAGCAGACACTGCAAGTCCATCTACTGCAGACTACACTCCTAAGTACAACGTACAATCAGAAACATACAAAAGCCCATGGGCAAAAGCCCAACAAAGGCAACACCTGACAATGCATGTACACACAGGTCCCCAGCTGAACACATCCTGCAGATGCTGTCTGAGATCAAGCACTAGCTGACATTGAGTATGGGCTGCACCAATCATCAAGATATCAGTGGGAACTGCTCGACCAGGTACTTGGCATACAAAGCTGCTGCACAGATTGGTACACTGCAAGCTGCGGTGCTGCAGAAAACTGCTGCCCACATAGCAGGAACATGATGCATACGGAGCTGTGGAGACTTGTCGAATATATTTGAGGATCAAACACAGGTAATCATGCAAGGCTGCAGCTGGCAGACGAAGCTGAACAGGGTAGACTGCATTTGAAGCACTCCGAGCTGCCGAGAGAGACAACATGGTGCGACAGAAGCCCTCTGCATCGCGAAAGCTGATCAAGCACGAGCCGGAAGAGTGCTGGCATGCTGTTCAAAAAACACTCAATTTCTACAAGTACCCACTGCCAACCACCACTCGGGAAGATCAACCATTCGGAAAGATGCTTGGCACCTTGGGAGACATCACAGGGGTTTATGACGGATTGTCTATTGCAAAGAGTGCACCGTGGTATCAAATTGGGTGGCTGATCAAGCTGATGGAGATCAAGGCAGCTGAAGCCCGGGAAGGATGCTGACTGTAGCTACTGTTGTGGAGATACCTTGCTGGGGTAACAAAACCTTGCTGGAGGAGAGGTGTAGGCTGGGGACATAATGCAGGCTGCGTACATCATTACCTCCTGATCACCATCTGTCACATGATGTCTATTCTTGAAACTTGGTACTGTGCTGCGACCTGCACAAGTTACATGTCAGCTTCCACAAGCTCATGACCTTCACATTTACCTGTGTGATTGCGCAACTGCCAATCTTGCTTTCCAGAATCACATAACCTGCTGCTGCTGCTGAAGCTGCCAACAAAAACCGCAAAGCCTAGGCGGGTCCGAAGCACCGTCAGGGAAGAAGCGGAGAAGAGCAATTCTTGCTGTGGTCGGGGAGTGGACCGATAGTTCATGATTGGGTGGCTAACCAGCATTACAAGATGGAGAGCAGACGGTAGATGTCGCAGCAATGACAGTGAGGCAACATAGAGCTGAGAGGAGGACTTCAAGGCTACTGTTATCAGAAGCTGTGGTGCCCATACAGGGTTGGGTGGTGGCTGTTGCTCTTCTGCTGAGGTGCTGAGGTAACACTACGGGTTGATGCTGCTGTTGGAGTGATGAGATATTTGTGCTGCTTCAGCTGCTGGTGGATGCCAAATGTTGTGTTGGGAACTCGGCAGGGTTGAAATCGTGGAGCAGGGTTATTAGCTTGGAAAGATGGGCAGGGAGATGCAGACTCTGATATCCTGGGACAACTTGTCGCAGCTTGGCAGAGTGACCTTGATGTAGGGCATTGGACACGAGTAGCTTGGCAGAGGATGTCTCAAGGAATGGCCTGACCTTGGAAGAGCCCTTGCTAACTGCACGAGGGACCAGCACAGCACACAACACCCCTACCATGCATGCAGTTGCCCAATTGCAAGTATGAAGATACATGGCACAAATTGTCTAGCAGCTTGTCCAATATTCTTCTTTTGCAGTAGTGAGACAAAGGCACTTGGCATATTGTTAGTTATTTCATCATTGGGCACACAGACACTAAGGTAGCAAGCTTTGGATGTGTGCAGAGGCATGCATGTATACATATCAGTGAAGCACCATTGCATGGCATACACTTCTCAGCCAGAGATTGCTCCTACGTCAAGCTCCTACATTATGTGATTGAGGCAAGAAGTGGCAGTCTACGCCAGTGTAATCCTTTTGAAGCAGAATGTTTGTTCATGGACTGCTGACATTTATTCGCATTCCATATAAAAAAGCAAAAAGACAAGGAAATGTGGCACAGAGGCCCCTTAACCTAGAGAAAGCTTCTGGCATGCACATGCCTAACATCCCTCCCTATTGCTCTTTAGAGGCTGAATCCAGCATCTTGATTTAAAGCAGAATGTTGACCAAAGTCCTGAAGTCCCTTTTAAAGAATGCAAAGTCCCTTAAAGAAGCCAAGGAACCTCTCACACCTGTATTGGTTACCGCTGTCCAGCCCCTGACCTGGAAGATGAACATGGAAACCCCCTGACTGCAGCAGCAGAGATTTCTCCTCCAAATAGCTAGCATTGTCCAGCGGCCCATCCATTTAGCTTCGCAAAGGCAGCTCTTCAAAACTTGCTGTGTAACGACCAGTGCTTTATTTGTTGTAAGCCCGGTAAAGCCCTCTTCACCATCCAGCTACATGCCATGTCTCCTGGAGTTTTCTGGAAGCCCACATCCAATATCGCCGCCAAGCAAAGAAGACCATCCACCTAATAGCGCTTTAAGAAGCATAAGCGAAACCCTAGCATGCAGCCCGCTTCCCTGGCCAGCCAGTTGTAAAATGGAAAGTTGCACATCCTACCACCGTCACGAAAGCTATCCGCTAACGGCTGTCACCATCACGATCTTGCTCTTCTCTATTAAAGCTGTACCCATCACAAGCACAGTGACCCCATAACACGAGCATGTTTTTAAGAAACTTACCTCTGGCCCCAACCAGCTATCACCACCAGCTCACAGAAGTTGCAAATCTTGTTGTTGAGAAGGCACCATTTCCCACCGTTTTCCCCAGGGACGCTTAGCAGATACTATGTTATCTCCTACTATCCTCCTTTGCACCATAGCAGCCCATCAAGCCCCACAGATTGTCCCTTGCAGCCTCCCCCAGAGGCAGAAGCCATTTGCCCTGTTGCAAGCACCACCGCAGATGAGCTACAAACAGCATGCCAGACATTCCTCACCTGGTAATACCCAGCCTTTCCCAGCTAGCCTCTACCACAGCCCAGCCCTCAACCCAGCATGATGATCTACCTCATAACCAACGCCAGCGAGCCAACAAAAATCCATAGAAACCTGGCCTGCAAACAAAGCGAAGAAAACAGATCCGACCCATGCTGAAGCCCCCCCCCCACTTACCTCGGACCTTAAGCCTAACAATGCAGCAAATCAACCCTCTACCACCACACTTCAAAGCTGTTTTGTAAGATCTAGCTTGCGGCCTGACGCCTGTTATAGGAATAATCTCCATCCAGAGCCAAATACCAGTCAAAACCCCAGCTTTGTTACCCTTTGCAGCTGTCAAAACCTGCGCCCTGTTCCAGTCAAACCCATGTGCAACCTTCTGCAGAAGAAGCAAGGTTCAGCCAGCAAGCAGCTGCTCCCAGCAACCTCACCTGAGACCCTGATGGAGGACTCCTGAGCTCCCTAACCTTCATTGGCTACTAAGATGCGTCCTAAGGACAGACTGAAACATTACTTGACCTTGATCACTTGACGCCTTGCTATGAAGATGTACTATCAACGGCACATGTTTCAAACCCCAAAAAATTTATCTGCACACCTACATGATGGGAACATCTCCCTAACAAGATTGAACGCAACAAACCAGGCTGACAAGGATACATGGCTGAAAGAGGTACATGGGATGTACATAGGGATGCCATTGCTCCATAGATCAATGCTAAATCCTAATCTCTTGCCATGTCTGGCAGCTCAGGCTTCCCACCCTCCAGCTCACTCCTATGTAGACGGCTAAAATGCTATGGACGGCTCAATACTTGCTACTGACTAGCGGCCAGGCACAGAAAGCAGTCGGAAGTGACATCACAAGCACAAGTGCATTGCCTGAGCAGCTGGACTGCTGTCATTTGAATATCAACATGCAGAAGTCATTGTCTCAAAAGTGATCGACTAGTGCGAAAGATATTTCGTGTGCACGAGGTAACACAGGCAGGGTAGCGGATACATATCGTGTCTGAATACAGCTGTGTAGCAGATCTTGCGGGAGTCTTCATGGCACCCTTTGAAAGCACAGACACATAGTAGGCCCACAAGGCAAGGTATGCATATGGTGCACAGGACGTGGATCAAGCAGAAAGGAAAGGCTCTATCATTTATGGGTAAAGTGTGTAGGATTTCAAATCTGCACATGTATTATGGCTGACGGCAACAGCTACCCAACAGCTATTCATCTACCCGTTGGAACCTCCAGCGTTTGGAACTTGGACCCGAAGCTTCGAAAGCAGACCTCTGCAGTGGCGGTGGTGAGCCGGACAACACGAAAGGACTTGACATGCACACTTGCCTGAAACTGCAGGAGCACTCCGGTCCAGTCCACAGCAAGGTCCAGTCCACAGCAAAATCCAGACCGAAATCGAGAAGAAGGTGGCTGCAATGCACTTCCGAGTAGGGCCAAGCAGAGTGGCAAAGACGTACACAGCGACCGGAACCAGTCTATAATCCGAGCACGCAGATGGTAACGGAACAAGTCGGGCTGCTGAATGATGCAAGGTGAAGGACGAGAGACTCCAGACACCAAGAGATGTAGCAATGTCGACGGTAGGATGTAGCCTTAGAGGTCCACCTGCATTGATAGCTGCACAGTTCAACGGACGAGACCTGCTGTTGACATACATCACCTGAAGGCGCTCGACTGATGGTGGTGGTGGTGATGATCTCGGAAAGGTACAGCTGGAGAGACAGGCAGCTTCTGGAAGACAATCTTGTTGCGGATGGACACTCGGCTTCAAGGGCTTAATGTAGATCTCTTGTGAAGCCTGGGAAAATCAGCCTTGTGAGCATTAGCAGTCTCAAACAGCATAGCATATCAGAAGGCTGTGCCATGCTTACCTTGTTCTTGACAGCCTTCCCATACTTCCTTCTTGCTGTAGCAGTGTGGCACCTGCAGCTGTGCAACCTTCCAAGGTGGCGAGCGCAAACCGTGCTGTGAGGATATTGACATCACCTGCCTTGACTCTTCACTCACAATCACTGACAGACAAGCTTCCCCAAAGACATCATGGTAGGCGCTGTAGATGGCAGCAAGGGATCCTGCGAATACAGTGGTGCTTGGAACTGATTTGGGAGGAACCCAGTCTAATTGAGCGTGCTTGCAGAAATGGAGACAAATGGCATATCCTGGACCTTGAGAGCCATGCGGGGTGTGAAAGCCAACGGTGTAAAGAATTTATGAGTGACAGCTCACATCAGTGAAGCTTAAAAGCTGGAGCAGATTCTCTCAGGAACAGCAGTAGCACACCTTTGGTCTTATCTCCTGATTTTGCAGCTGGCTTGTTGTTGTCGTCTTGGGCGGACTCTCGCACCTGCAATAGTGAAGCCAGTCACTTCTTCCGACACAAGGAACAAAGGCAATGCTTGCCTTGCATGAGGCTTGGAACACTACTGTGTATCTGGGACACCTGCAGCAACGAGGGTTAGCCTCTTTTTATTGCCTGACAAGCAAGCTCACCTTAACACACTTTCCTCCACTGCAGGATGTGACAGGTTGGACAGCATGGGAGTTCCGAGGCTTGGCCTTAATTCCAGATTATGCAGCTTGCTTGTTGCTGTAGCCTTGGTTGAACTCTTGCACCTGCAATATTGAAACAGATCACTTCTTGCGACTGAAGGAAGACAGGGGGTGCTTGCCTTGCACAAGGCTTGAAACAGTATAGTACCAGGACACCTGTAGCAATGAGGGTCAGCCACTTCTTATAGCTGACAAGGAAACTTACCTTTAGACACCAAGAATCTGAGGCATCTTTCTCCACAAGCAACAGGGTGTGATCGTGTGGACAGTATGAAGCTCCTTAGTTTAACCTTGCAGACCTTCCTATCACAGTTGAGACTTGGACCATGGTCCCCGTAGATGTGAGGGTCCGTATGCTATCCATGCAATCAATCAATCAATCAATCAATCAATCAATCAATCAAGAAAGAAAGCAACACCAGCTGTCCATGCAGGACACAGAAAGAAGATCACTGTGCTATCCATGCACTATACAGACACTAGAACACACCTGACTTGCAAACAGGCTTTGGAAACAGAGGGGAAGTACACAAATACAATAAGTCGTGTAAGCTGCCTCCAAGACAAAACATGGTGGGCACAATGCCTAACTCCCAATATTTTCTTCAGCAGCCAAAATTGGGCATCCCCTCACAGCCAAAATGAAACATGCCACAACCCGTCCCAGTTTTACCTACCAGGAGCACGCAGCAATCAGAACTGCTCTTTACAAGCCCACATGCCAGTGAAGCAGAAACTGGCAGCAATTGCAGAGACTTGCTTATGCACCCTTACAGCTTTGCTTGACAGACCCCAGGTGGGGCACGATAGGCATGGATGACATCATCGGCATATCATAAAGTAACAAGCAACTTGAATTGCGAGGTAATTTGCAAGATTGATACGGAGAATTCATACAGAAAACGTGTGTTGACGCGTTGCTGTAAATGAATTCTAGGCTCACTTCCCCATACACCAAGCCAAGCCTTCATTCAAAATGTTTTCAGAGCAACACATTGCAAGTCGTCTGTGACTTGGTATCAAAATGAGGCATATGAGAAGTCTTCTGTAACCTGGTAAAATCTAGGCATATTATCAAGCACGGCCAGCAGTCTAGCAGCTGCACAAAAGGAGCCTAATACGTCTCAGGGGTTGCGACATGGTGAGGTGGCGGAACAGCAAACATGCATGCTTCCTAGCACAGCAGAAGTTCCAAAAGACCAATACTTCAGAGCCCTATCAAAGGAGGCTTTCAAAAAACACAACAAACCCATGCTACCACTCTACCAGGGCGTTGTTCATACAACCTCTGGCGACGACTGTCGAATGTTCTTTCCAGGCCTTTGCGCCGGACGGCAATAATCTTCAGGGGCCTTAGCAGAGGAGGCTTTAGCCCAGTACAGGGGAGTGTATGCTGTGTTGCTGGTCTATTGTGGTAGGCATAAGCTATGTTTCGATCAGCGACACCGATGCTAAGCAATGCAAATCACATTGTAGCAGCTAAAAAAGCAATAATAGCTTTTCCACATAGCTGTCCACGGACATTTTAGGAAACATTAGACGGGCATTACATGGATGGCTAGGCACATCTACCCCTAAAGTGTTGCCAGCTTGGATTATCAAGGCTGAGGTCAATCAGACATTCAACTCAGCATTGGCAGCAGTGCGAGCCCTACTGAACAAATACTGTGCTTTGTGGTACCTAGATGCCATTTCATGCTCAGTTGTGAAGTGTGTCCCCACAAAAAGATAAATCCCTTAGACCAGCTCATGATATCGAAGCCCAGCCCAGGCCCAGCCCTATACACATATGTGCTTAGTGATAACCATGCAAGTGGTTTACAAATATGGGTAACCCCTCTGTCTGTAAAAAGCGCTTGCCTGACTTCCAAAGACCATTGGTAGCCGCAGGCCCCAGTGCCACATCAGCGCTAGCAGTGTCCCTTCTCTGAACGCAGTGCTTCTATGGTACTTGGCATCCATGCCAGCTGAACCTGGTTGCAGGGGCTTGGGCAATCCAAAGGCAGACAAGCCATAGCACACCCTATCCTGGGTGGTTTCACTAGTGGATGTTGCTCGACACTGTTGTGGGATCATTGGTGTTGCCAACAAAGGGTGACCACAGTTTCTGTGTCTGGGAAGATACCAGAGGGTTTATGAGGCTGGCTTGGTGCAGTAGCATGATGGTTGAACATGGGATGTGGGTGGTAACCTGCAACAGAAGCATAACAACAACAATGAAAAGGGGATCTCAACAGGAGCAGGCATGCCAGAACAGCGAGTCTGTGAACATCACAAAGTCAGACAGGCAGAGGAAGGGCGAGTCAGAATGCACACAGGAAGCCTAGAATGGGGTGAGAGGAGAAGGAAATGACCTGGACTGCCATGGAAATATTTGAAAACTGCTCATCGCCACACCATCTTTTGAGAAGTGAAATCGAAGATGCCTTACATGCTGTGAGTGGCACCTAGATTCATGTGAATCGGACATGGATTCTAGTAAGGACATTCAGTTATATGCATGTCCCAGACAATGTCTCCAGTTCCGTACACTGTGCAGAAGAATCACCCAGTTATGCTCCCCCTGCAGAAGATGCATGAAATTCAGACAGTAATCAGACAGTAGGGCTACCACCCAATCCTCACCTGTGATTTACAAAAGGCACCATATGGGGGGACAGGAGATCGCTTGCAAGCTTGTCGTAACAGCAGCATGCAGTACCAAGTCGAGCACCAGAAGGGGCTGAGGCCTTGGGCAGCGAGTGTGAAGAGGTGCGGATGAGGATGCTTCGCAGGGAAGGCGCGTAAGCGGAGGCGGATTTCATCGTATGAGGTGCTGTTTTGGCATGAAGGGTCTTGACGTAGGCCGCAGGCGCTGTGACGAATCAGGGGGCTGGGCAGGGGACTACGCACCAGGCCTTGGCAGATGGCAAAAGCAAAAATTGGCACAGGCTTGGTGAAGGATGAACCACAGGGCTTGGAGAGAAGATGAACCACAGGGCTTGGAGAGAAGATGAACCACAGAGCATGGAGAGAAGATGAACCACACATAACTTGGAGGATGAACCACAGGGCTTGGGGGCTGGAGAAACCAGAGGGCTTAGTAGCATGAAAGTTCGAGGAGGCATTAACCACAGGGCTGGCCCAGTGATGGCTTTGCATCAGCCTTGAGAGGCCAAGTCTTCATAGCAGTGTGTGGCAGCAGGTACGAGGGCAGGGACCAAGTCCTGTGGATGAACAGAAGCAACAGGGTGCACAGAGCAGTCAGCAACAGTCAGCCCATGTAGCTGGACATGACCATCTGGGTCCTATTACCGCACATGCATGAGATGTTTCATTGGTCAAGCTTCGCCGAGGCCATTCTGGTGTTTGCTAGTGTTCACTTGACAGGAACTGCGTTCATATCAGAATCTTCAGAACGTACTGTAGCATGAACAGATGCCCAAGTAGGAAGCAGATGCCCAAGTAGGAAGCAGACTACAAGAACGTCCGTCCATCCACACATGCATGAAAGGGGTTATAGATTTCCATTAGAGGCGTCGTCTCAAGATGCAAAGTACAGAAAGAAGGCCCTGCTACTACCCATGCTTGCCTGTGACGTGCGATGGCGAAGCTGCAGGCTGTCGCTCAGCGTTACGCAAGGGCCGGAGCTTGACAGATTGATGCACTCTTGGGTAATAGGCCCCTTGGTTTGGCCCGGCAGATTGCACATTTGCAGAGTTGCAGCCCCGGGAGGGAGGCGAGGCAGTCATCGCAATCACTCGACGGAGGGAGTGCAACAAACGCCTGAACGCCTTAGGCGCCATGTGGCGCCAACTATCACAGCAGTTCAGAGCAAAGAGCCAAACCGTATCTACGCAATGCAGCACTACCCCACATGACAATACACAGCTACACCACCATGAGTTTGCTCGTTTGCATCAGAGCTCACACAACGAAGCAATAGTCTGCATCATTGAAGTTCACAGTCAGATACAGCTCAATCTTAAGCGGACACATCAGATGATTGGATCTAGCTGCTGCATTCTTATGTATACATTCATGTGCTTGCCAACCTGGGCAGAAGTTCCAAGAGGATGAGCTTTGTCGGGATGGCCGCACTCGGCGGCAAACATGCAGCAAGAGCGCCTGAAAGCCTGCAATGGAACAACAACACACATACACAAAAATGCGAGACCGCATGCACCATCACAAGTACGTATCCGTGTCGGACGAAGGAAGCAGGGAATGCATCCAACGATACAAGCACATTTTCATGTTTCGCAATGCGTCGCACAGCCCCTAATGCACCCTCAAGCTGTCCAGAGACCTTTGCCAACCAAAGGACTTAGGGTATGTCCGATACGCCAACCAAAGCCTGACGCGGAGCGAAGGGATGCAGAAGAGAAGCTCGGGAGAGAAGCTCGGACTTGTCGCTTTCAACAGGAGAGCGACCTGCACGCGCCTCTAGTTAACAATAAGTAAGCATGCAGTCTGCATACCGTCATGTCACCGATGTGCGTATCGCCCTTGAAGACCCTTGGACCCGATCGCCTTGAGACTTCCGTTCCGACTCCAGCCATACCTGACCATGCAAACTACTCCGTTGGCCTTCAACAGCTTGCAATGTGCGAAGGATGTCCTTCACCAGCGGGAAGGGGTTCCATTTATACGGCAGTTCAACATGACCCCCGCTGCGAAAGGAAAGACGTAGATGCTACGGCTTAGGCTGACTCAGCTGGCTGTACTGAGGCTGTTGCTGGAACTGCAGCATGAGCTAGCCGAAAGTCGTGCTGCAGGCTCTTGGAGCAGAGATGCGCACCAACAAGAGTTCCCAAGCACAATCGTCGCCGTGTCCGCTTTTGCTGATCCATTGTATGTTTTCACAGTCGATCGAGAGGTTGCCATGCTAGTCCCGTTGCACAGTTGGACCGGTCGCGGCCTTCTCCGACTAGGTGCCATGTGAAGCTAAGGATAATTTGGTATATCTACCTACTTGATGCCAGATTAAGGGAAATGTTTGGCCCGCCTAGCACTTCGCGGTGTTTTCTGTTCACTTTTGCCTTACCTTAGCTTTGGAAGCGGTGTATTTGACCAGGTGCCAAGACTCTTAAGCAGCATCAAAGACTCTTCCAGCAGGACAGAGCAGTTGATGGAAGCAGTAGCTATACGGTTTGATCATCCTACTAGAATCGAAAGCTATCAGAGTATTAACAGCACAGGATCATACAGCGTGGGAGTATTATTATTACATTTCATGATATGCCATAGCAATAAGTGCCATAGGCCCCGCACCTCAAGCTGTCACAAAGAGCAGCGAGGTGGAACAGAATACGGGTAAACTTCGACATGTATGACAATATATGCATGCCTAAACATGAGGTCCAGCAGCTAGGTCAAAATCACCCAAAACCTCCACTGCCCCAATGGGGGTAAGAGCCTCCCTCCTACTTGAGAAAGCAAGGAGGGCTTGTAAGCCCGGGTGCAAGCAATAGTTGGTAACAAACCCCATTGGTTGGACCTCACGCCACATCAGAAGGGTGAGCATAAGCATTCCTAATCTTCCAAGCAGCTGCAACATATTTAGCTATACACTTAAATGCATGCTTGAAAGGGCCATATACTAAGCCAGACTCCTCATCGACGTCTACACCCCAGAACTCTTCATTAAGCATGCTATGCAGCTTCTCCTCATCAGATTTGCCATCCAATATCTGACATTTTGCAGCAACATCAGGGTCAGAAGTCAGCTTCTCCCACAGCTTTTGCCTTTGTGCCTGTGGGAGTAATCTGCACAGACATAAACTGTGATGTGATGGTCTCTCAACCCACCTACATCATTACACTTGCATCTGGTCCTTCGCACAATGCTGCCTATTTTACGATGTACGATCCCTTTGTACCTCTAGAGAAGATGAGGGGGTACAGCTCCTGCCTGTAATTTACCGCAAATGGTGAGTGATCAGCAAGGCAGGACAACCTGATTTGCTGGTCAGTAGTACAGGCTACAACTTGCCTCTTCTTCATCCCAATAGGTGTGTCATAAATTCACGCAATTGTCTGGGACTGAGTGTTGTGGACAGGAGGAAGCCTTTGCAAATTCGTACACTCAACACATCCAGCTCCTACAGCAGCTGCTTTGCAGCAAGGATTGTAGTATGATGACACGTGTAGGTGCAGAAAAGGAGAAGAAGGAAAAGCAAGCAGCCCCAGCACCAACAGCACTTCAGCCTGCACTTCATATCCCTTTGTGCACATATGTATCAGAGCCAAGAGGAGGAACAAACCAACCATGCCTCATGAGTGCTTCGCCACAACAGGACCGTCCAGCAAGGGAAGACCCACTTAGCAGCAGCATTTTGGCTGAGCCACTTTCCGGTAATCCCTTCAGCTGTCTGATGCAGTGCAGTTTCGGAATCAGCAATGCTGCTGAGCCTAACAACCTGGCAGCAGTGCTTACAACAACAGCAGCAGCAGCAGCAGATGAAGCGGGACCAGCAGAGGGCAAGCAGTAAGGACAAGCAGATAAACGGGATGCAACAGGTTTGACATGTGAAAGGTAGACAGCAGCCAGCAGGAAGCAACAGCAGGTGCAGGACCAAGGGGAGCAACACAAGCTGCAGCAGGAGCAGGGACGGAGCTGCAGGAGCAGGAGTAGGAGCAAGCAGCCGCAGCGGGGGCAGAAGCAGCAGCAGGAGCAGGAGCAGGAGCAGGAGGAGACACAGGAGCAGGAGCAGGGATAGCAGCAGGAGCAGAAATAGGAGCAGAAACAGCAGCAGGAGCCGCAGCAGGAGCAGGAATAGCAGCAGGAGCAGCAATAGCAGCAGGAACAGCAGCAGGAGCCGCAGCAGGAGCAGGAATAGCAGCAGGAGCAGAAATAGCAGCAGGAGCAGCAATCGGAGCAGGAGCGAGAATAGCAGCAGGAGCAGCAATAGGAGCAGGAACAGCAGCAGGAACAGCAGCAGGAACAGCAGCAGGAGTAGGAATAGCAGCAGGAGCAGCAATAGGAGCAGGAACAGCAGCAGAATCCGCAGCAGGAGCAGGATCAGGAACAGGAGCAGGAGCAGCATCAAAACCAGGATCAGGAGCAGCACTAGTAGCAGAAGGAGCAGCAGCCAAACGCCGCCTTTGAAACAGATGCAGCAGAAACAAGGAAAGCAGCACAACCTGCAACAGGACCAGGTGCAGCAGCAGCTGCAGGAGCAGCACATGCGCAGGTGCAAGTAGTAACCAGACAGTTGAGATGCACGAAAGCAGCAGCAGGAGCAACAGGTGTGAGGGGATTGGGGAGGTAGTGAGTCTCTATGCTTAGGTCATTGTCACTCCAGAAGCGGACAGCTAGCAATTCTACATAAGCAACACCACTCACAACAGCAGGGCACAATCATAACCATAATGTAGAAGCCCCAGCAGAAATGCAAGAAGCGTATAGGCCACTGAACATATGCATAACGTGTTGACTGGATGCAGCAGCGTTGAATGCAGAAGTCTGGCTCCACCGTGGCGATGTACATCAGGAAGTATGCAGTACAGTACCCGCATCAGTGTCATTCACCGTACTAGCCTCTTGCAACAACAGTGATGTGAGATCACCAGCACCAGCATAGGGTGTCAAAGATTAGTCCATTGAGCCCCTTAGTTGCAGCAAGAGCACTGTCCAAGCAGCAGATGGAAGCAGAAGAATGTCAGAGCGTGGGTGGAATGGCAGCAGCAGGATCAACAGCAGGATCAAGCTGCAAAGCGTACTCACCAATAGCTCTAATTTCAATTCGTGGCATCTGCAGGGTCACTAATAAATGTGTACTAGCTGGGTCAAACATGTTCTGCGCTATTGCGATACCAATCATAGCGAGAGAACGCATTTTTTTGGACACTGAGCAGCAACATGTACCACTATCTGGTATCGGACTGCCTGGGGAAGCATCGGCGTGGCAATCCTGCCGTAAGTGGATGACAGGGCTGGGTACTCCTGGTGATGCCCTCCCAGCAATTCCAGCCTTGCACACCCATTGAGAAGCCCTATGCCAGCAGTGGGGGGAGTCATTATCAATGAAATGCACAAGCTTATTCTTGTGGACAATGTTTGCTTACATGTAGCTCTCTCTTTCTCTCTCCTTTTACATGGGAATTTCCCATTTATGGCTTATCCCTTGCTCATGCTGGACCCTGCTGCTTCCAGCTTCTTTGGATGCATGTTGCTGCAGGATACCATGCATGCAGTGCAGGCGCCCTGGCTAACTTGTGCTGTGCTGTGGCCTATGGCAAGTTTTCCTTGGCATAACACGACATTGAACAATAGCAAAAATACTGTGCTGGGGTGATCTGCAGGTAGGTGCTGTCACATGCGATCAGAGCTGAGGAGCAAGAGCATGTTGGAGGCAGAGCACTCACACTGACACAGCCACTGACAACAGGAGCCGAGGTGAGCGCTTTAGCAAGAGTAGTGAAGTGCAATGAGCAAATGCTTTGCGAAACACATTGGACTGCTCCACTGCAGCACGCAGATGTCAACAAGGAGAGAGACGGATCAGCAAGCCCACCGGTACTGAAGTGGATCGGCTGGTTTAGTGTTCCGTTCAAAAAAGGTGGCACAGTTGCAGCAGGAGGGCAGGCCACCAGCAGCTGGGCTGTTCAATCGAGTGCTAATAGTCTTGCCCCTTTTCACCGCCGCACGGCAGCGGTTGTGCGAGCGGCCGTACCGTCCAGTCCGAGGTAGGCCGGCTTTGCTTCTGCCTGACTCAGCTTCTGACTCGGCCTTTGTTACGAGTACTTTTGCAGGAGAATCTGCAAGCAATAGATACCGGGAATATCCCACGGACTCCCATTGGGATATGCTCTCCTGTAAGAACAAGGGGGGAGATGGGGAAGTGGCTGGCTTTGCTGCAGCCGATAACTCACAACCGCTTTCATGACCACCTTGCTTGCCCAGGGTAGATTCGCCTCAATGGGCAACGCTGAGTAAGAGCTAAACCAGTAACAGCCTGATTTGCTTCTCCTGCGCACGGTGTGGGCCACCAAAGTGCAATGATCACATCTGCTTGTTTCAAGGCACGCTTGAAGCACTCCGAGTGCAGCAGGCATTGTGTTGCTGCGACCGTCCGCATGAATGCAGTATTGTTGCTGCTGTTTGTAGCTAGCCATCCAGCTTTGATAGCGGACGCTGCTCGACTGAGCAGAGGGACAAGCCGTGGCCTGCAGTCTTCAGGACCATGCGTCTGTGTTTTCGACTTTGACCATACCCTGCGAGTGGAGTACCCACATGATTCCTGGGACAGAGACCATCCCGCTCCAGACGGTTCTGGGGTGGCAAGAGCGTGCTTGGTAAGTTCCTTATAGCTGCATGGATCTTACATGTCTATCCCGTAACTCCTTAGTGAGTTGCAGCACTCCTAGCACTCTCATTTGGCAGCATTTTGCGGCTGGGATCTGTGTGGGGCCTGAAACAGGTCTCAACCTAGTTCTGCATGATTGGCTGCAATGGATGTTGGTGCGAACTCGGTCTTGACAACTTGCAAACAAGTGGTGTTTGAACCGAGCTTCTGTTAGCACTGCCCCATAAATGGAATCAGGATTTACTGGGTGGCTTCCAGTCCATCAGGTAGAAGCAGCAGAGATGATGCTCATCCGGCGCTTTGCAAGTCGACATGATTGACAGCACCAGCACGTCCTAGGAAGCAGGTCCACCGGCACCAGCATTTAGTCCAATAGAAGCAAGAAGGCATATGCACATCGGAACCTAATGCAATTGCCTGGAAAACCCACACATTCTGTTACTTTGTCACTTGCTTTGACTTCCTAACGTCCCGCCTCACGATTGCCTGTCACATGGCTTGCAAAAACTCTGCAACATATCAGATTGCACCCATGCTTTCCACGTCCTAATAAATTTTTCCTTCACGTTGCTGTTCCTTGCCCTGTCAACAGGATAATGGATTCAAGATTGCAGTTGCAAGTGCCAATGGCAATGGCGACAAGCTCAAGTATGTCCTCAAGGTAAAGTGGTTGAGAGGGCGTAGGGTTTTGAGAGGACGTGGGGTTTAGGGCGGGGTGTAAAAGCCAGTGGTAAGGATAGCATTAATAAAGTAAAAGCTGTGATGCATGATGCAAGCAGCCCGGGCTGAGGACTTGAGGAAAGGCAAGGTCAATGATCATGCCTTTACAGCAACGCTATAAGTGCTCCTGCTCCCGCTGGTTTTGGTGCTCCTCACTGCCCTGCTCTGTTGCTTTGCTCCCTTGTACTCCTGCTGCTGCTACCTTGGTGCTCCTTGTCTGCTTGCTCCAACCTCTGTGGGACTGTGTTGATATTTCTCGAGGTAGCAGCTATACCGAAGCCAGGGCCATTCTTCTTTCGATCGTAAACTTCTTACATCAAGTGCATGGGATGCCGCTTTGACCTCATGTTGGCCCTCATCAGATCCCTCTCCGGCATATCACTGCTACTCCTCCTGCTGCTGCAGCTGCTGCTCTTCCAGTCTTGCCGCCGTTCTTGTTGCAGCTGTTGTTCCCGCTGGGCATGCTTATGCAAGCCTTGCATTGTTGTTGTTGCTACCAATCACTCTTGCTCCGACCAGCCATTGCAGCTGTCATGACGGTTTGTCTTGCTGAGGTCATGGAGGTCTTGCTGCCACATCTGACATGCTAGAAGTCAGCAAGACGCCTCTCTTCAGCCCTTTACTTGCACTGCTCCTTTGTTGTGACTTCTGGATGTGACTGCTCTTACTAAAGGGTTGGTAGCATTACTAGATTTATGTATGCTGTAAAGCATGCTTCCTATGTGAGATGCTTATGAAGCATAGACACCTGCTGGATGCTGCTGCTGCTCCTGCTCCTGTTTTCCTCCTCCTGCCGCTCCTGCTCCTCCTCCTGTTCCTGTTTTCCTCCTGCTGCCCCTGCTCCTGCTCCTGTGTTCCTCCTGTTGCACCTGCTCCTGCTCCTGTTTTCCTCCTCCTCCTGTTGCTGTTGCTGCTGCTCCTGCTCCAATCTATCAGCTATTCCCCTTTTTTACTGCCCTGCTCCTGCACATCCTGCTCCTGCTTGATTCAGATTTGTTGTCTGGATTATCTTTGCAGAGCCGTGTTGATGGTACCATCTTCAACGACTCTTTCTTCTCCAGTCCAGCATTCCAGTTTGGCCACCGAGACAAAACCATCAGCCTAAACCACATCAAGAGCTACTATGGCACTTCAGGTGACTGCATGACATTGGTTGATGATGCGGACCACAACAAGCGCTATGCTGACCACACTGGGGTTTACTTCCAGAAGGTGGACCCGGCAAGGGGTGTGACATGGCATGATTATTCTAGTGGGTTGCACGGGGTGAGGAGCAGGTGCAGGTGTAAGTAGATGTTGCTCCTAGGAGTGGGAATGCTGTGGGTTTCCTCACGGATGGGCACTCATGTGTAGTTCGTCAGCAGCACTGGCAGCGCTGCCTGAAGAAGGAACAGTCTAAGAATGGTCCAGGCAGTAGCTGCATGTTGTTGTTTGCTGAGCAGGTTGTCAGGAGAGTTTCAGACGCTGCAGTGCTGCACGGACCTGGACTGACGGTGCATTTCAGGCTTTGCATATCATTGGTTGTCAGTGAAAAGAGATTTAGGCAGCGATACTGTAACTGCACTGCCCCGTGTCGCTGCTGTTGAGTCTTTTTAGCTGGTGCACAAGTAAGGCAGCATATTGGTCGTAAGTAGCTGGCAACTCCTGCATCATTCTCCAGTGGAATCTGCCGAGGCACTTTGGTTTTACTTGGTTCATAGTTGTGCCAAAGAATAAGTTTGCATGTCACTGGAGTTAGAAGTGCGTGCATGTCAGAAGTGAGTGCATGGGCCATATTTAGAGCATCTACTTTTGTATCTTAGGCGTACTTGCGGTTGAGACAGTCATGGGATGGGCAATGCTAACAGAGTACTGGGCCAGTATGATGGTTGGAACTAAAATGCCTCAGCATTTATTCGGCACAGTGTGAAAGGCCGGTTGATGGAACAGCACTGCTGGTTAGTTGCAGTCAGCTGTTACGAGGTGACTGGGGCGAAGTGAGACAGGGGCGAAGTGAGACAAGTGCCAAATTCCGGCGAAATGCTGACTAGGCATCAGCCGGTCATCGACAGCCGGCCTGAACGTCAAACTTTGGACCCCTTTCAACCTTCCCGCTATGCTGTGCAGCGAACGCTTGACGTTTCAGACGGCCCTGACCTTGTTGCCAATGAGGCTCAAGCCAACTGCGTCCCTACCGGTAATGCGGTCACCCCAATCATACAGTTGAGCAAAGCCTTTCCTGCCAGCACAAGCTCGGACTCAAAGTAATTGATGTGAACCTTCAAACGCGCCATTGCTTGGCCTTCAAGCTTACGCGTCCTGTTTGCATGCTGGCACTCCTTGGGAGACCCCCTTGGGGCGAATTGAGACACAGTTCAGTAGGGGGAGAATACGCAAACATCAAGCCCAGCAGCCGCGCAGCTATTCCAAGGACGGTTTAGCAAAAGCTTTAGCAGTTTGTTTTGAGCAGTTTGACGCAAAGAAACTGCCCTTGCGAGGTATCACCAATGTTGGGACAACTAGGTCAGCCCTCAGTCTGCACTAAGGGGCAGCTTGAAAAACGCCAGAGAAGGCCAGGTGCTTGAGCTGGGACTGGGAAACAGGTATTTTTGATGTTAGCGACGCTGGGTGAAGTGTCTGTGTCTCTACAAGGCTGGTTCTGTGGTGGTGCACACTTGCATGAGATGGGGCGGGTAGGGCGTGCGAGCGAGGCGTGATATATGATGCAGAAAGCTTTGGAAGGGGGCTTCATGTTATTATAAAACACTGTGAAGCGTTCGTATGTCCTGGCTGGGCGTTCTGTGTACGTAATGTCTCGATTCCTTGGAGTCTCACTTCGCCCCAGTGACTCAGCTAGGGCTCGGTCACCCCCGGCGCAACTTGACCCCTGCCCAGAACAAAGCAGTGCGCCTTACCCAGCAGAACTGTCGTCGCTTATAGCTTACATATATATGTATACAGAGCCGCGCTTACTGGCCCTGCATTGCTTGTGGCAAGACGCTCCGGGCAGGCCGAAAAAACCGGTCTCACTTCGCCCCAGTCACCTCGGATATAATGAATGTCCTGATGCTAACGATGCTCGGTGGTTCTGTAATTTACTGGTCAAAGTTATACTGGTTTTTACTGATGTAATACGGGCGAGGTCTGTCATAAGCTGGACCCAGGCAGTGGCATGTGCGCCGGTTGGCACGCCAAGGGGAGGGAAATTACGGGATTGCTGGAATAGAGTGCAAATCCGACCGCAATCTGCTTCACTGCGGGAGGTGGGGAGGTCGAGGTTTGACTTTGAGCAAATGCAGACACTTTCTTGGGCTCTTTGCCTGCTGCTGGCCCATTCGGATGTGGGTTTACTAATCGTATTCGAAAAATAGGCCATTAGCCTAAGTTAGCGTTGAGTGGTTCTCTGAGACCTATGAACAGTCCCGCCGCACAAGCTTGAAATGCGACCGTTGGTGCGTCAAAGGATGCAGAATCCACTTGCATACTATTATAGTATAACACTACGGCTAAGTCTGTTGCCACCACGTTGCCACGGAGTGAGCTTCAACAACCGTTGGAGAACACTCAGGGCAATTCCGGGCACGCAGCGAAGGTATACATGAGTGGGAGCTGGAGCTAGTGTTCGGTCCGACCCGGGCCCGTCGGTACGATGCCCTAGTCGCGGCGGACGAGGTGCCTGGCGCCGGAGGATGCCAATGCTCCTTCGATACGCACTCACACATGGCCGCCATCTGGTGACACTGTACCCACAAATGGAGTCATCTTCCGGTGGTCCAGCGGGTGTTTGTCATACCGGCAGACATCAGGGCCGCTGAGTCCGACCTGAAGGGGACGGCTGCTGGATCGGTCCGTCCCACGGACCAGCAGCTACCTGCGGACCTGAAGACCACATCATGGGTCCACGTGGCACGTGTGACGTGCTGGAAAGTGGCGCACAAATGCCGAAGGGGCTTATGCTATCTATAAGTAAACCATTCACAGCGGCTCTGCTCAGTGAAGACAAGTAGCGGCAGTGTGGATGGAACAGACGTACGACCACCTGCCCACTTTGATATAAGAGTCTTACAGTTGGTTGCAAAAGTTTTGGCCGGAACATAAGGCTGGGGTTTAAGCAGCAGCAGCAAGACCTGATTTACAACCATTTATGTTTAAGAAAGTAAACAGGCAGAGCATCAATGTGCTGCAGTTGGTATGCCCAAGTGGTACCACAAGTAGCCTCGCACGCGAGACGTCCCGAGTTCGAGCCCCGGGCGTGCCCTATAAATATATTACATAAAAGCCAGCCAGCCAGCCTTAGCCTTAGCCGCAGACGCAGACCAGCAAGCCTCCCCCCTGTTCCTATAGACCTCCTGCTTTTTTTAACCTGGCTCTCCCCTTCCACCTCTGCCCCTCCTGTGGTTGCCAGCCCCACACCCCATCTGCTCCCCTCCCACAGCCCTCTCAGCTCAGCCTTGCACTTGCCCCAACTTCTCGCATGCCCTGCCTACCCCCACCTGCCCTGCCATTGAACTGGTATAGCCCCTGCACCTGCTTCACACCTGGTCTATATGCTACTGCCCCTAAACAGTAAAGAAAGGGCACCTGTGCCTGCTGGCAGTTCTCAGCATTTACCCCCTTAAAAAGCAGCAAAAATGCCTCCGCTGTCTCCCTTGCAAGACCCCTGCTTTTCTCAGCAGCCAAGCAACACAGAGCAACAGAGATGCTGACCGCACCCATTGGTGACAACCTGGACCTCATACAGAAGCTGCCTGTGCAAGAGAGCAATGAACGGCCATGCCATTTCACAGAAGCATACCATTTCCTAACAAAATCTGAGTTTTGGGCCAAAACTTTTGCAACCAACTGTAAGTAGCTGTTGCTCACTTTGCAGCACGGCTGAGGCAGGGCCTAAGTATAAGGTATACTTGCAGTCGGGTAAACTGACTGCCAATCTATTGCCTGCTATCTACTGTGTCAGCCGCAGCAGGCCAGATTGCAGGCAGCAGCGAGCAGCGGCTCACTCAGGAAGCCAGTCTGCTCCGTCTTGTCTCGCGTCCACGGCTTTGAACCTCCCTCTTGACATGGCAGCCTCCAATGGTTTGGTTACTGCAGCTGTGGGAGTAGTGCTGTTGCTACTCGTGACAACCACTCCAACAACAGCAGTGCGGCCTCGTCTAAGCAAGGTCGGCAGTACTCGCCTTCTGCAGCAGTCAGCCTCGGGTACTTGCGTGTGCGCCTTCGACTTCGACGATACCCTAAGAATTCTTACTGCCGAGGGGGACCAACCTGCCTACGACGCTGCAGGAGTGATCCAAGCTTGCACGGTGAGGTCTCATCTAGTGGGGGCTGTAGTGCCTGCATGCGCAAGGTTACCAGATTACCAACTAGCCCAGAAGGGCATCCCACATACAATACCGAAACGACCGCAGAAATAAAGCCCTACATGCATGCCTGCATTCATCTGCAGAGCATGCGGGCCTGGGCTGCAGCATTGATTTTGTGTTTCGAGCTTAAGTGCTCTGCCTTGGAACTGCTGCTACACTGCAGCTTCGGCATCAACTTCTGCTCCTGCTATTTTTCCTCAACTTCAGTTTGCTGCTGCATCTTTCTGCAGCACCAGCTGCCTGGCAGTTTCTGCTAGGCTGGTAACGTGACTGGCAAAGGCTGTCTTAGCAAGTTATGTGCATGTTTCCTGCCTCATTTACCTGTGGTTTACCTGTGGCCCTTCTGCAAAGCAGCAGGAGTCTATCTGGTGTGTTCTTGCAGGTCGGCACTGGATGCAGTAACGAGAGATTATGCCGTTATTTTTGAAACAAGCAGGATGTGCTCAGGGTCATCGATTACATAGCTGTCTCCAAGCGGTTCATGTCAAGTGTGACAGACTGCAGGGTCTTTCGCAGCTTTGATACAGGTGGCTCTGATCATAGAATGCTGGTGCTTACGATGCGCCTCCGCTTGTCAGTGGCCAAGCAGCACAGTGCGAAGGGACAGCCAGCACGGCCCTATGACTGCAGCCGGCTGCAAGAATCTGCAGCAACTCAGCAGTGCTTTGAGCTGGCAATGTCTAACCAGTTCAGCCGTCTGGTAGGGGCTCAGTTGCAGAGCGCACAAGACGAATGGACACAGCTAACAGCGGCAGCCAGCCAAGCAGCCCATAAGGCTGGTCTAAACCTCAAGCCTCAGCAGCGGCGCCGAGATTTCGCTATATCCGATGCGACCTTGCAGAAGATTGAGCGGAAACATGCAGCACATGCAGCGGTGCTGTCCTCTCCTAATGATGCTACCAGGGCAGATTACAGGGGGGCCAATAATGCTGCTAGGCGAGCGGTTAAGAAGGATCAGGAGCGGTACTTCAAGCAGCAAGCGCTGTTTGCGGAACATGCTCTAAAAGCTGGTAATCTAGCCGTGTTCCACAAGCATGTCCAGCGGATCTTCAAGGAGCAGCAGGGCAGTAGCTCTGCTGCTCCTACAGCTGTGCTAGGGGGTGCTGATGGCAAGCAGCTGTTCCAAAGCAGGGAGGAGGTGGTGAAGTGCTTTGCTGAGCACTTTGCTGATGTCCTCAACTGCCCTGCCAAGCTCGACCAGCAAATGCAGCAGACCATTGAGGAGTTAGTGCAGAAGATGGAGGCAGGGCAAGGTGCAAACCAGCAGAGTGAAGCAGCAGCTCAGCCACCTACTGTGCAGGAGGTTGAAGAAGCTGTCTTTGCCTGTCGTAATGGGGCAGCTCCTGGGGTTGATGGTATCGCAGCGCCTATGCTAAAGCTCAGTGGGACCATGCTGAAATGGTTGCACAGGGTCATTGTGGCGGTGTGGGAGTCAGGGAAAGCGCCAGTGGAGTGGAAACGTGCACTGTTGGTGGCACTGTATAAAGGCAAAGGAGAGCGCAAAGTGAGAGATAGCTATAGGGGGATAAGCTTGCTAAGTATACCGGGGAAGGTGTATGTCTTGGTCATTTTGGCTAAGATCAGTTCTCATATCGATGCACAACTGCTTGATAACCAGTCTGCTTTTAGGAAGGGGAGGGGCCTCACTGATGCTCTGTTCACCATACGCCAGGTCATCTCTAAGTCTGTAGCATTCGATCAGCCTCTATTCATGGCTTTTGTGGATTTGCGTAAGGCATATGATTCTGTACCGCGAGACACGCTATGGCGCATCCTGCATGTGTACGGGGTACACACAAAGCTGATAGAGTTGCTGATGGACTTGCATACTGGCATACAGGCTGCTGTTAGGATGGGTGGTGTGGTGTCTGAGTGGTTTGATGTGCATGGCGGGGTGCGGCAGGGATGTGTCATTGCTCCCTTGCTGTTCAACATCTACATGGACTTTGTGGTTCGGCAGGCAATGGCTCAGATGCCGGAGGGATGTGGGGTGAAGCTAGCCTATCATGCAGATGGGAAACTTGAGCGTGATGGGTGTGGTAGTGGTGGGTGTGTGGAGCTGTTGTCTGTTCTGCTGTATGCAGATGATATGGTGTTGCTAAGTCCCAGCAGGGAGGAGTTGGTGGTCATGCTGCAGGTGATGGACAAGGTTGCTGCTAGTCTTGGGTTGCGCATCAATGCAAGCAAGACTGAGATCCTGTCCATTGACAAGGATTGGAAGGAGGGGGATGTGCTAGTGCAGCAAGGACCAGAGGTGGTTATCAGTGAGGGTGTGGTAAAAGAGGTGTCACAGTTCAAGTACTTGGGAAGTGTGCTTGTGACTGATGGCAGGTTGGATGTGGAGTTGAATATCAGGAGGGGTAAGGCTGTGGGGAGGTTTAAGCAGTTTGAAAAGATGTGGGGTACCAAGCATCTGTCATTGGCTACGAAGGTGAAGTGTTACAAGGCATATGTGTTGCCAATTCTGCTGTTCGGGAGTGAGTGTTGGTCCCTGACCAAAGTGCAATCGCAAAAGCTTGAGCGGGTGCACTCTAGCTGCCTTAGGAGCATCCTGGGGGTCAGGCTGTCAGATCGGCACACCAATGAGCATATCAGGAAATCATGTGGGGTAGCCACCTTGTCAGCATACATCACAGCAAATAGGCTGAGGTGGCTGGGGCATGTGGGCCGCATGGAGGAGGGCAGGTTGCCGCATATTGCGTTGTTCTCTTCATTACATGGTGACATGACGAGGCCAGTGGGTAGGCCTCGCCATACCTGGGAGAAATGCGTGTGTGCAGATCTGAAGGTGCTTGGTCAAGATGAGGGGAGCTGGGAGGCTTCATGTCAGATTAAGAGTGCTTGGAGGAAGAGGTTGTGGGATCTTACGCACCCTTGGGAAAGCCAACGGTTAGTGAGGTGTAGAAGGCGCACTAAGCAAGCTATTGATAAGCATGTGGAGCGCTATGTGGTGCCTTTCAGTGGCTGGGAGGATGGTGGTTCACCAGTACCTAGGTGGTGGGAGCCACCTCCAGCCCCTACTAGGGTGGTGCTGGATCCTGCTGCCTCCCCGCCACCCATGTGTGATGGAAGTGGAGCAGGTTTTGGGTTTTAGTGGTGGTGTTTGTTTCCCCTTGGTGTGCACGCCGTTGCATCTAGCCTCAGCTTGTGTGTGGCAAATCCACCATCGGTTGTGTGGCTTCGTGATTGTGATCAGGAGCCTTGTGTTTGTGGCCTAGGTTTGTTTGGCCATTGGCATTGCTGGTCTTGCGTTTTGATTGATTGATTGATTGATTTTGGCCTTTCCCTTGCCTTGGCAATGCTTCTTGACTGGTTATGTTGACAGAGCCTTGCAGCTGGTTTTGCTCCTGCTCCTGCTGCTGCTGCTGCTCCTACTGTCCTGTTGTTCTGCTCCTGCTGCTCCTGCTGCTCCTACTGCTCCTGCTGCTACTGTTGCTGCTCCTGCTGCTTGCTTGCTGCAAGCATCCTCCTACTCATCTGAGATGGTGCTTCATATACTTGCAATCTACATGCAGTGCTAGCTCCATTGTATGATCAAGCTGCTCCAAATAGTATCCCAGCCACCCTTTTGCATCTCTGTTGCTGCTTGTACAGGGCAATGGTTACAAGATTGGCATCGCCACTGGCAACAAGGATTTCAACCGAGTCAAAGCCATGCTCCAGGTAAGCCCTGCGCAAAGATCCTGGGACCCCACGGGGGCTGTGCCATGAACATCAAAGAGGCCAGGGTATTGCAAGTTATTACATGCTAGCAGCAGTTCATGTTTCCTGTGGGTGTTTGGCCATGGCTGGCATGTGGAGTAAGTAGCATTTGACACAGTGATCCATGGCTTTTGACGTGTTACTTCTGTGAGCAGCACTCTAACTTGCAGCAGCACAAGTCCTTCTCTGTCACTCTGCATGGTGAAGGTCGTAGTGCAGCATGTATCTTCTTCTTCAGCATATGCATGGCAACATATCGTTGTGCATAGACGTTGTGCATAGACGTTGTGCATAGATTGGCACAAAGTGATTGAGGCTTGGAATGGTGTGCTGGGGATGCCATGGGACTTGAAAAGGGTACCAGGCTGCACAGCCGTTACACCTTAGACTGGCTGCTCAGCTTTGGTGCCTTGATTCCCCATGGGACTGCTTTTGCTCTAAGGCATTGCACATGTGACCTCCTCATCAAAATATAGTTGCCAGTGCTGCTGCGGTCTACTGCAGCTCTTTTGTGGCTGATGTGCTGATATGCTCCTGCTGCTGCTCCTATGCTGCTCCTGCTGCTGGCCACCGACTACTTTCCATTGCACCACAGCGGATCGATGGCAGTACGTTTTCCAATGACTTCGTCTCCAGCGCTGCAGTCCAGTACGCTCAGAATGACAAGGGCATCAGCCTGAGTGCCATCTTGGATTACTACGGGACCCCTGGGGAGTGTGCAGTGTATTTTGATGAGAA
This sequence comes from Pseudopediastrum boryanum, assembly GCA_963556185.1. NCBI lineage: Eukaryota > Viridiplantae > Chlorophyta > Chlorophyceae > Sphaeropleales > Hydrodictyaceae > Pseudopediastrum > Pseudopediastrum boryanum. The sequence continues at coordinate 1,755,314 of OY744498.1, read as the reverse complement.
CCCTGCCAATAGGTTCGGTACAAACAGTGTGGGGGTGCATTTTGCGTTTGTGGAAGGCACTTCTGGTGTGACTTTTGATGACTATTCATCTGCGCTCAGGGAGTTGCGCAGCAGGTGCAACTGCAAGTGAATAGACTGTTGGCAGAGGTTACCATGGTTGTAGTCCGCTCTCACTCAGCAGCATTAAGTGGTAGTTTAGTGAACCGATGGCTTACCCAGTCTGGAGTACGCTTGGAATCCCCTGGAATACACCGTGGAACCCCCTGGAAATCAATACGCCTGGTAGCTGCTTGGCAAGGAGTTGGTGCCGCAGTGTATTGGTCAGATTGGAGTGCGTGAGGGGCAATTGCTGTATGGGCTGTATCTGTCTGGGTTCATGCGCCGGCCTACCTCGTCGTCACCAGGAGCTGATTTGGGGCGTCACCAGCCATATAATGATATCCGTCTTTGATTAGTGTTTTGCTTAGTGTTTTGATCAGCCTGCGATTGGATGGGTGAGTTTGCCAAAAAAGGGGGACATTCTTAGCTATGTAGGAGTGCAGGTTGCACTAATGGCAGGCATGAGAGCTTGCCATTACATTCAACAGTGCTCGGATGGCAAGCATCTATGGATCCAAATGGTGTAAGCAGGAGACTCCTGTTCACATCACTGAGGGCATGCCCATGCTGGCTGCCAGTATCTAATTGTTTACACATACTTCAGCTGAATACATTGTATTGTACTGTCACTTCTTGGGTGGTAGTGATTGACTTGTATCTGATTTGGTAGTATCAGGTTATTGACAGGAACCAGTATGCTTATTTTGGGTTGGCATTGGGAAGCGTACTCTTGCTTCACCAACATTCCAGATGATTAGATTTGCCTAGACTATGTAGTGCTTCCACTTGTGATTATATGCAGGGCATTTGTATGTCGGACACTGCATCAAACGGTGTCGCCTGCTTCACTGGTGGCATAGTCGCACATGTCCTGCTGGGCTTCAGTTGTCCCAGCAGCGTTAACTTCCCTTGTGGAAAGTTTAAGCCCTGCAGGGTATTGGTTTCAATGTGCGAGTATCAACTGGTGGCACTTGTTGAGAAACAGTTCAAGAGAACTCATCATGGTTTTCTTGCTGGTTGATGAACTAGCACTGGCTACGGTTGTCAGGGGCAGTCTGCTGGACATTTCTGTTTTCTGAGGTTTTACATCATCTCAAGCAGCTCGTGTGCGGGCCAGCGGGTTAGATGGTGATTTAAATGTGCAGAGCGGCAACCTCAGGGCGGCATGGCAGTGTTAAGTGGCGTTGGTGTTTCCATTGAACTAAGTGAAGCAAAGGATGCGGTAGGATATGCGGCCACAATGAGTTGGAGACAGGTTGAAGCGTGCAGGGAAGCCTGCTGGCTGGCTGATAACGTGATTGCATTGAGAGATGAGTTACTGGTGGGTTTGCTAGCAGCAGGAAGCTTTGACTTTTCTTGCTGCAGCTTGGGAGTGACTAAGGTAGATGTGGTCCATGAGGGGCAACAGTCTACGTCTCTGTATACTAAATTGAGATGAGCTTGCAGGCAGTGAGGTTGAGTAGCAGTGGTGGCATGATGCCTTGAACAGCCTGACTAGCAGTACGAGCCTGGCCTTGTCTGGTTTGGATAAAGTACTCTCTCCAACAGTGACTCCGGATTTAAGTACTCTATCAACGCCATAGTTGTGTCATATGGTATGGAATCCAACCTTTGCAGCGACGAATGTTCTGCCACAATGTCAGTTACAGTTACAGTTAGGCACTTCCGGCCACGCAGGGCCTTAGCACAGTGTTTTCAGGAAAGCGGTTATCCGTAGGCACTACGGCCAGTGGCGGGTATGAGGTGGTGCCGCCATGAGTACAAGTGGCGCCGGAGGAGTGGCTGCGCCAGTGATCTCACACCTCTTTGCCTAGTGCTGGTCACTCCTGTGCCCAAGTCAGTCCCAACCCCCGCCGGGCTGCTGAGCTGGCCATTCCGAGTCAGCGCTGACTACTGATAGTAGGCATTTGTACCCATCCAGCAAAAGAGGCTTCCTCATCCACTTCCGAAGTGCAAGAGCAGGTACTGAATGCGTCATGTTCGCTCTGAGCACGACCCAGCTGCATTTCTCTGTTACAAGCAGGTAATGCGCCCACTTGCCCATGCATGCTAGTCATCAATAAGCCCTACCAAGACGGGGTGTGAGCTGCAGGCCCCAAGGTGCACTCAAGCTATAGCAAGTCTGTACTGTCAAGCTCTGAAATTAGGTGCCGTCCACTGCATTGGCCTTTACCGATGTATTAGCAATCCTACACGTCATCTCGAGTCATCAAGTGTAAGAAACAGATATATGGCAGTGTCTCTAACCTTAAGTGTGGCAGGTGCAGGAGTTATGTTGGTAATGCTGGCATGCATTCCAACAGCAGCACGGCTGCCCAGATACCACAGAGCAAGTGCTAGCCGGGCGCTGCAGCAATCAGCCTCTGGTGTCTGCCTTTGTGCCTTCGACTTTGACGATACATTGAGGATTATGACTGACCAAGGGGACCAGCCGGCAAACGATGCACCAGGAGTCCTGCAGAATTGCACGGTGAGCTTTTTTACATGGCATTGCAGCCCATACCGTTGACTGTTCATCAGATAGCAACCAAACTCACCCATAAGCATGCATGCATGTGTGGCTCTTAATGTGGGGGTTCTGTGAATAGCAAGGTGGCCTGCCAGGGCAGCAGCTATGCTCTGCATCTGCTGCTACTGCTTGCATTCCTCCTGCTCCTGCTCCTGCTCCTGCTCCTCCCGCTCCTGCTCCTGCTGCTGCTCCTGCTGCTGAGCCAATCCAAACATGTAAGTCATCACTTTTCTCGTTCATGGGCCCCTTTTGCATCTTAACCTTCGAAGCTATCTGGCGAGCTACAAGAGCTTTCTGTGCAAGCTGGTTAGGGCAAACTGGTCGGATTTCACGACTGCAATGCTCCCGGTTGACCTTGAGGTTCATGCATTGAAGTCCATGATCTGCAGCTGAGGCCCCCTGCCTTTGCATGCAGCCTTAAAACCTAAACCTCAAGCCAGACCCTAACTCTAATACCAAGCCCCCTTTGCATCTTACAGGACAATGGGTTCAAGATTGCCATTGCCACTGCCAACAAGGATCCCAACCGAGTCACGTATATGCTCCAGGTAAGGCGATTATGGGAACTTCCAACTAGCTTTCTGCTCTATCAACTACTAAAGCAAAGCTATTCTACCACGGCATTTCGAATTCATCAAGTGTAAAAAGAAAGAAAAGAAAGCAAGCAAGGAGAAGTGGCAAGGGCTCATATCTAAGCTAGGATGCCGTAGGCAGCACCTGCAGCAAGAGCTGCCCTATTCCCTGCACTTGCCTCTGGAATCACTTTGCAGCAACATGCTTGTCAGATGGCATGGCTCCGCGCGTATCTGCTTGTGCAAAGTTGAGTGCAACGACTATAAACTGCATCACACATGACTACACATGATTACTGTGACCTTGAAGCATCAGCTTCGCATGTATTGTACAATGTATGTGATAGCTGTTAAGCAGGTCCACAGCCAATGCATTGACAACATATGCAGT